>JAYESA010000007.1:63678321-64278321 GCA_036927795.1 Iris macrosiphon | reverse complement strand
CAAGGTTTTCCCCCTCTTTGAAATTCAAATTTTAATGAAGAAAGGAAAAAGGAGAAGAAAAGGAAGGAGAAGAGAAGAAGAAAAGAAGAAGGAGAAGAAGAATTACATACGTAGGAGAGAGGGAGGTGGAGGCTTGTTTGGGGATTAGGGTTTTCTAGGGAAAAGTGTTTGATGGGACATTAAATAGGGTAATGCATGTGGGAAATCAAGGGTGAGGATGCACCCATAGAATGAGTGGTCCAGATTGGACATGGAGAATTTCTTCATGTGGGTGAGGGTGTTGACTAGTCAATGTTGGGCCTCTCCATTGGTTTAGACAAATGGGTGTTGACACTAAAATGCCAATTTGCAAATTAGTCCCCTTAAATTTGGGTATTTGCACAGACGCATGAAATAACAAAAATTTGGCGGGCGATTCGGTGTCCGGTGTTTTGTAGGGTCAGAGGCGCTATAAGTTTGGTGTGGGCTAAAATAGCAGGGCACTGGAATTAAATTGGAATTTCAGAATTGGTTTAAATAGTATCCTTAATTTAATTAGAATAAAATATAAGTTGTGTTCAAAATTAATTAGGAGTACATGGGGCCAAAATCAGGTCAGGTCATCAATACCAATAATGAAGAAGACTCAGAACAGAATATTACCCTAATTTGGGTCGTACAAAAAATAGGTCAAGATTGTCTCAATTTTTGATTGGAACGCACAACGATGCAAAATAGGGATTTATTAAATAACGTCCGCGACGATTTTTGTGCGGCTAGAAATAATTTACAGAGAGCACAATTATGAGTTGCAAAAATAGCAGAATGGAAGGCGGGCATGTCTAGGGCAAGATTGTGAAATTTGTTGGAAGACAAAAGCTAGGGTAGTGCTCCAAATATCGAAGCAAAGATAATGCGCAATAATTAATTAAAATATGGTAATTAATTATTACCTCCAAGAATTTAATTCTAGATAAAACAATTAAATACCGAATTCCACAATTCGGACAGGCGTCATCTACTGGGCTTCTAGGTCAAGTCTGCTAGCTCAAAACGAATGAACACCATATATAATTATATTTAATTACATATCTCACATAATTATTTAAATTAATATACTATCATGCAATTACTTAATTGTAACTACAATAATATCAAATATTATTAAAAGTCGAAAATACCCCTATTTTCGGAACGTTGTAGTGACAGACTAGTGTAACAGGCTGTAAAAGGTTAAAGAGAAATACCTATACAACAAATCGAGATGAGGAACCATATACATGCCCATGAGAGTAAAGAAACATGAGTGCTATAGAAGATACAGGTAATCATGAGTCTAATGAGCTTGATGAGATGATCCATTAATGAAGCTAGTGATATAATACCAAGAGTACTAATGGTTCTATATCGAGGATTAGTCGAGAATGATGCTAATAACAGAAAGCACTCTGCGTGATGATAACTGGATGATATACTAGTTAATATAGAGTGAAAAATCATGGAAGAAAATACATGTGATGATAACTTTGATCATTGGAGGTAATAGTGCAAGTGATTCGGGCAGTACAATTTTAGTACACAGTTGTGGACAATAGATGTCTTGAGTGCACCTCGAGTATTAGAGACCGTGAGCACTTATATGTATATTTGTGGATTTATAAATTAAAGAGTGGAAATGAATTTTAACTTTGAAAATTATTGAGGAGTAAAAAAAAAAAAAATAGTTGATAGGGATATCAGTGTACAGGAATAGAAATTAGTTAGTGAATATGCTAGAGTTAAGTGTATGTTAGAGATAAGGGATACCGCAAGTAATATGTTAGCAGGTTCCTTCTTTCCTTCCTAATGTTCTTTTTTCCGTCTTTCGATTGATTGATTTTCCTAGTATTGTAGTTCGTATGCATGATTTCTTGTTAGAATGTAGCTAGTAGTACACCCCATAGAGAATGCGATACCATAATAAGACAGACCATAACCATGCATGTTTCCTCTAAGTTGTATGTTGTATGACTGTAGGTAAAATTTTTCTTAGACCATGATCGTTGGAGTTTTGACCATAACAAAGATCTATGAAAAGGTTATGACTTGACGAAAAGGGGCAAGATGATTAAATTTGTGGATAAGCATTAATTTAAATAAGGAAGTAAGGGGTTAATATAACAGAATTGGTGGATCATTGATTTTACGAAGATCGATGTATGATTGAAACTTGAGGATAAAACATTAACTTAAAGGGGAGAGTTAAGAAATTAACATGGCAAAATTGAGGAATTATTAATTTTAGTAAGGTTATGATATGATAGAATTGATGATTAAATTGAGAAAATTTAGGAGATTGTCATTATATTTATTTGACCGCAAGTTATGAATTTTTAGAATTTTATGTTGTAGATGTTGCAGTGTCACACTGGTGAGTATTGTGAGAAAAAAGGAAACTGAAGAATCAGATCATTGATGGATTATTGTTGAATTCAGACTTTTGGGACGAGATTCAATACATTGATTGAAATTAAATTTGAGGAACAGATATCAAATTTTGAGTATTTAGTTAACTTAAAATTTTGGAGGAAATTAAAAAAAAAATGGACTCTGATTTTTATTTTTGAGGATATTGCAAGAATACGGTAATTTCAGAATTTTTGAGATTGTGAAATGGCAAGGTGGATTACTACCTGATTTTGTGGCTGACAAATTTAACTATTGATGGAAAATAAAATAATGAATAAACACTACTATGAGGACTTTAAATTTCGAGGACGAAATTCTTTTAAGGAGGGTAGACTTGCCACTACCACATTCTGAAAACAGGAATATTTTTGACCTTTTATTTATTATTAATATTATGGTATTTATATTAAATAAATTCTCAATATTGTATTTAAATTAAATATTTGCATGAGGTATATATTTAAATATATTATATTATATACTGTGTTCTTAACGTCTGAGCTGGTAGACTTGACCTAGAGGCCACTAGACAAACACCTGATCGAATAATGGGGATTATGTATTTAATTGTTTTATTTTAGAATTTATTTATTGGAGGTTGTATTTAATTACCGTAATTTATTTAATTGTTGCGCGCTGCCGTTGCTTCGATATTTGGAGCGCTACCTGGCTTTTGCCTTCCAACAAATTTTATAACATTGCCCTAGACGTGTCCGCCTTCCATTCTGCTATTTTTGTAACCCAAAATTATGCTCTCTGTACCTTATTTTTAGCCGCACAAAAATCATCGCGGACGTTTATTTAATTCCTAAATAAATTCCTATTTTGTATCGTTGTGCGTTCCAATCGAAATTGGAGGCAATCTTGACCTATTTTTTGTACGACCCAAATTAGGATAATATTTTGTTTTGAGTCTTCTCCATTAATGCTATTGATGACCCGACCTGATTTTGGCCCCATGTACTCCTAATTAATTTTTGAACACAGCTTGTATTTATTCCTAATTAAATTGAGGATACCATTTTAACCAATTCCGAAAATCCCAATTTAATTCCAGTGCCCTGCTATTTAAGCCCGTGCGACACACACAACGCCCCCTCACCCTACAAAATGCCAGACACCGAATCGCCCGCCAAATTTTTGTCATTTCATGCATTTGTGCAAATACCCAAATTTAAGGGGGCTAATTTGCAAATTGGCATTTGGTGTCAACACCTCATTCCCACATGAAAATTCATTCATGTTTAATCTTGGCCATTCATTAAATGGGTAAATCCTCACCCCTCATTCACAACCCCCTCTCTCCTCCTTTCTTTTGTTTGCATTTTCTCCATATTAAATCATGGCCCTCCATTTAAGATGGAGTCATCCCCACCACACAACACCCTTAAAAATCCCTCAACACTCTTCCCAAAGCAACTCTACATGCAATATTTGGCCGGCCCTAAATTTTTAGGGAGCCACATCACCCTCTCCATACAAAGAAACTCCTCCCTCCATTCTTCTTCTTCCCTACACCATCTTCTCCTTCCCATCCCCACTCCGGCCAAGCCCCCACCTCCGGCGGCCAACGACGGCGACCCCGGCCTGCCGTCAGCCCCGCTACTGCTCAGCCGCTACTGCTCAACTACTGCTGCCGCCGGCTGCTACTGCTCAGCTGCTGCTGCTCGGCTGCTGCTGCCGCCGGCTGCTACTGCTTGGCTGCTGCGCCGGCCGGCTACCCCCAGCACCACCACCATCACTATTAGAACCGCCACCACCATCAATCCCGTCACCACCACCATCACAAGCCCGGCTCCACCTCCATCCGGAGCTCCACCTATCACCACCATCACGAACACCACTTCCCGGCGAGCTCTCCTCCCCTCATTCGAGCACAGCCCCGAGTCTTCCGCTGCTCCTTCTCCCTTCCTCGCCACTCCGGCCCGGTCCCGCCGAGCTCCGATCCCTCCTAGCTCCTCCACCGACCACGAGAACTTCCACCACCACCACGGCCAGCTCCCCTCCGACTGTGCACCACCAGCCGACCCCCCTGTGAGCTCCTCTTCCTCTTCTTCTCCCTCTTCCTTCTTCCTATGTATATATATATGTATATATATATATACATACATATATACATATATGTATGTATTTAATATATGTATATGTATATTATTTATTTACTTAGTGTTTAAAACATGTATAAGTATAGTATATATATACTTAGTATATAAATGTAATTAATGTGTATAATAAATGATAATAGGTATATGTATATGTACATATATATATTTAAGTATGATTTATATATAAATACGTATTCTAGTATATATATTTAATTTAATATATATATATATATTTTGTATATACTATATGTATATATTCTCGGTATATATATATATTGGTTATTTTAGATATAACATCTATTTAATAAAAAGTATATACTAGTACAAATTTAATTCATGAATTGGTATTTATGTATTCCTCATATATGTTAGTATTGTATTTTTAATTTAGTATATGTATATGTACTCATATGCAAGTATATGGTATTGTATTTTTATTGGTATATCTGTATATATATATATAGTATAAATTTAATTTGGTATTAGTCTTAGTATATTAATAATAATAATGATAGCAATATATATATATATTGTAAATTGTATTTTTGGAAATTTAGTACATATAGTAAATTCTATTTTTGGGTTATATTCATATGTATATATATATCTTGTGTAAAGTAAGTCCTATTGGATTTTATATAATTAAACATACAGTATTATCCTTACTTTATATATATATATATATATACAAGTATTAGTTTTATTTAAAGAAAATAAATACACATCTATTTTTCATATCAAATGAATAATATGTATGTATGTTAGTAGTATATATATATATTATATATATATGGGTACTAGATGACCCGAGTATAAATACGGACACCCCGTAACTATACCTGACCCATGACTCTATGAATGTTAGTTGGCTGCCACGCGTACACTGACGCACTAGCTAGCCCCGTACCATTTTGATCGTCTGTCTTGCCCAGCAATCGCAGACGCGACGCCGTGCAACTTGACGCACACTGACCCTAGATTGACCAGTGCCATATCTGGCAGAGCCTCTGACTTCATGGATTTGTGTTGTGCTAGTATAGCATCTGATGCAAGGTTATATTTATTATATATTTATAGGACTGTTGGATCCTCCAGATGATACTCTGGGACAGGACATTGGTTTTATCAGCTAAGGACCCAAGGCGAGTACATTCTCTGATTAGTTTCTAATTTATGATATTCCCTATGTTCACTGTATCTAGTGTAGATATCCATGCTCTTGACACGCTGGTTACACTGATTGGTATACACAGATCTCGTTATGAGATGTTATTCCTTATTCATGGTGTAGCTTGTGCAAGACTTGTTTCCTTGTTATCTTGTGCATGTACAGACACTGAGACCCGGGCAGATTTGCTACCTCCCTTGGGAATCCCGTGCCATAGCGTACCATGATTTGATCTACTATACCAGTCGGGGGTGGGGAGTATTTTAGTATAGATATGTGATCATACCCAACTCTACATACATCATAGCTCACCCAACATCTCACATCGGGTGCGGCTTGACCATTTACATGCTACAT
Organism: Iris macrosiphon; assembly: GCA_036927795.1. Taxonomy (NCBI): domain Eukaryota; kingdom Viridiplantae; phylum Streptophyta; class Magnoliopsida; order Asparagales; family Iridaceae; genus Iris; species Iris macrosiphon. The sequence goes on along the minus strand of JAYESA010000007.1, from coordinate 64,272,264 downwards.
AGCTGTTACGTGTGATTAGCCTGACCTCTACATGCATCATAGCTAACCAACGGTTAGCCTGACCTTACATGAATCATAGCTAATCACATGTAACCAGCCTGATCAAGTTCCCAAGCCGATCACATGTTAAAGCTAGTACTCACACACTTAGTCATAGGTTTCTTGCTCATTGACATATTATTTCTTTTCCTGCATTTACTTACAGTATTTCCAGTATTTCCTTTTTGTACATTTCTCGTACCTATACATGCATCTCATATATATTTCCATCTAGAACTGCTATATAGTTTATATCATTAATATAGAACTGCTATTTAGAGATGTACTTTGCTCCTTCCTGACTGGAAAATATTTTCCAGACTGTGACCTTAGTGGACTTGTTTCTGACACACTTGAGGATTGGAAGTTACTGATTGCAGGTATGATTATTTTGTCATTAGACTTGTCTTGTATTTCTTTGCTTGCCTTGATATCTCATCGTGCTTTAGTTTATGTGATTGAGTATTTCTAGCATTATTTTATGATACCCACGTCTCCTTATGGAGTTGGGTATTCATGTGAGATTGATTAGATAGTTACATGACCTAGACAGCGTTCTACCGTCGATGCTGCGGCGTAGGCTGGACGTACCCACGCTCTCGTATCCCGATATCGGGTGCGGGTCGTGACATCTACAAATTTCACAACCTTGTCCTAGACATACCCGCCTACCATTCCAACCTTTCTGTAACTTACAATTATGCTTTCTTGTGCTACATTTTAGTCGTATAATAAACGTCGCAGACATTATTATTTAATTCTAAATAAATCCTGACCTTGTACCCTTGTGCGTTCCAATTTAAATTGGGAACACAACCTTGACCGTTTTGTATAACCCAAAATTTTATTAATATTCTACACTGTACCCTCTACGTCCCTGACACTTGTGTCCTACCTAATTTTAATTCCATGTACTTCTAATTAATTCTAGAACATCGTGCGCATTCAATTAAATTAATTAAATCTAATTTTCGTCTTTGTGCAATTTTTCCAATTATTGGGGGCTTTTATGCAAAAACGCATTGAGGTATCCACACCATTTGACAATGCATGAAGAAACCCAATTTTTTCTTCACATAAATTTTTTCCATAATTTTTGGGATGTACAACGCGCAAACATCGCCCCCGTTATTTTTAACCTATCCTTGCATTTAACTATACAATTATAGCCCTCCCAAACATTCCCCTATGAGCCCAAGGCCCAACCCAAGAGGATGTTGACCAAAGTCAACTTTTCCTAGGTCAAACCAACCCCTACATGTGTATAAATACAACTTCTCATCCCTTTTTATTATTTTCCCAAAACAACTCAATATCTAAATCCTAGCCGACCACCCCCTTGCCCGACTCCCCTTCTCCTCCGACCGGACCCCTGGCCGCCACTCTCCTCTTTTTCCTGTCGTCACACCGTGCCAACACCATAGCGCTGTAGAAGCATGAAATATGCTGGAGAATTGTACACATATTATACAGTCAAAATCCAACATGCATAAAGTCCACGTAAAACAACGCTTCAAGGTTATGTAGCGTAAAAACATTATTTCAGAATTGCCCGCGTAAAATAGAGCTTCAGCGCTGTGTGGCATAAAATATGACTTCAGAGCTATTGGCGTAAAGAAGAGCTGCAGAGCTGCCCGCGTAAAGCAGCGCTTCAAGGCTGTTTTGGCGTAAAAGGTTGCTACACCTCCCCCCGGCGTAAAACATGTTTGTTTTTAATGCAACGTAAAGTCATACGAGGAACTCTTCGTATTCCTCGGATGAATCTGTCAGACAAAACAGTGAACTTGACTCCTGATAAAAGTACTGCACGACGATCGAGAGGACGGCTGTGATGATAATTTTGCACAGGGACCCAGACTGTCGTTTAGTGACACATCCTGGATACAAGTTATTTTTTTACACATTCAAGGAATATGCTGCCTATTCTACACAGGCGGAGATGAGTTTTTATGCTCAAGATGAGACAAAATCAGACGTCACGTCAAAAGCTATTTTACGTACAGAGCTCGAGGCATATCTCGATATTTAATGCACGAGATTGAGGCATATCTCTACATTTAATGCACGAGATGGGAGCAGATCTCTCCATTTAATACATGAGATCTGGTTCTATTTTTAAACGACTGGGAGAGCTAAAACTGTGACTAATACGCTCACATCATCATCCTTGCGTTTTACGCCAACCAGGCTATTTTCAACTATAGGAGTACGCCGTATGCTATCTCCTCGAAATACGCCAACTCAGGCTATATTTGCAAAGGTACGTGATAAGGCTATTTAGCCTAGAATATGCTCAAGACCGTAGTCAGGAAGGATAATTGGCTATTTTTATGCTGGTTATCTATTATTCATGCAGCATTAAGTTTTACGCAGAATTTGGCTTTTACGCCAACAAGACAGCTATTTGGCTTTTACGCCGCCAAGTCAGCTATTTGGCTTTTACGCCAACAAGACAGCTATTTGGCTTTTACGCCAATAAGATAGTTATTTGGCTTTTTCGTCAACCATCTTTACGCAAGGTGCAGTTACCTACGTGGCTTGCATGCCAGGATCTTCGAGAAGCAGTTATACGCGTTACGTGTCACACGCAGACTCAGAAGATTATTTAAACGTGGGTAGCAGTTGTCATAACTGCAGCGTAAAGGAGGCAGTCTTCTTCACAACTAGGCTTTTACGTCAACTAGGCTTTTTACGCCAACGAGACAGTTATTTGGTTTTTACGCCAACCATCTCTACGTGAGGGGCAGTTACCTACGTGGCTTGTATGCCATGATCCTCGAAATGCAGTTATACGCGTTACCTCATAATGGGACACGTATCATACGCGGATTCAGGAGATCATTCAAACGTTGGTAGTAGTTATTATAACCGCCGCGTAAAAGATGTCACTTCCTTCATAGTATGGTTTCTACGCCAACTGGGCAGTTATTGTGACCGATCTCTATAAATAGAGACCCCTAGTCACAGGATAAGGGGATCGAATCAAAAAGAGGAGCAGAGAGCACAGACAGAGAGTGTCGATTGACAACTTCGACAACGAGAATTCAATCCCACTTGCAACCTTTGAAGCTTCTTCTTCTTCTACAGCACTTCTTCATCATCGTGTGGTCCAAGGGACAAAGTGATCGACTGCAGATCAGACTCCTATAGCAATTTTCCCCAGAATTATTTTTATTGTACTTAACATTCTCGTATAGGATTAATTGTACTCTTTTTTCTTGTTTATAAACAAAGAAAGGGTTTCGTATAAACCTAGTTTTATTCTTTTGTTTATCATCAAACACAAGATGGCGACTCTACTGGGGACGACTTTCTCATCTGACGAGAAAGCAATTGCTCAACACGATGCTGTATCCGTCGGATCGACGAAGAAGACTTTGGTCGTCCAATTCGACCAATCTGCTTATGAAGACATGCTTCGTGCAAGGCATAGCTCTCATTCCCTCTCTGTCCAGGACAACATGAAGCTGCGTAAAGTGTGGATGCCCAAGACATCCTCTACTCTTCCTGCAAACTCTCCTCCTTTGATCAACAAGGTTGTGACAACACAACCTATACGCCTTGTGCGTAAAAATCCGTCTCCCGTCTGTGACGTGGCAGACAAAACTTCTGGCAATGCTCCAGTGCCAATCCAGAAGTTTAGAACTCGCCCTGTGTGTAAAACTTTGTCTCCCTTCTGTGACGTGACAAACAAAATTTCTGACAAGGCCTCAGCGCCAATTCAAAAATTTCAAACGCGCCATACGCGTAAAAATATATCTCCCATCTATGATGAGGCAGATGGACCTTGGGATCACATCAAGGGAAAATGAGTGGCGGATCTCCCAACCGCTAGGCTTGTACGCCCACAAGAGAAGAAGTTGCCCACTCTTCAGATTACGCGTGACGCTGGATGCCGCTTGAGGACTTTTTCTGTTTTACGTGAACCAGTGCCAAACTCCAAATTACGCCAGGATAAACCTGTCCACGTAAAGAAGACCCGTTTTACGGGAAAATATGCTCTTAGAAGGATGATGGATCGTATGCTACTCATATGGGAGAACTGCTTTATTCTTATGGCAGAGAGAGGGTTGTGGTTCCCAATCTCCACGTTCCTACTAATATAAAAAGGCATAATAAGCCCTCTTCTTCTTTTGTTAATCCCCCTGATTTGCATGATTTCTTGATCCAGAAACGCAAAGACAGAGGATCTTCTAATATGTCTATTACACCCTCTAGGGAACAATGTTATAATAGTCATAAGGTTGTAATTAACTACTGCTGTTCTAAGGCAAAACGTCAGTTTTCGACCGGTTGAACTACTCTTTGTCCTTACAGGAAGAAGAATCGACATTCGCGTCAGTAAACATGGCTTCTCATATTCCCAGAGGAAGGTCAAGTTCAAGACATCATCCCTCTAGAACTCTGAGCCAAAGAAGATTTGACAAACTCCTTGAGAATATTGAGGCAGGTATTTTTTGAAACACCCGCTCGAGGTCACGACAATCGGCTTCATATTCTTCTAATTCCGACACTGGGGGTCGCCCACTTTCTGAATTTGATGCTGAAAGTATAGAATCGATCTCTACAAAGATCTATACTAATCCCTCGGTGGAATCCAGAGAAATGGGAGTTTATGCCGTTGGAGATGACCATGAAGAGGCTTCCCTATCAGGAAGTACTGAGCAACGCATCACTGTATTGGAGGTATCTATTAAAGAGATGCATACCATGATGGAGAGTATGCGCCAAATGATGGTGACTCAACATGCAGCTGCAATAGCTCAAACACCGGTTCCTCCGACTCAACCACGTGTGGGGGTAGACATACCACCATCCCATGCAAGCCAGGAGCCTGTTTAAAATCAAGAGTCACCTGCTCCTCAACCCCTTAACCCAAAGAATATATTACCTCCTGTTGGAGTTTCAATACAACCGATCTCTCACCTCTCTGCTGTCCCTTTCCCAACTGAAGATCCGATACAGGCAGTTCGGGAATTAAAAGTCCAATTTGATGACTTGAAGCATAAGGATCAGCTCAAGAAGTTGGGAATCAACCAACCATACCCAGCTATCTGGGACGAGATCCCTTTCCCACCAAAATATAAACCACAGGCTATGGTTTTGTTTGAGGAAAAGACGTCGCCAAGCCAGTACATGAATTACTTTAGCATGATGACGGTGTTGTTGCAAGGGAATGATGCCCTTCTCACTCGAGTGTTTAAAGGTTATCTGTCTGGAGTGGCCTACCAATGGTACCGTAGTCTAGCGGACAACTGCATTACTTTTTTTGAAGATTTTAAGACTCTGTTCTTCGTTCGATTCTATGAAGGAGGAATGGACATGTCTATGTCTTCACTCATCGAAGTAAAGCAGAAGGAGAAAAAAAACGTTCGTACTTTTATTGAACATTTTTGTCAGGCTACTTTGCAGATGCCTTCCGGAGTTCCAGATTCTGCCTTGGTGGACATTTGCAGGAAGAACCTTCTCCCACTGATCTCAGTATTCACGGGACCATATCAGTTCCATGATTGGCCCTCGTTTATCATGTTAGCGGTAGCCGCTGAAGACAACAGTCGGAAGGCTCGTGACAACGGAATCATGATATCTACCTCTGATCGAGGGAAGCGGTCATCCTTCAATAATGACCATACTCGTAGTTCCAAAGGAAAGGAAGCTCTGGCCATCAACACGTCCAGGCAAAATACTCCAGTGACTACGCAGACTACGCAGACGAAACCTGGGACTTCCAGACCTATAGAGGAATATTCTTTTGACGACGACGATATTCTGAGCATATTCGATTGTCTAGTCAAAAGTGGCAAGCTTACTCTCCCCGAGGTAAAGCGTCCAAATGAAGTCGACAGAACAAATAATCCTAAGTACTGCATTTTCCATAGATACATACATCACCCCACAAAGGCATGCTATGTACTGAAAAGAAAAATCCAGGAGCTGATCGATGCCAAGGGCATTACTCTGCGTAATAGCAAAAAGACGGTCACTGCCAACATGATCTCACTCAAATTTGGCAATCTGCCCCATCAAGAAGTCCCAGATGGTGTGGTACCTATTCCACGGGCAATGATGAACATTGTTAATCTCCCTCATACCAGGGGTCAAAATCATGACTTAGTGCCCCTAACTATCAAGCATGGGAAGATCATGTGGGTCCATCCTGATCTGGTATCAGAAATTAAAGAAGAGACTAAAGCTGCTAAAGCTAAGTCTAAAAGGAACTCAAGAGATAAACCATGTCATATGGTTGCAATATCCCCGTCGTCGGAAGAAGAGGCTTTAACAACCGGAACCCGGTCAGGAAAAGCCTACCTTAAAGACTATGGAGGTAGCCAGGAGGAAGCAACGGCAGACACTTCGCCTGCCAAACATCCAGAACCTGAACCTGTTATGCCAGAGACAGGTCCTTCTAAACCAACTTCGCTGGACAAAGGCAAGCAAAAAGAAGTTCGTTTCGATAAACCTTTGAAGAATGTTCAAAACAAAGGTTTAGAGAAACCTTATAACTTCGATATCTTGGCTCAGTTGGCTAATACTCCGGCCAGATTGTCCATTTTTGAGCTACTTAGGCTATCTAAAGACACTCGTCAAGCCTTGAGTGAAGCGTTAATGCAAGCAGATGTATGCTTGACTCAGCTCAAATCCCCTGATAAAGAGCCTGTGGCATGTCCTCAATGCCATAGTGTGATGGAAGTGGTCCCTAACATCATTTTCACTCAAGAGGATATGTTGTTAAAACATAACAGACATGACAGGCCTCTTTATTACACCGGATACGTCGGCTCCATTGAGGTATACCGGATTCACATAGATCCGGGATCGTCGATCAACATTATCCTTCATAGTCTGTTAAGACCGTTGAGAATTCCTACAAGCGAACTGGCTTACACTACCACCACAATCGTGTGCTTTAATGCCAGAAAGAGCAGACCGTTGGTGAAGATTCGTTTGAGGATCCAGATTGGTGACCTTAGATCAGTGGCTACATGTACGTCATTGATTCGGAGGTGTCTTACAATATTCTGTTGGGCAAACCATGGATCCACGATCATAATATTGTTCCTTCAACTATACATCAATGCTTCAAATATATAGACATCCAAAGGACAGTAAAAACAGAGTTTGCTGATCTTAACCCGTTTAAAGGGGTTGAATCTTACTATTCTGATGCCATGTTGTACACCCAAGACTACATGAAGGAGGTATCAGGCAGGACGAAGAAGAAATCCCACCGGGAGCTAGGAGAACCATCTGCTGAGCAACCTTTGTCAATCCAGGTGAAAGGGCGGACTACCCGTCCGAAAGTCATAGAACCTATGACTATTCACTTGGGCAAAACAAAATCAGGAGGAGGAAATGATCCTCTAGTGATCACTCTGAACCATAAACCTCCACCTTTGGTCATTGACCTTAGGCGCAATAAGCAGTTGGCTGATGTAAATATAATTGAGAACATAGTTTTTGATGATAATAAAGATTCTCCTTTCCAGTATACCGACGCTCAATTTTCTAATCAAAAATACTCTCCTCATAAAGATATAGGACCTATAGCACAAAAATTCTTGGAAGCTATAGACTTCTATCATCCATATGTGTGGAAAGTAGCGTCAACATCTAATATCATCACGATATATGGGCCACATAAAGATTCTATCTTTATTGTTCCACCTACTCGCAACGATCATCATCAAATAATCTTCGGTCGAATATGGAATAGACCGATTGTACAAGAAGAATCTTATGAGTCTGATATTGGAAGAATACAAATCCACAGATATAGCCTACAAGCTTTAAAGATTATGCAAAGCATAGGTTATGATTTAAAGTTGGAGCCAGGCCTTAACTATGGAAGAGGCAGACGAATGCTATTGCATGGTGATCCCTACAGCCAACGAACTCGCTTCGGGTTTGGGTATACCACATCTCGTGCAACTTCAAACAAATCTGAGTAGAATAAGGAGACCATCTTCTCTTCTCACGATGGTTTATCGTTCTCCGATTCAAATGATGAACTCGAATGGGCATTATCAGTAAATATGGTGTTGACAGATTCCCTCGAAACAGAGGAACAAGAATCTGAACCATTTGAAGATGAATCCTGGGCTCAGCAAATGGATACACAATGGGAACTCCGGTTCGAACAAAAAGAACCACCCACTGAAGATAAGGTTATCCAAATAAATATTGGGGATGAATTTTCACCAAAGCCGATATTTATCAGTAATAATCTTTCCGAAAAAGAAAGAGAAAAAATGATCTAGCTGATAAAAGAATATATTGATGTCTTCGCTTGGAATTATGAGGATATGCAAGGTCTTGATCCAAAAGTGGCTACCCATAAACTCAACATATTGTCCAATTCAAAGCCTGTAAAGCAACACCAATGCCGGTTCCGCCCGAATATGATGGATGCCATTGAAGCTAAAATCAAGAAGCTAATAGCCTGTGGGTTCATCCGGGAAGAACAACATCCTGATTGGGTCGCTAATGTTGTCCCGGTTATGAAGAAAAATGGGAAAGTGCGTGTTTGCATCGACTTTCGAGATCTAAATGCGGCCTGCCTTAAAGATGAGTTCCCTCTTCACATTACAGACGTCGTGATTGATAACACATGCGGTTTTGAGCGCATGTCTTTCATGGACGGATTTTCAGGATATAATTAAATTAAGATGAATCTTGAAGATGAAAAGCATACTGCTTTTCATACACCACTGGGGGTATATTGCTATACAATTATGCCTTTTGGATTGAAGAATGCCGGGGCTACATATCAACGAGCTATGAGTAACATATTCCATGAGCATCTGCACAAAACGGTGGAATGTTACGTCGACGATATTGCTGTCAAAAGCCACCTCAAGGATAATCACATGCAAGACTTGAAGACAATATTCGAGTTGATGTGCCAACATCAACTCAAAATGAACCCCACAAAGTCCTTTCTTGGTGTATCCAGTGGCAAATTCCTGGGATTTGTCATTACCGCTAAAGGCATTCAAGTTGACCCTGATAAAGTAAAAGCCATCATAGAAATGCGACCACCTCATAATCTGAGGGAACTTAGGGGATTTCAAGGTCGTCTAGCTTATATCAAGAGATTCATATCCAACATCTCCGGAAGATCTCAATATTTTTCTCGTCTAATGAAGAAAGGTGTGTCATTCGTATGGGACAAAGCCTGTCAGCAAGCGTTTAATGACATCAAACACTATCTTATTAATCCTCCAGTGCTGGTGCCTCCCGTCATAGGAAGACCATTTTTGCTGTATGTTTGAGCAATGGATCATTCTTTAGGGGCTCTCCTTGCACAGAAGAACAATGAGGGTCACGAACAGGCTATTTACTATCTAAGCATGATGATGGTTAGAGCTAAATACAGGTATAGTCCAGTGGAAAAAGAATGCTTGGCCCTAATATTTGCCATTCAGAAGACGCGATATTATGTAATGGGCTAAACTATTCATATCATCTCCAGAATCAATCCACTTCGGGTTTTAATGAATAAGCCAAGTGTTCTTAATTCCCGACTAGCGACTTGGGCAATGCTACTGACACCGTATGATATGGTGTACGTCCCTCAGAAGTCCATGAAAGGTCAAGTCTTGGCTGATTTCTTAGCTGCCCATCTAATTCCGGAAACCTCTACATTATATGAGGACATTCCCGACGAAGTTGCAGAATATAATTCGGTAATGGAAGGTGATACATGGCAGCTATTCTTTGATGGCGCTTCCAGAACTGGTCCCAAGGAAAACGTGGTTTCAGGAGTAAGAATTATCCCGGTGACTCCTGATAAACTCGTCATCTATCGAGCATATTCTCTTAGAGAACCCTGCTCTAATAATGTGGCAGAGTATAATGCTCTACTAATCGGGCTTCAGGTCGCTAAAGAATTGGATGTTGAATACCTGGAAGCTTTTGGTGATTCTCAGCTGATCGTCAATCAGTTCAGAGGAATATATGAAGTCCGCAATCCAGACCTCATTTCTTATCATCGAACAACGATCGAGATAACAATGTCTTTTAAAGGATTCTTCTTAGAGCATGTTCCTCGATCTCAAAATTTGGAAGCTGATGCTTTGGCCAGCCTAGCTGCAGATCTAGCTATTCCTATAAGAAGGCAGAATTCGGTGATCCTTCTTAACAGAGATTTGTTTTGTGTGAAAAATAACTTTCACATAGAACGCAACTATGCTATAAACACGGTTCCTCCTAAGAGAGATTGGAGAAGTCCCTTTATAGACTTTGCATCATATAGAATCTTTCCAGAGGATCCTAAAGAAGCACTATCTATCAAAAGACGATTATTATATTTCTATTTTGATGCTTCTTCACAAATTCTATATCGCCGAACATATGATGGACTATTGCTACGATGTCTCTCTGATGATGATGCAAGGTGGGTTATCCGAGAAGCTCATGATGGGGTATGTGGAGAACATCAACCCGGTCCTAAATTACAGGATCGTATCAGGGGCATGGGCTACTACTGGCCTACTATGATTGCAGATGCCGTGAAATATGCAAGACAATGCAAAGCTTGTCAGGTTCATGCAGATTTTATACATCAGCCGTCTGAGTATTTACATCCCACTATTGCATCATGGCCCTTTGAAGCATGGGGTATGGATATCATTGGTCCTATTCATCCTTCATCTTCTAGAGGACATCGGTTCATATTGGCTATCACGGATTATTTCTCCAAATGGGCGAAGGCAATCCCTCTTGCTGAGGTAAAGACATCCAACGTGATCAGCTTTATCAAGCACTATGTAATTTATCGCTTTAGGATACCCCGAAGGATAATTCATGATAACGGGCCTCAATTCATTAGTCAAGCATTTCACCGATTTTGCGATAAGAATCGGATACAGAATATGGCCTCAATGGCATACAATCCTGCTGCTAATGGTTTGGCGGAAGCCTTCAACAAAACCATTATCAAACTCTTGAAGAAGTTTGTCTCTTCAAACAAAAGAGATTGGAACGAGAAATTGGGAGAATGTCTGTGGACATACCGCATAACGGTATGAACGCCAACAGGTTGTACCCCATTTTTGTTAGTTTACGGGTATGAAGCACTTCTCCCCATTGAAGTCCAAATTCCATCACTCAGGATAGCAGTGGCTAATGAGCTGACTCAGGAAAATAATGATCGTTTAAGACTTCAAGAGCTAGAAGGATTAGACGAGAAATGCCTTCAAGCTCAACAGTGCATCGAGTTCTACCAGACACGCATCTCCAGAGCTTTTAATCAAAAAGTAAAGAAAAGAGTGTTCAAAGTTGGCAAGCTAGTTCTAGCTGTGAAGAAGCCAATGATCATTACTCACAAAAGTAAGGGCAAGTTCCAGCCCAAATGGGAGGGCCCTTATGTGATTGAAACCATATTTTTAAATGGCGCTTACAGATTAGCCAAGCCTAATGGAGATTTGATAATGGCTCCTATCAACGGCAAATTTCTGAAGAAGTACTATGCTTGATCTCCTTTGCTCAAAGGGGTATAGTGAAGATTTCATTCTGATGACACTACATACAAAGATTAGTTGGATCATATTCTATCATGTTCTTGTGACCTCTGAATAGATATGTTTAACTAATTTGAAATTTTTAAACCTATCACGTCCATATTACCTCTGATAGTATTTTTTATAGAAATTTAGTTGGATCATATCCTATCATGTCCATATTACCTCTAAATAGATATATTCAGCTAAACCTTACCGAAAGTCTATAATGTCCATATTACCTCTGATATCACTTTCATCTTTAGCCTATCATTTATATTCAAAAGTGATAGGTCCACAAAGTCAGAAAATATATCTTTATTATCTCTGGAAATAGCAAATTACAAAAGGAGCAAAAAGGTACATCATTGGGGAGGAGTCGTTAAATCGTGGATCTGTTATGCCAAAGCAGCCATCCTTTCATTCCTGGAGTTCAAGATGTTAGTACGAGCCCGCTCCAGCCTTGCTTCGCATCGCTCAAGAAAGATAGTTTGGACAGAGAATCAACAAAACTTGCGTGGATGACACCCGCATGAGCCAAGTACTGCTGAGCTGTCTTCACTTGGCCCTCAAATACATCACAAACTGCCGATGCCTTGAGAAGCCTCTCCCTTTTCTGAGCAAGTTCAGCTTCCAATTCTCGAACCCTCACCTCATACCCCTTGCATTCTTTACAGTACTTAGCAAGCTGAGGAATACTCTCTACCAATGCTGCTTGCTCTTTCTCCATCTCTTGTTGTTGTTCCTGGATGGATTTGTTTAAAGATTCAATCTGCTGAGCAAGTTTCATAGTTAGGGAGTCATACTCAGCTTGAACCAGGTCATCGATGCTGCCTCGGGATAGTTGCAAATATTTGTTAATGGGTTATTCTAAACCATTAACTATTTGCTCTAGCACATCAGCTCTTTCAGCTTTATTGAAATTTCTAATCGGCGCTATAGTAAGCTTGGAGGACGTCTTCAGAGCATCAAAGCCTAGATTCTTCTCCAACACCATAGATATCAATTCTTTTAAAGTGCGGTAGAATATGCTAGTTGTCACGACCCGCACCCGGTTTAGGGGCACGAGTGCGTGGGTACGTCCAGCCTACGCCGCAGCATCGGCGGTAGAACGCTGTCTAGGTCATGTAACTATCTAATCAAACTCACGTGAATACCCAACTCCATAAGGAGACGTGGATATCATAAAATAATGCTAGAAATACTCAATCACATAAACTAAAGCACGATGAGATATCAAGGCAAGCAAGAAATACAAGACAAGTCTAACGACAAAATAATCATACCTGCAATAATTAACTTCCAATCCTCAAGTGTGTCTGAAACCAGTCTACTAAGGTCGCAGTCTGGAAAGAGATTTTCCAGTCAGGAAGGTACAAAGTACATCTCTAAATAGCAGTTCTATATAAATGACATAAACTATGTAGCAGTTCTAGATAGAATTATACCAGATGCATGTATAGGTACGAGAAATATACAATGAAAAAAATACTGGAAATACTGTAAATAAATGCAGGAAAAGAAACAATATGTCAATGAGCAAGAAACCTATGACTAAGTGTGTGAGTACTAGCTTTAACATGTGATCGGCTTGGAACTTGATCAGGCTGGTTACATGTGATTAGCTATGATTCATGGAAGGTCAGGCTAACCGTTGGTTAGCTATGATGCATGTAGAGGTCAGGCTAATCACACGTAACAGCTATGAAGCATGGAGATGGTCAGGCCGCACCCGACGTGAGATGTGGGGTGAGCTATGATGCATGAAAAGTTGGGTATGATCACATATCTACACTAAAATACTCTCCACCCCCGACTGGTATAGTAGATCCAATCATGGTACGCTATGGCACGGGATTCCCTAGGGAGGTAGCAAATCTCCCTGGGTCTCAGTGTCCGTACATGCACAAGATATCAAGGAAATAAGTCTTGTACAAGCTACACCATGAATAAGGAATAACATCTCATGACGAGATCTGTGTATACCAATCCTTGTAACCAGTGTGTCAAGAGCATGGATATTTATACTAGATACAGTGAACATAGGAGATATCATAAATTAGAAACTAATCAGAGAATGTACTCGCCTTGGGTCCTTAGCTGGTAATTATTGATGTCCTGTTCCAGAGTATCCCCTGGGTAAACCAACAGTCCTCCGTCCAAAGTAGTAGTTGCTCTTAGTGGTCCACCTAGATAAAATATTACATTATTAGTTCCAATACTATAAATTTATATTCTAATTCCTAAAGCCTAAAATCCAATAAGAATGTTCTAGAATTCCCTTCTAACTAATTCCTTTAACTACTATCAAGTTCTTGATTAGGCTAGCTAACCAAATTAACTAACTTCTCTTAATTCTTGATTTTTAACTAACTTTCTAACCTAATCTTGATTTCTTGATTACAAATTCTTAAATAATAACTTATTTACTAACTAAATTACTCACTAACAATCTTCCATTGATTTAGTTTACATAGTATTGGCCCAAGCCTAAATTCTTACTGAAATTATATTCAAATTTGAATATGTACTCTCAAATCTAAGTCTAATTGTTAGCTAGAAATTAAATGTGAACGTTGAGTTTGAATTTAATTCTTCACTTAACTATACACCAAAACTTGCCTTACTATTGAAAACCGTTTTTGAATCCAAACTAAACTTCCTAATTCACACAAAAGTTTCCACCCATATTTTACTGAATCAAGAATTGACAACTTTGCTTTAACAAAAACAAGAAAACAGAGAAAGGAAAGAAAAGGCATCTAACCTTTATGTCAGCTTCGAGACACAGGTAACAGTCTATTGCTATCAAATGAAATAGGATACATCAGATTCAAATCAACGCTTTCCCGCTTATTTGAATTTAGGAACTGAGCAAAGACACAGTTCAAAATCCTCACAAAACAATGTCGAATGTCAAAGGAATTCCTCGATAAACTTGGAAAGAAAAGGGACAAAGGCCAGAGATTGGATGCATGTGTCCAATCTGAATGTCCTGTATGGTATGAATATCGATCACTTACCTCATGGAGAAAAACTTGGTTGCTCAGAGATCCTTGAGGTCCTCTGTAGAATATTCCCGAACACAGAACAACATGAGGCAACTCTCGGTTATGTCGTTGGAGAAGATGATGCCTCCGCTCGATTTAACTATCGGAGATCGTAGTCGACGGCTTGAGCCTTCTGATATCGCGTTCGATCGGAGAGGACTCCTCAATACCCGTCGATCGGATCCGAATCTCCTTTGAGGAATAATATCGAATATTTAGTCGTCGATATTTATGACGAGGTCATCGGCCGTCGTCGTCGTCGAGTCTGAACCCCCGAAATAGACTGACAATCGTCATAGGCGACGACCCTCTGCCGGAGAAGACCTTGTGTCAGTAGAGAAGTAGTGAGATGCGGTGGAGATTATCCTTGGCTCGCCGGACCGGAGTACGGCAGGAGGGGGAAGCTCGTACGGGAGGTGGTGGTGTTGGCAGCGAGAGGGGAGTCGGGTGGAGCTCGCCTGGCGTAGGGAGATGGCTGCTGGGTCGGGCCGCTCGCCGGAGTGCAGCGGCCGGGAGGAATCGGAGCAGCCAGCGCCGGTCGGGTGTGCAGCCGGAACAGGGTGATGGGGATGGGGGCTGAACAGTAATGGTTTCCCCCCTCTTTTCCTCTTTCGAATTTTTTAAAAATCAATAAAGAGAGGAAGAAGAAGAAGAAAAAGAAGGAGAAGAGAAGAAGAAGAAAAAAAGAAAGGAAGAATTTTCCTACGTTGGAGAGAGGGGGTGGAGGCTTGTGATGAGGGTGTGGTTACCTAGGTTTTTCTAGGGATTAGGGTTTATGATGTGACAAGACATTATATAGGGAGAGAGGTTGTTGAAATGAAGGGTTGTGATTGACCCCCTCTAAATGATGGCTCCAGATTGGACATGGAGAAATTTAATTCATGTAGGAATGAGGGTGAGGGGCTAGTTAAATAATATTAGGTTCTCTCATTGTTTAAACAATTGGGTGTTGACACAAAATGCAAATATGCAAATTAGCCCCCTTAAATTTGGGTATTCGCACAGACACATGAAATAACAAAAATTTGGCGGGCGATTCGGTGCCCGGTATTTTGTAGGGTCAGGGGGTGCTGTATGATCGGTATGGGCTCAAATAGCAGGGCACTGGAATTAAATTAGGATTTACGGAATCGGTCAAAATAGTATCCTCAATTTAATTAGAAATAAAATACAAGTTGTGTTCTAAAATTAATTAGGATTACATGGGACCAAAATCAGGTCAGGTCATCAATACCAATAATGAAGAAGACTCAGAATAGAATATTACCCTAATTTGGGTCGCACGAAAAATAGGTCAAGATTGTCCCCAATTTCAATTGGAACGCACAACGATACAAAAATAGGAATTTTAAATAACGTCCGCGACGGTTTTTGTGCGGCCAGAAAAAATGCACAGAGAGCATAATTATGAGTTACAAAAAATAGCAAAATGGAAGGCGGGCATGTCTAGGGTAAGATGGTGACATTTGTTGGAAGACAAAAGTCAGGGTAGTGCTCCAAATATCGAAGCAAAGGCAATGCGCAATAATTAACTAAAAATACGATAATTAATTACGATCTCCAATGAATAAATTCCAGATAAAATAATTAAATACAGAATTCTATAATTCGGATAGGTGTTCGTCTACTGGGTTTCTAGGTCAATTCTACCAGCACAAACACAAATGAACACTGCATCTAATACTATATTTAATTACACATCACACATAATTATTTAAATTAATATACTATCATGCAATTACTTAATTGTAAATACCATAATATTAAATATTGTAAAAAGTCAAAAATATCCCGGTTTTCGGAATGTGGTAGTGACAAGTCTACCCTCCTTAAAAGAATTTTGTCCTCGAAATTTAAAATCCTCATAGTAGCGTTTATTCATACACATTATTATTTCCCTCAAATTTTAAATTCATCATCCATGAAATTAGGTAACAATCCACAATGTCTTTTCATAATTTGTCAAAAATTCTGAAATTATTGCATAACCTAAAAAATTCTCGAAATAGAATCAAAGTCCATTTTTTTTTTGTTCAATACTTGGAATTTAATATCCACTCCTCTAATTTGATTTTAATCAATGCACATATAGAAAATGTTATTCTCATCCCAAAAGTTGAATTCAAACATTAATCCATCAATGATTTTATTCCTCGATTTCCTCTTTCCTTAAAATACTTAACAATGCGATACTTAAGGGTTCTCCAATCGCAACGTCCAAATATAATATTTTAAAATTTATAACTTGTAATGAAATAAAAATATTGATAAATCTTTCAGAATTTCCAAATTTAATAACCAATTTAAACATGTCACATTCTTCCTGGAATTAATAAATCATAAATTCTGCCATGTTAATTTCTTAACCCTCTATTTAAATCAATGGTTATCCTCGAATTTAATCATCATGCCTCTCTTGTCAAGTCATAACTCCTTCATGAATCTTCATCACGGTCAAACCTCGATAATCATGGTCCAAGAAAATCTTTCCTACAATCATACAACATGCAACATAAGGGAAATATGTATGGTCATGGTGTCTTTTGTCATGGAATTGCAGTCTCTGTATCAGGGTGTACTACTAACTACATTCTAACAAAAATCATGAATGCAAGCTACAGTACTAGGGAATCAATCGATCAGAAGACGAAAAAAAACATGAGAAAAGAAAGAAGGAACCTACTAACATATTCTTGCAGTATCTCCTATCTCTAACATACACTTAACTCTAGCACATTCACTAGCTAATTCATATTCCTGTACACTGGTACCCATATCAACTAATCATTAATCCACAAGATCCCTGAATATATCTGTATTGCACACACCTGTCTATTACTGCCAAAATCTGATGCCAAGAATCTCTAATATAACCATGATTCAATAATGCATCCAAGTTGATACCTCTATCTCTTTAGTACCATACCCTCTGTCAGTTCCCGTTCCTACTACAATTGTTCATACTAGTCGTTCTTATCACTCAAATATACGTCAAGTGCAACACCATACTAAATACTGCTCTTTCCAATACAACTTTAGATGGACACCCAAGTCAGTCTGCGGTGCCATCTCAATCATGCTCAAATCACCAGATCCTTACACATGTATATTATCTACTCATATATTAATATTTATATCTCTCATCTACCATAAAATTAATCCTCAAAATAATCGTCAAGGTTTAACTTCTCGAACAACTTTAAAAATGCATATACCTCCTCAAAATCAGATACTCCACATCGAAATAAATTTAATCACTTATAAAATCTTTGTAGCCTTAACCATGTTTATTGAATTCATATTTGAAATCCTCAAAAAGATTTTGACATAATCTCAACTCCTCAATTATTCTAAAAATAAATTTTTTTTTCCACTTTTAATTTACAACTCCACAAATGTACATATCAGTGCTCACGGTCTCTGATACTCAAGGTGCACTCAATGCATCTAGTGTCTATAATTGTGTACTAAAATTGTACTGCCTGAATCACTTGTACTATTACCTCCAATGATCAAAGTTATCATCACCTGTATTTTCTTTCATGATTTCAATTTAAGTCAACTGGTATATCATTTAATTATCATCACACAGAGTGCTTACTGTTATTAATATTTTTCTCGACTAATCCTCGATATAGAACCATTAGCACTCTTGGTATTATATCACTAGCTTCATTAATGGATCATCTCATCAAGCTCATTATAACTCATGATTACATGTATCTACTATAACACTCATATTTCTTTACTCTCATGGGCATGTATATGGTTCCTCATCTCGATGGTTGTATAGGTATTTCCTTTTAACCTTCCATAGCCTGTTACACTAATCTGTGATACGCTTCACCATCTTCATTACCTATTCCGATATTTCTCTACTCATGACACCTCATTATAACTCCTCATGCATATAAATTTCTTTACCTTTAACACGCCCGATATCAATCATCAAATTGAACGTTATGCCCCATTAATCCTTAATACTATTCCTTGATACCTAATTGTTTACATAGATCACTCAAGTGCATAATCATGATTATCCAGGGCGGGTATGTTAGCTCTGATACTAACTCTTGAACTATCACTGATACTCTATTCTCTCTTTCTACTCACAGTCTCTAATGACACTTATCCTAGAACCATTTGTACAAGGTACAATACTAAGGGCTAACTCTAGTTTAAAGCCTACTGCTCACATGTCCAACTAAGAAACACTTACAACTCACAAGTCACACTCAGTCAACTAATACAAGTCACAACCAAAATTGTAAGTCACTAATTATCACACTAACA
Source organism: Iris macrosiphon (assembly GCA_036927795.1). Classification (NCBI taxonomy): domain Eukaryota; kingdom Viridiplantae; phylum Streptophyta; class Magnoliopsida; order Asparagales; family Iridaceae; genus Iris; species Iris macrosiphon. Next base: position 64,253,381 of record JAYESA010000007.1, on the reverse strand, counting down.
AGGATCCTTAAAGAAATAAGGCTCAAAAGAACTGGGTTAAGGACTGAAGGTATCTTTACTGCTAGTAAAGAAAAGAAGCGATGGAACAAAGTCCTGGAATAACATAAATAGATAAGTCTTGAGATGATACTTTAAGAACCAATTTAAGATACAACTTGATAATCATACACGTCTGTCTGAAATCATGACACTCAGAATCCTCGCCACGCAAGTAAGCATAGATGCGATAAACGATAGGTTTCGTAACTAAGGTATGCAACTCTATAATCATGTCATCTAGAATCTTTGCCACGCCAACCGGTATGGCTGCGAGAGACTCTAAGTTTCATAACTATAGTATGTACATCCAAGTCAGGTTCCTACGTTCTCGTTACTACAGCTAATATGGCTGCGATAAACTCTAGGGTCCATAACCAAAGTAGACGTTTTACCTTTCTCTCTGTCCTCATCAACATATGTCATCAGATGATACAGAAAATTTTAGCCCGTAAAATTCATCTCGATATGAAATCAACTCAACAACGATACCAAGAATTAAATTTAACAACTGGTCAACAAGAATCAAACTCAACAATGATACCAAGATTTTAATTTAATAACTGATCAATAAGGATCAAGTTCAATAACAACAAGCGAGAGCAGACGGGAACAAGGGGGAAGGATTTAAATTGGAAAATTTATAATGAGACTCTCAAGGGTCGTCCCAGGAATCTCTCAAATAATTAGTGATTGAGTATCCTCTCTCATCCTAGTATCCTATGTCCTATATTCTATAGCAGGTACGCAGTAGTACAACTATGACGTCGCACTATTACGACATCGCACAACTAGCGAAGTCTGACCTGCATGGGCCACCACTAAAAATGTGTCACGACCCGCACCCGGTTTAGGGGCACGAGTATGTGGGTACGTCCAGCCTACGCCGCAGCATCGGCGGTAGAACGCTGTCTAGGTCATGTAACTATCTAATCAAACTCACTTGAATACCCAACTCCATAAGGAGACGTGGATATCATAAAATAATGCTAGAAATACTCAATCACATAAACTAAAGCACGATGAGATATCAAGGCAAGCAAGAAATACAAGACAAGTCTAACGACAAAATAATCATACCTGCAATCATTAACTTCCAATCCTCAAGTGTGTCAGAAACCAGTCTACTAAGGTCACAGTCTGGAAAAATATTTTCCAGTCAGGAAGGAGCAAAGTACATCTCTAAATAGCAGTTCTATATAAATGACATAAACTATGTAGCAGTTCTAGATGGAATTATACCAGATGCATGTATAGGTACGAGAAATGTACAATGAAAGAAATACTGGAAATACTGTAAGTAAATACAGGAAAAGAAACAATATGTCAATGAGCAAGAAACCTATGACTAAGTGTGTGAGTATTAGCTTTAACATGTGATCGGCTTGGGAACTTGATCAGGCTGGTTACATGTGATTAGCTATGATTCATGGAAGGTCAGGCTAACCGTTGGTTAGCTATGATGCATGTAGAGGTCAGGCTAATCACACGTAACAGCTATGAAGCATGGAGATGGTCAGGCCGCACCCGACGTGAGATGTGGGGTGAGCTATGATGCATGAAAAGTTGGGTATGATCACATATCTACACTAAAATACTCTCCACCCCCGACTGGTATAGTAGATCCAATCATTGTACGCTATGGCACGGGATTCCCTAGGGAGGTAGCAAATCTCCCCGGGTCTCAGTGTCTGTACATGCACAAGATATCAAGGAAACAAGTCTTGTACAAGCTACACCATGAATAAGGAATAACATCTCATGACGAGGTCTGTGTATACCAATCCGTGTAACCAGTGTGTCAAGAGCATGGATATTTATACTAGATACAGTAAACATAGGAGATATCATAAATTAGAAACTAATCAGAGAATGTACTCGCCTTGGGTCCTTAGCTGGTAATTATTGATGTCCTGTTCCAGAGTATCCCCTGGGTAAACCATCAGTCCTCCGTCCAAAGTAGTAGTTGCTCTTAGTGGTCCACCTAGATAAAATATTACATTATTAGTTCCAATACTATAAATTTATATTCTAATTCCTAAAGCCTAAAATCCAATAAGAATGTTCTAGAATTTCCTTCTAACTAATTCCTTTAACTACTATAAAGTTCTCGATTAGGCTAGCTAACCAAATTAACTAACTTCTCTTAATTCTTGATTTTTAACTAACTTTCTAACCTAATCTTGATTTCTTGATTACAAATTCTTAAATAATAACTTATTTACTAACTAAATTACTCACTAACAATCTTCCATGATTTAGTTTACATAGTATTGGCCCAAGCCTAAATTCTTACTGAAATTATATTCAAATTTGAATATGTACTTTCAGATCTAAGTCTAATTGTTAGCTAGAAATTAAATATGAACGTTGAGTTTGAATTTAATTCTTCACTTAACTATACACCAAAACTTGCCTTACTATTGAAAACCGTTTCTGAATCCAAACTAAACTTCCTAATTCACACAAAAGTTTCCACCCATATTTTACTGAATCAAGAATTGACAACTTTGCTTTAACAAAAACAAGAAAACAGAGAAAGGAAAGAAAAGGCATCTAACCTTTATGTCAGCTTCGAGACACAGGTAACAGTCTATTGCTATCAAATGAAACAGGATACATCAGATTCAAATCAACGCTTTCCCGCTTATTTGAATTTAGGAACTGAGCAAAGACACAGTTCAAAATCCTCACAAAACAATGTCGAATGTCAAAGGAATTCCTCGATAAACTTGGAGAGAAAAGGGACAAAGGCCAGAGATTGGATGCATGTGTCCAATCTGAATGTCCTGTATGGTATGAATATCGATCACTTACCTCATGGAGAAAAACTTGGTTGCTCAGAGATCCTTGAGGTCCTCTGTAGAATATTCCCGAACACAGAACAACATGAGGCAACTCTCGGTTATGTCGTTGGAGAAGATGATGCCTTCGCTCGATTTAACTATCGGAGATCGTAGTCGACGGCTTGAGCCTTCTGATATCGCGTTCGATCGGAGAGGACTCCTCAATACCCGCCGATCGGATCCGAATCTCCTTTGAGGAATAATATCGAATATTTAGTCGTCGATATTTATGACGAGGTCATCGGCCGTCGTCGTCGTCGAGTCTGAACCCCCGAAATAGACTGATAATCGTCATAGGCGACGACCCTCTGCCGGAGAAGACCTTGCGTCAGTAGAGAAGTAGTGAGATGCGGTGGAGATTATCCTTGGCTCGCCGGACCGGAGTACGGCAGGAGGGGGAAGCTCGTACGGGAGGTGGTGGTGTTGGCAGCGAGAGGGAAGTCGGGTGGAGCTCGCCTGGCGGAGGGAGATGGCTGCTGGGTCGGGCCGCTCGCCGGAGTGCAGCTGCCGGGAGGAATCGGAGCAGCCAGCGCTGGTCGGGTGTGCAGCCGGAACAGGGTGATGGGGATGGGGGCTAAACAGTAATGGTTTCCCCCCTCTTTTCCTCTTTCAAATTTTTTAAAAATCAATGAAGAGAGGAAGAAGAAGAAGAAAAAGAAGGAGAAGAGAAAAAAAAAAAAAAGGAAGAATTTTCCTACGTTGGAGAGAGGGGGTCGAGGCTTGTGATGAGGGTATGGTTACCTAGGTTTTTCTAGGGATTAGGGTTTATGATGTGACAAGACATTATATAGGGAGAGAGGTTGTTGAAATGAAGGGTTGTGATTGACCCCCTCTAAATGAGGGGTCCAGATTGGACATGGAGAAATTTAATTCATGTAGGAATGAGGGTGAGGGGCTAGTTAAATAATATTAGGTTCCCTCATTGTTTAAACAATTGGGTGTTGACACAAAATACAAATATACAAATTAGCCCCCTTAAATTTGGGTATTCACACAGACACATGAAATGACGAAAATTTGGCGGGCGATTCGGTACCCGGTGTTATGTAGGGTCAGGGGGTGCTGTATGATCGGTATGGGCTCAAATAGCACGGCACTGGAATTAAATTGTGATTTACGGAATCGGTCAAAATAGTATCCTCAATTTAATTAGAAATAAAATGCAAGTTGTGTTCTAAAATTAATTAGGATTACATGGGACCAAAATCAGGTCAGGTCATCAATACCAAAAATGAAGAAGACTCAGAATAGAATATTACCCTAATTTAGGTCACACAAAAAATAGGTCAAGATTGTCCCCAATTTCAATTAGAACGCACAACGATACAAAAATAGGAATTTTAAATAACGTCCACGACGGTTTTTGTACGGCCAGAAATAATGCACAGAGAGCATAATTATGAGTTACAAAAAATAGCAGAATGGAAGGCGGGCATGTCTAGGGCAAGATGGTGACATTTGTTGGAAGACAAAAGTCAGGGTAGTGCTCCAAATATCGAAGCAAAGGCAATGCGCAATAATTAACTAAAAATATGATAACTAATTACGATCTCCAATGAATAAATTCCAGATAAAATAATTAAATACAAAATTCTATAATTCGGATAGGTGTTCGTCTACTGGGTTTCTAGGTCAATTCTACCAGCACAAACACAAATGAACACTGCATCTAATACTATATTTAATTACACATCACACATAATTATTTAAATTAGTATACTATCATGCAATTACTTAATTGTAAATACCATAATATTAAATATTGTAAAAAGTCAAAAATACCCCAGTTTTCGGAATGTGGTAGTGACACTAGTATATTGTTCAACTAGCGTAACAAAGATCGAATGTACGCTGGGAGTGGCCGCAATGTCGGTAAACCTCCTATCTGGAATGACTGCAGAGGATGTTGCCACAGTCATTGCTTCAAAAGATGGCGTGACAAAAGAAGAGACACCTACAATGGTTGGAGTTGCTGGCATGCTTAACGAAGGAGGCACGATCGATATGGTGGGTTCATCCTCCTCTGATGTTATTTGAACTGCCACTGGCGGGATGACACCCGAGAATGTTGCGGATGAAAGATCGGAAGTTTCAAAATATGCTTCGTCGATGTCAGGTGCCGCCGTTTCATTAGCTGGATCCGCAACAAAATCAGAAGTTGTGTCAACTCTGCCCTCCCCAGAGACGTCTTCGCCTGAAAATAAGATAAGAGAAAGTTAATATCAATTTGATATTAATTCTCCTAAAGAAAGCGTGAAGACAACATTTACCATGGCCGATGGTATGTATGTTGCGTCTGCAGCCTGTATAGCTAAATTATTTCTTAATGATGCTAAACAAGCTGTCATACTTGGAGAAGAGGGTACACCAACTGACGTTTAAGGGTAGTCATCCCAGTCGTCACCCAGATCCACTCGAGGTTCATCGGGTGGAATCTCGCTCGAGATACTTACAGATGAAGGAGGGGCTAGTCCCATTATTTGTCTTGGCAAAGGTATATGGATTCTTATTACGCTCGGCCTCGAAGGCGATCTAGAAGCACTACCAGTAGCGGTGGTAGCAGCAGCAGTTGAGGGCAAAGAATCTCCAACACTGTCAGCTGGAACTGTGGAGGTTCCCTCTCTAAAAGGCGAAGGACCCCTGATCAAAGAATCATCTCCAACAGGGGAAACAATAGGCTTACTCCTAGAGGCCCCCTTGGTAGAGGTCCTTTTAGGACCTCCAGTAGTCATCTTCTTCTTGCGGGGGGAAGGCTCTTTCAGAGTGGAAGCATTTCGTTTATTGGAGATTATGAGAGGCTCTGCTGGTGGAGCTATTACGCCTCTCGGTAAAATCAACAAATAATCATCTACACCGGTGGTTTCATCACCTTCATCAGAGGAGACAAATGGTATCTCCTCTCTTCCAGTGGACCTATATGAGGGCATCCTGAAACTTCCATGAACATCAAAATCATGATGGAAGGTATTGATGGACACATAAAACTGTACGTACGAGTGAAGAATGTGCAGCTCCGTGGAGAGAGAAGTCGCGGGCACAGCAAAGGTTGCTCCAGTACAACCCATTATGAAGTACCGCCATCCTCTAGCTCCATCAATAAGTCTACCTTTGAACTTGAAGCTGGTGATGGGATTTCCCACGTAAAACTGATCATACCCAAATTGCCTAGTGAAACGGCTAGGCAGATAAGGCTCCAAGTAGCAGTGGTCCTCACTTCTGTACAGTAAATAGAAAGGTCTAATGCAGACCAACCAGTAAAATGCTTCAGGAGAAAGAATAGTCTTCCTCTGACCTGCATCCTGAAGTTTCGTCCCCTGTTGATTGATATATACGGGGGGGACGATACAGAAGAACTTCCAACTATGGGCAAAATTTAGTGCTAGCCGACAGTCTATGACGCTAGTCACATTCCAAGAAGAATTTATGTAATTCAACAGGAAGTTATGGCCTAAATCACTGGCCGACCCAGGAGGCATCACTCTGGTGTTATGAAGGATTAACCATCCCATCAGATATAAGAATGGCAATTCCACTCTGGGATATCCTTCACGCTGTGTATCATCAGCCAACAGTCCCTCAATAATGGCCCTCAGGCCAGCTTAAATCCTGCACACCATGGCAGGGAGCTGGCCCAATCTCGCTCCAAATACCAAACGCACTGCGGGCCATAAGGTATTACGATGAATGCGATCCGTGGATGCGATACCAGGCACCACCCATCGGTGTAGCCAAACAGAAAGGAAGCCAGCCAGTTGAGCTTCTCTTGACAGAGGCTTTCGGCAATGCCTCATATAGCTGTAGGCTTTGGTTCCTGCAGGTTAACCCCCTATATCTTCATTGAGAACACAATCTTGAGCCCCCGTATCTCCAATAAGATCGTCGATTGTGTTGGCATTGAGAATGCTCAAGGGATTTAAGGGTTTATCTCTGCTATCTACAACCTTGTCCTGTTTGGCATTTTTAGCCTGATGGAAGAAGAGGTAGGATACCCATAGTCATATATATTATGTGGTTGCCCTCCTTTTGGAGAGGTTATATTGTCAGGTTTTATGAGTTATAGATATTGTGACCTAGAACGGACCTTTACAGCATTCTACCGTCGATTTTGTGGCGTAGGCTAGACGTACCCATGACTCATGCCCAATTTTTTGGGTGCGGATCGTGACACGCATTTGTTGATATGGGCTAAATCAGAGGGCTCCTTGTAAAAGGCAGTGCATACAAGGTAGTGGATCATCAGCTCTTGGTATACTGCCACTGCCCGAGGGTGGGTATCCTTCAGCTCCCTATTTGTCGGAACGTACTATTCATAAGGAGTGTCTTCCATTGGCAGCTTTAAGATGTCCGCCATCTCATGAAGTGCCAGGCCCAACTCACCTATCGGAGTGGCGAAAGTCCCAGTGAGCGAGTTATATCTCTCCATCAAAGCTAAGAACAAGTTGGGGTTGAGAGGCAGCCCAACACTAGTAGCACTCACAGCCACGAACAAGCCAATACTTTCCAGTTCCATCTGGAAGTGCTTCAGGGCCCAGGCAGTTAAACTGGCCCATCGAATATTTTGGGGGCTAAGCCATCCACTGGTGCGAGGGTTAACCTTGGGGTATACTCCCCCCTGCCCTATAAAGTCATTGCAGAAAGTCGCTATTTGAAGCGGCTGGATCAGTGAAGTGTCTTCACTCGGGACGCTGTCCGACAGTAATCCTCTGAAAGGCATAACAGGGCCTGAGGGACTGCTTACAAAGAACCCTTGGTCCAATCCTTTCTTATAAAAGATCTTCCCTAGCTGGCCATGAAGATCGGGAGTCAGAGTCTATGACATCATTCTGGGATGTGTGGCATAGAAGAATGCAGAGATAGGGTAATCTCTGGGCATCTTTGGCAGATACATGATCGTGCCCTCAGCAGAAAATACACAATATTTCTTCTTGGGCTTGGTCCGAGACTGCTTATCAATAACGTCCCCGAATAAGAAAGCTGGTTTCTTATACTCAGTCCCATCTATGTATGTCAGGGGCTCCCCACTGATCATACTCAGCAACATTCGTTCTCCTTGGGCCGAGATCAGAGTCCCCCTTCCTTGAGGATACTCGTTTCCAGAGATGGGAAATGTCACATGGGACAAGTCCTCCAGATAGTTGGAATTCAGCATTCTAGCAGCAGAACCCATCACTTCAGCCAGAGGGGGAATCTGTAGGTCTACTGCAAGAAGCAAGAAAACAAGTCAGTTTTATGCTAGATGCTACACTCTTGCAGTATACGCCAAAACTTGACAGTCTGAGCTTTTACGCCAGATTGCAAAAATTTGAGTTTTACGCTGGAGTTTACACCAGTGCGTAAAACACAAGGTTTGTAGTATACGCCAAAACTTGACAGTCTGAGCTTTTACGCCAGATGGCAAAAATTTGAGTTTTACGCTGGAGTTTACACCCAGTGCGTAAAACACAAGATTTGAAGTATACGCCAAAACTTGACAGTCTGAGCTTTTATGCCAGATTGCAAAAATTTGAGTTTTACGCTGGAGTTTACATCCAGTGCGTAAAACACAAGGTTTGCAGTATATGCCAAATTTTGATAGTCTGAGTTTTATGCTAGACTGCAAAAATATGGAGTTTTACGCTGACACATTAGAAATGTAGGCGTATTGGCGCATACACGTATAACGTGTGCGAAGAATTTTTCTTCGCTCGAAGTCTTTACCTGTGATACCCTGAGTGCAGCTAAACGACGGAGTACTTCGTTCAGAACGAGGCTCGCTTCGCCTAGTAGGAGTCGCTCGTGCTTGAGCAGAGGAGCGAGATGAGGAAGCTGCTTTCTTTACTTTAGCCGCGGAGGTCTGTTTTGGTGCCATAGAGAATCTGAGTTCTCAGAAAAGAGACGAAGATGAAGAGTTCTCAGAAAGAGACGAAGGGTTTTGCAGAGACAGATGAAGGGTTTTTCTCTCTCACGACATAGGGCTATTTATAGAGTTCAGATAACTCTTTGAATCCTTAACCGAATTCGATCTTATCTGATCAGTTATGATTTAGGGACCATGTCAACCGATCATTTGAAAAGGAAGTTGGACAGTCAAGCTACGTAACAGATCTATGATTTTACGCTCGGAAGCTTTTACGCTCAGAAGCTACAAATCTACGATTTTACGCTCAGAAGCTACAGATGCTACGGATCTATGACTTTTGCATATCTTAAAATTATGTAGGATGGGATACGCGTATATCTTGATAATTTGGGTCTTATACTCGAGAAAGGCAATTTCAATGGTTTTACGCAGAAAATGCTCCTTCTTGGTTATAAAATATTGCAAGTGCCTAAAATACACAAATGTCAGCATTTGTAAACAAGACGACGAGTATTCAGTAAACTTCTCCTATTTTTCAGGCAGGAGGACTTCATCAGACGAAGGGTCAAGGAGTTCCCTAAAAATATCCATCTACATTGAAGATGACTCTTCTTCCTTGGCCATTGGAAGTTCATTCGAAGTCTAGCCAGAATCCTTTATATCTAAGTTCAAGTATAACCTATTCGGAGGATATTTCTTGCCCTGTTTCGAGAAACTTTCGGAAGGCCATTCTTGAATATGATGTTCTGAACAGAAATTCTTCGAGAAGTGACAGTTCAGAATTCTATGTGACTCCTTGTCCAAAAACAGCATAACAATTGGATTTTTAAGACAATTTAATGCTGAAAAGTTTTACGCATATTCCTCTATGCATAAAAGTCGGAGCGTGACAGGAAGCGTATTTGTCAGAATCAACGTAAAAAATTACTCAAGCATGCTGAAGCTGCGTATTATCAGACTTCCTTACAGCAATATGGCTAATCAAAGAGGCGTAAAAGAAGACAAGTTTAGTAATCATGATTATATATGATGGAAATCCATTTTTACAAAGGATTTTTCATTAATATTCAAGATCATGATTACATATGATGGAGATCCATTTTACAAAGGATTTTTTATTAATATTCAAGATCATGACGGAAATCTATTATGCTAGGTTCTCATCTGACGGAGATCTTCAGTTCTTCTTCTACGGCACTTCTTCGGCTTCTTCAGCCGACGAACAAGAAAATGGTTAATGGCGGGAGGATACAGAACTGGACCTGTTTAAATTATTCAAGCCCCCCTCCATACGTCATTGGCGGCCATGCTCAGACTTGTGTTAGGGATTCAGACCCAACACAATACTGGAAGACACGGCCAAGCTGCCCACCAGGGTCTAGCTTCATAATAGGAGAAAATACAGCTAGCAAGCTGTGTGGTCTAAAACGACCCTTCCTCTCTCTTTGACAAATCGCCATATAAAATTGTTGATTATCTCGAGCAAAGGAAGCTATGATATCCTTCCATGATCTATCATTACAGAGAATATTTGCTCGAAGATGCCTCTTTTTACGGCTCCTTACATGCTGGAAGAGCATAATCTTCTTCCTCCTCAGTACAGCCCAATTAATCTCAGCAGCCATCTTTGTGGTGAAGGGATTATAGAAAAACAAGTTCACTTGCTTGCCTTTATTTAGGCAAAAGAGAACATATGGAATCCCAACAACTCCTTAAATATCGCCGAAAAACCAGCCTCGAAGAATGAGTCAAATTTGACCACTTTATGCTTCATTTAAAGTATTTCAAATTACAAGGAATTTGAAAACTTTGAAGGGGGTCTTGTAGAAGCATGAAATATGCTGGGGAATTGTACGCGTATTATACAGTCAAAACCCAACATGCATAAAGTCCGCATAAAATAATTCTTCAAGGTTGTGTAGCGTAAAAACATGGTTTCAGAATTTCTCGCATAAAACAGAGCTTCAGAGCTGCCCGCGTAAAGCAGCGCTTCAAGGCTGTTTTGGCATAAAATGTTGCTACACCTCCCCCCGGCGTAAAATATGTTTGTTTTTAATGCAACGTAAAGTCATACGAGGAACTCTTTGTATTCCTCGGATGAATCTGTCAGACAAAACAGTAAATCTGACTCCTGACAAAAGTACTGCACGACGATCGAGAGTACGGCTGTGATGATGATTTTGTACAGGGACCCAGACTATCGTTTAGTGACACATCATGGATACAAGTCATTTTTTTACGCATTCAAGGAATATGCTGCCTATTCTACACAGGCAGAGATGAGTTTTTACGCTCAAGATGAGACGAAATCAGATGCCACGTCAAAAGCTGTTTTGCTTACAGAGTTTGAGGCATATCTCGTGATTTAATGCACGAGATTGAGATATATCTCTGCATTTAATACACGAAATGGGGGCAGATCTCTGCATTTAATGCCAACCAGGCTATTTTCAACAATAGGAGTACGCCGTATGTATCTCCTCGAAATATGTCAACTCAGGCTATATTTGCAAAGGTACATGATAAGGCTATTTAGCGCAGAATACGCTCAAGACCGCAGTTAGGAAGGATAATTGGCTATTTTTACGCTGGTTATATATTATTCATGCAGCAGTAAGTTTTACGCAGAATTTGGCTTTTACGCTAACAAGACAGCTATTTGGCTTTTACGCCGCCAAGTCAGCTATTTGGCTTTTACGCCAACAAGACAGCTATTTGGCTTTTATGCCGCCAAGTCAGCTATTTGGCTTTTACGCCAACAAGACAGCTATTTGGCTTTTACGCTAATAAGACAGTTATTTGGCTTTTTCGCCAACCATCTTTACGCAAGGTGCAGTTACCTACGTGGCTTGCATGCCAGGATCTTCGAGAAGCAGTTATACGTGTTACGTGTCACACGCAGACTCAGAAGATTATTTGAACGTGGGTAGCAGTTGTCATAACCGTAGCGTAAATGAGGCAGTCTTCTTCACAACTAGGCTTTTACGCCAACTAGGCTTTTTACGCTAATGAGACAGTTATTTGGTTTTTACGCCAACCATCTCTACGCGAGGGGCAGTTACCTACATGGCTTGTATGCCATGATCCTCGAGATACAGTTATACGTGTTACCTCATAATGGGACACATGTCATACGCGGATTCAGGAGATCATTCAAACGTGGGTATCAGTTATTATAACCGTCGCGTAAAAGATGTCACTTCCTTTACAGTTTGGTTTCTACGCCAACTGGACAGTTATTGTGACTGATCTCTATAAATAGAGACCCCTAGTCACAGGATAAGGGGATCAAATCAAAAAGAGGAGCAGAGAGCACAGACAGAGAGTGTCGATTGACAACTTCGACAACGAGAATTCAATCCCACTTGCAAACTTTGAAGCTTCTTCTTATTCTATAACACTTCTTCATCATCGTGTGGTCCAAGGGACAAAGTGATCGACCGCAGATCAGACTCCTATAGCAATTTTTCCCCAAAATTATTTTTATTGTACTTAACATACTCGTATAGGATTAATAGTACTCTTTTTTCTTGTTTGTAAACAAAGAAAGGGTTTTGTATAAACCTAGTTTCATTCTTTTGTTTATCATCAAACACAAGCGTCAACTCCTTCCAACCGACCCCGATCTCCCCAACCCGCCTGACCACCGCCAACCACCCCGTGCCACCCTGATGCCGCCTTCCCCATGACCAGCACATCCTTTCCCCGCTGCCAGCCACCACCACCACCACCGCCACTGCCACTGCCGGCTGCCACCACAGCTGCTGCAACTGCTGCTGCTACTGCCATTCCAAGGAGCTGCCACCACTGCTGTTGTTCCCGAGCCCCAGCCGGAGCTCCGTCACCCCCTCGCCGGCGACGACCGCACGACGGATACGCACCCCCCCGGATACGACAGTAGGTACGTATATATATAATATATATAATCGTATATAACGTATATACATATATGACGTATAGTGTATAAATGTGTATGTATACTTATGTATAATGTATGTATATATATAGTATATACTTATATATACTGTATAAATTATATATTTATGCATTTATATAATGCATACTTGTATATATGAATATTTATATATAACATATTGTATATAATGTATAGGTATATTGTGTATAAAGTATATATAGTATACATTTATGTATAAGTTATAGTTGTAGTTTATTTAATGTATATATTTATACATGTATTATTTTATTTATATAATGTATTTATTTTACGTATTTAATGTATTATTGTATATATTATCTAATTATATATGTAATTATATATGTATGGTTGTATTTATATACCATAGCTAATGTATTATATTATTATGTACACATTTATATATGTTATTAAATTTTATATACATAATGTACAATTGTATATATGTTATTAATATATATTAGGTATATATGTAATATATTATATGTATATATGTATTTATGTATGTATAAGTACATATGGCTATATGCATATATATGTATGTATGTTATTAAATTATTTAATGTATAAATATGTATAAGTGTTATGTATGTATACATGTTCTATGTTAGCATAAGTAATTAAGCATAGTGTAATATAGTGGTTTATAATTTTGGGTTATCTATTCGTAGGCATCCGAGACGGTACTACCTTGACTTCTGGATCCGGAGCATTTCTTGCGCACACCAGAGTTCCAGGCAAGTATACCTTGCCTTGTTGTACTATTTAAATTCTGTATTATTAGATGCATGTTTATTATCTTAAACTGTGCGCGTCCGAGAGAGACTCGGGTGCAGTCAACGGAGGCGTTGACGTTAGGACTTGTGTCTGACTTAGAGTCTAGTGGACCCACATAACGTTGCGGAGTTATCGGTATGAATCCCCAGGCCTTGACACGTATTATTATACGTCACCGAGTGAGTTCATATAGGGACGCATGCCTCATTCTCGCCTGGCCATCGGTGTGAGCAGCACGTGTGACGGTAATTAGCTTAGTTGTTCATTACTTTAGAGACTTGCATTAGATTATGAGATGTCCACGTCGTGTTCGCGACTTGTACAATGACATTGGGCGGGGAAGACAATTAGTAGGCGTATGGGACAGACAATTTGGTTTCCGTGGTTTCAGAGTAAACTGCGGGGCCGTGAGCCTCAGTATTGCCCGGGTATGGGATCAGTGTTGTCCGGTTATGTGAGTATATGCTTGTTGATACATCCGGCAGAGGTTACTAGCTGCGCGTTATCATGATCGGTAAAGTAGTCCGCATATACATCTGGCATCCAGTTTATAGCTAATACTAGATACATAGCCTCTGGCTTAATGCTACACTTTATACTTTTCACCTACCCATACGTACCAAGGTTGTCTTCAAAGTGCATTTCACTTAGCTGGTTAGGTCACCCTTGAGTTTTCACAGTATTTACTTTATGGCATGCTTTTATGTATCTTGTTATGTCCCTCTGAGGACCTGGCCCTTTCAAGGTCTATTGTTCATGAGTATTCGCAGGAGCGCAGATCCGGACTTGCTACGTATATTGCGATAGGGTCTTCTCTTCGAGCCGTGACTGTTAGTTGATATTCTTATATTGCATTTATCTTGTTTATCTATATTCTAGTTCGGTAGTGGATTTGTTTCCATCCGACTACCAACATTAGATGCTTTATATCGAGATCTAGTTATAGATATTGGTTATTCATTTATATATGATTTTTGTGGATGAGATTTAGTTATGCCCTGTGACATATATGTTTACCACTTGTAGATTGTTATTCATATTACAGCTTACGTGTGTTATGGTTTCCTTATATTGGAGTGCCATATTTATACGGCTGGCATACTTACGTGTCCTGGTCCTACATATTTTTGGACTGGGGCGTGACATATTTTTAGTGGTGGCCCATGTAGGTCAAGAGCATATTGTCTCGGTTATGTTACTGTACCGAGCAAGCCTGCACCTAGTATTAGAGTATAGGATCTCATCCACAACTAACTATGACTCATCCTCCTTCCAATCCATTTCGTTGAATAATTGCATCCTACTTAATTCATGTGCTTTCCCATTAGTTCCTTCAGTGTAGCCTTCTCCTAGAAGATAGAAGTCCCTCTTGATAGGATGATAAGTAGGGTAACCTTCCTATTAAGATTACAGCTAGGATATTGACACACCACTAAGTTAGAAAACTTAATGAAACTCTAGCACCCCTTACCTATAGATTGATGCACCATTACCCCTCAATATATGTATGAAGACTTGAGAGTGGTATAGACACTACTAGAGTAGTTAAAAGGTTGACCATGAGGTCTGACCCTAGTATTGAGGAACCAATAGAAACATAAGGTTAAATATTAGGGCTAACCTAGCTTTTCATGGTAAGATAAGTATTATAGAACTATACATTTAGACTCTTGTCTTGAGATTAGCAGGCAGTACTTTAGAAAGCCAAGAGCAATGCTTAGAACATTTTCTTGATCATACCTAAAATACAGAGATTAGCATAACATCTTTCTTTAGGAAACCATGATATTATCTAGAGTCTCTATTATAATCTTATATCTTGTTCCTCTAGAAACTTAGCGCTCGCTACATTTGTGCGACGACTAATTAGGTTCTTCTATTATTTATCTTTCAATTCGTGCCACCTAACCTTCTGATTTTAGGCCAAGTGATTTCCTTTTTGTTAGGATATATAGTTGCTGGGATTATAGTTGTTACTTTTGAATTTTAAATCTAGTGCTTGGTAGTTAGAGCTTGGTAGCTTTGGGTTATTCTTGTAGATTGTGACTTAATGATTATCCTTTAGTTTAAGTCACGTAACATGTACCCCACCTCAATATAAATTATATCCTATTTTCCCTTTAAGGCCAGTAATCTTTCCATTCTTAATGTTAACACCATCGTTCTATAAGCACTATGATTAAGACTTAAGATGGTCATTACCTATATAATGCAACAGGAGACCCTAATAAGTACCAAGTTCTTTTTTGTATATACCCCAATAAGAGTTTATACCTTATTAATTAGCAGGATCCCCTTAAGACTATCACAATATTAGTTAATATTTTAAGTTGGGAGGTATGCCTCACAACCTAGTAACACATAGTCCTCTTGCCTCATTAATGTAGTGTAATTGAATGATACCAACTGTAGACTTGCACCAGAAGATAATGTTTATTCAGACTATAGAACTTAGAGGCCATACCCCTATGTGATTGACTAGCGACTTAGACAAGGAGTTTGTATGACAACAGTAGAGATTGTAGAGTCTTACTTGTTATTTGTTTATTTTATTTTTATGAACTTGAATTATTTTGTACCTCCTTTCATCAAAATCCAGCGTATTCATATATTCTAAACTACCGTGATTTATGCTGCTATTTTATAGCCTAGTTTTGCAAGCTTATTCTTTTAGCAAGCTTGTTCATGACATATGTGTTATTGGGAACGTCTACTAATATATTGTCTAAATCAGAATCAGCATATTAGGGTCTGGACAACCATAGTGCACTTAGTTTGCTCTTCGCATGACTACTTTACGTGGATTGAGATATATCGTTGACTAGTAGACGAATATACCTGCCTCTAGACATGTCTGAGCATATCGTATCGGTTACATAACTGTTCTAATATGAACATACGAATAAAAATTTACCAAAAATAGGATTTCAATCCATAACTGCCCTGACAACTCTCCTTTTAGAATTCTTCAATCTCCTTGAACCTCGTATTTGTATTATATTACCATCCCCTTGAACTCTTTATTATTGTTCTTCATCTTTCCTTATTTCGAAAAGATGAAATCTCGTGCTTAGTATAAGTTTGATATACAAAGAGTACTAGATATACACCATAGGCCAATCATATTACTAGATGACTGCCTTTTATAGCCGATTAAGGGTATATCATAGATAATATGTTTGGTGTTAAAACTTTGAGGTAAATAACATGATTAAATAATTGGAGGAATAGTTTTCTTAGATGTATACCCTTGGATGATAGATGGATAAATTCTAAGTTGGGTAGAAATCGCATTGTTAAAACTTTAGGAGAAATTATTTGAGACTGTGACCAAGTAAGATTAGATAGAGAAACCCTACCCTATCTTAATTTTGAGGACGAACTTGTTTCAAGTTGGGTAGATTGTAAACCCCCTGGACCAAATTTAGACCTACTTGGCTTAGATAGTAAAATTAGGGCTAGTTTGAACCCAATTAGAAATAGAACACGACATTTGATTTAATTATGCAATATTTATGATAAGTAGCGCACCTTACCGTTGCTTCGATAATTGGAGCACCTCACTACCTTTGTCTTTCTATAAATTTCACAACATTGTCCTAGACATGCCCGCCTACCATTCCAACCTTTGTGTAACTTACAATTATGCTTTCTTGTGCTATATTTTAGTCGCACAATAAACGTCGCAAAATTTATTATTTAATTCTAAATAAATCCTGACCTTGTACCCTTGTGCGTTCTAATTTAAATTGGGAACACAATCTTGACCGTTTTGTACAACCCAAAATTTTATTAATATTCTACACTGTACCCCCTACGTCTCTGACACTTGTGTCCCACCTAATTTTAATCCCATGTACTTCTAATTAATTCTAGAACATTATGCACATTCAATTAAATTAATTAAATCCAATATCCTGTCTTTGTGCAATTTTTTCCATAGTTGGTGGCTTTTATGCAAAAATGCATTGAGGTGTCCACACCATTGGATAATGCGTGAAGAAACCCAATTTTCCCTTCACATGAATTTTTCCCATAATTTTCGGGATGTATAACGCGCAAACATCGCCCCCGTTATTTTTAACCTATCCTTGCATTTAACTATACAATTATAGCCCTCCCAAACATTCCCCTATGAGCCCAAGGCCCAACCCAAGAGGATGTTGACCAAAGTCAACTTTTCCTAGGTCAAACCAACCCCTACATGTGTATAAATACAACTCCTCACCCCTTTTCATTATTTTACCAAAACAACTCAATACCTAAATCCTAGCCGACCAGCCCCTTACCCGACTCCCCTTCTCCTCCGACCCGACCCCTGGCCGGCACCCTCCTCCTTTTTCCGTCGTCATACCACGCCAACACCACAGTGCCAACTCCATCCAACCGACCCCGATCTCCCCAACCCACCTGACCACGGCCAACCACCCCGTGCCACCCTGACGCCGCCTTCCCCACGACCAGCATATCCTTCCCCGCTGCCACCCACCGCAACTGCCACCGTCGGCCGCCACCACAGCTGCTGCAACTGCTGCTGCTACTGCCATTCCAGGGAGTTGCCACCGCTGTTGTTGTTCCCGAGCCCCTGTCGGAGCTCCGCCGCCCCCTCGCCGGCGACGACCGCACAACGGAA
This sequence comes from Iris macrosiphon, assembly GCA_036927795.1. NCBI lineage: Eukaryota > Viridiplantae > Streptophyta > Magnoliopsida > Asparagales > Iridaceae > Iris > Iris macrosiphon. The sequence continues at coordinate 64,235,316 of JAYESA010000007.1, read as the reverse complement.
ACGTACCCCCCCCCCGGACACGACAGTAGGTACGTATATATATAATGTATAATCGTATATAACGTATATACATATATGACGTATAGTGTATAAATGTGTATGTATACTTATGTATAATATATGTATATATATAGTGTATACTTATATGTACTGTATAAATTGTGTATTTATGCATTTATATAATGCATACTTGTATATATGAATATTTATATATAACATATTGTATATAATGTATAGGTATATTATGTATATACATATAGTGTATACTTATATGTACTGTATAAATTGTGTATTTATGCATTTATATAATGCATACTTGTATATATGAATATTTATATATAACATATTGTATATAATGTATAGGTATATTATGTATAAAGTATATATAGTATACATTTATGTATAAGTTATAGTTGTAGTTTATTTAATGTATATATTTATACATGTATTATTTTATTTATATAATGTATTTATTTTACGTATTTAATGTATTATTGTATATATTATCTAATGTATATATGTAATTATATATGTATGATTGTATTTATATAATGTATTTATATACCATAGCTAATGTATTATATTATTATGTACATATTTATATATGTTTTTAAATTTCATATACATAATGTACAATTGTATATATGTAAATATGTTATTAATATATATTAGGTATATATGTAATGTATTATATGTATTTATGTATGTATAAGTACATATGGCTATATGCATATATATGTATGTATGTTATTAAATTATTTAATGTATAAATATGTATAAGTGTTATGTATGTATACATGTTCTATGTTAGCATAAGTAATTAAGCATAGTGTAATGTAGTAGTTTATAATTTTGGGCTATCTGTTCGTAGGCATCCGAGACGGTGCTACCTTGACTGCTGGATCCGGAGTATTTCTTGCACACACCAGAGTTCCAGGCAAGTATACCTTGTCTTGTTGTACTGTTTAAATTCTGTATTATTAGATGCATGTTTATTATCTTAAACTGTGCACGTCCGAGAGAGACTCGGGTGCAATTAACGGAGGCGTTGACGTTAGGACTTGTGTCTGACTTAGAGTCTAGTGGACCCACCTAAAGATGTGGAGTTATCGGTAATGACTCCCCAGGCCTTGACACGTATCATTACACGTCACCGAGTGAGTTCATGTAGGGATGCGTGCCTCATTCTTGCCTGGCCATCGGTGTGAGCAGCACGTGTGACGGTAATTAACTTAGTTGTTCATTTCTTTAGAGACTTGTATTAGATTATGAGATGTCCACGTCGTATTCGCGACTTGTACATTGACATTGGACGGGGAAGACAATTAGTAGTCGTATAGGACAGACAATTTGGTTGCCGTGGTTTCAGAGTAAACTACGGGGCCGTGAGCCTCAGTGTTGCCCGGGTATGGGATCAGTATTGCCCGGTTATGGGAGTATATGCTTGTCGATACATCCGACAGAGGTTACTAGCTGCGTGCTATCATGATTGGTGATGTAGTCAGCATATACATCTAGCATCCAGTTTACAGCTAATGCCAAATACATAGCCTCTGGCTTGACGCTACACTTTATACTTTTCACCTACCCATACGTACCAATGTTGTCTTCAAAGTGCATTTCACTTAGCTGGATAGGTCACCCTTGAGTTTTCACAGTATTTACTTTATGGCATGCTTTTATGTATCTTGTTATGTCCCTCTGAGGACCTGGCCCTTTCCAGGTGTATTGTTCGTGAGTATTCGCAGGAGCGCAGATCCGGACTTGCTACGTATATTGCGATGGGGTTTTCTCTTCGAGCCGTGATTGTTAGTTGATATTCTTATATTGCATTTATTTTGTTTATCTATATTCTAGTTCGGTAGTGGATTTGTTTTCATTCGACTACCAACATTAGATGCTTTATATCGAGATCTAGTTATAGATATTGGTTATTCATTTATATATGATTTATGTGGATGAGATTTAGTTATGCCCTGTGACATATATGTTTACCACTTGTGGATTGTTATTCATATTACAACGTACGTGTGTTATGGTTTCCATATATTGGAGTGCCATATTCATACGGCTGGCATGCTTACGTATCCTGGTCCTACGTATTTTGGGACTGGGATATGACAAAAGCAAACTAGAATATTAGCAGCTCCCAAAAGTTTAGCATACCTAATGAACCCTAGCATCTAAAACCTGTGAATTGATTGACCATTATAGAAGCATGAAAAATATGCTATAGGATTATACGCAATATGCATGAAGCCCGCGTAAAGCAGAGTTTCAGGGTTGTGCAGCGTAAAATATAACTTCAGAGCCATTGGCGTACAGCAGAGCTTCAACGCTATCAGCATAAAACATAGCTCCAAAACAACCCGCGTAATACAGTATTTCTAGGATGCTTCGACGTAAAAAGGTTGTTACATCGTCCCCTCAGTATAAAACCTACTCGTTTTTAATACAGTAGAAAGTTGTACGAGGAACTCTTCGTATTCCTCGAATGAACCTGTCAGATCATGCAGTGAACCTGACTCCGGACAAGGAGTACTGCACGACTATCCAGACGACGGCTGTAATAATAGTGTGGCACAGAGACCCAAACCGTCGTTTAGTGACATTTCCTTGATGCAAAGTGCTTTTATGCAGTCAAGGGAATACGCTGCCTAGTTTTACATAGGCAGATGTGATCTTTTACGCTCCGCAAGAGACAAAACGAACTGTCATGTCAAAAGCAGCTCTTCGTACAGAGCTTGAGGCACGTCTCTGCAGTTAATGCGTGTGATGGGGGCAGATCGCTGCATTTAATACACGAGATTTGGTTCTACTTTCAAAGACTGGGCGAGCCATAATTACGGCTAATACGTCCACATCATCACCTCTGCACATTACGCCATCAGGCTATTTTCAGCTATAGGAGCACGCTGTACGCTATCTCCTTGAAATACGCCGACCTGGCTATTTTTAACTATAGGAGCACGTTGTACGCTATCTCCTTAGAATACGCCAACTCAGGCTATATTTGCATTGGTGAGTAATAAGGCTATTTGGTCCAGAATTCGCTCAAGACCTCAGTCAAAAAAGAAGGATCGGCTATATTTTACGCTAGCTACCTATCCATGCAGCATCAGGCTTCTACGTCTACTGGGCTTCTACGCCTACTTGGCTTCTACGCCAACTCGACAATTATTTGGCTTCTACGCCATGGTGACAGATATTGGCTTCTACGCCAACCTTTTCTACGCGAGGGACAACTACCTATGTGGCTTACATGCCGTGATCTTCGCAGCAGTTATACGTATTACCTCATAATGGGACACGCATCACACGCAGATTCAGAGGATCATTTATACGTAGGTGGCAGTTATTATAACCGCCGCGTAAAAGGTGCGTCACTCTCCACTGTTCGGCTTCTACGCCAACTGGACGGTTACTGTCACCAAACCTTATAAATAGAGACCTCTATTGACAGAGGTCCGGGGTGGAAAAAAAGGTCGAAGAGTCAGAAATTGATTTTTGAGAGAGAAGAATCCAGAGCACAGACAGAGAGTAGTGATCGACGATTTTGGCATCGAGCATCCACTCCCCTTTGCAATCTTTGAAGCTTCTCCGTCTTCTACAGCACTTCTTCATCATCGTGTGGTCCAAGGTACAAAGTGATCGACCGCAGATCAGACTCCTATATTAATATTTTCCCAGATTAAATTTTGTACTTGATATTCTCGTATAGGATTAATTGTACTTCTTGTTTATAAACCAAAGAGAGAGTTTCGTATAAACCTTGTTTTATTTCTTTCGTTTATTATCAAACACAAGATGGCGACTCTGCTGGGGACGACTTTCTCATCTGACGAGAAGGCAATTGCTCAACATGATGCAGTATCAGTAGGATCAATGAAGAAGACCCTGGTCGTCCAATTCGACCAGTCAGCCTACGAAGAAATGCTTCGAGCAGGGGGTAGCTCTCACTCCCTCTCTGTCCAAGACAACAGGAAACTACGTAAGGTCTGGATGCCCCGAACATCCCCTACCATTCCTGCCGACTCTCTGGTTTCTCCGACCAGCAAGGTTGTAGCTTCGCAACCTCCGCACCCCGCGCATAAAACTCTGTCTCCCGTTTGTGACGTGGTTGACAAAGCATCTGGTGATGCCTCAGTGCTAATCCAGAAGTCTGCTTCGTGCTCCGCGCATAAAACTCTGTCTCTCATCTGTGATATGGCAGACAAAGCTTCTGGTGATGCCTCAGTGCTATTCCAGAAGTCTGCTTCGCGCTCTGCGCGTAAAACTCTGTCTCCCGTCTGTGACGTGGCAGACAAAATTTTTGATAATGCCTCAGCGCCAAATCAGAAATTCCAAACGCGCTCTGTGCGTAAAAATGCATCTTCCCTCCGTGGAAATACAAATGATCCCTGCAATCTACGCAAGGGAAAACAAGTGGCAGAATTCTTAATTTCTCGGCCTTTACGCCAGCAAGAAAAGAATATGCCCGCTCTCCGGATTACGCGAGAAGCTAATGGCCGATTGAGGACCTCCTCAGTTTTACGCCAGCCTGAGCAGAGTTCCAAATTATACCAGGTGAAGCCCCTCAGCGTAAAGAAGGCCCAGTTTGCGGAAAGACACACTCCTCGAGGATCATCTGCTACTTAGATGGCCAACCTGCTGTATACGGGTGGCGGGGGAGAGTTATGGTGCCCAATATCCGCATGCCAACTGATATAAACAAGAGGAACAAGCCTTCTTCTTCTTCTTCTTCTTCAGTTAATCCTCCTAATTTGCGTGAATTCTTGATCCAGAAACGCAAAGACAGGAGTCATAACCAGGATTCAGTTCCCCTAACTGTCAAACGTGGGAAGATCATATAGGAAGATGCGTCAATATCTAATGTCATTATGACATATGGACCACATGAAAATGCTGCCTTTATTATTCCTCTAACTCATGACGACCAGCATCCAATAGTCTTCGGTCGTATGCGGAGCAGACCGATTGTACAAGAAGATTCTCATGAGTCCGATGCGGGGAAAATGCAAATCCACAGGTATAGCCCACAAGCTTTAAAGATTATACAAAGCATGGGTTATGATTTGAAGTTGAAAACAGGCCTCAACTATGGAAAAGGCAGACGAACACCGTTGCATGGTAATCTTTAGTGTCAACAAACTCATTTTGGGTAGGGGTATACTGCATCTTTTTTAAGCTCCAAACCTCGAGTGTCTGATCCTGTCACGACCCGCACCCAGTATAGGGGCACGAGAGCGTGGGTACGTCCAGCCTACGCCGCAGCATCGGCGGTAGAACGCTGTCTAGGTCATAGTAACACTAAGTAACCAATACCTGTCAATACTATACATCTCCATAATCTCACAATATAACTCAATCACGACAACTATAAGGCACGATAAAAGATAAAAGGAAATGACATAGTTTAAACACCATGTCTCAAACATAAAGATACTCACAGTCTAACTGTCCAACACAAGTCTCCAATTAAACTTAACATAAGTCTAACATAAACTGAAATAACCTCCATAAGTCTCAAGCATAAGTAAATACTATCTAAGTAGCTGTAGGCAAGGTCTCATCTAGAAGCATAGTCTCTTCTAGGATCTCCGGAACATAGTCTGCTTCTATACCTGGGCCGTAGTACGTGGTACAGAAGTCCTCAAGGTTCTCTGGAAAAAATATCCAGTCAGAATTGAACGAAAATACACCTCTAACAGCAGTTCCACATATATTGACAAAAACTATAACACAGTATAAAGAAATACAAGACAGATATGAAATAACTGGAAATAAGAAATACTGGAATAAAGAATGCAGGAAATAGATACTGGAACATCATCATCAATATGCATCTGACAAGGAATGGAACTACAAGTACACGCAAGAACAAAGAACTGGTATGTAAGTATGTATAAGAACAACAACTAGAACATGTGAAAATACAAGATCAATCTATCAAGATACATGTCAAGAATCATTTATCTAAGTGTATGAAATATCAGTATATCATGTGATCGGCTTGGGTTATATGACTTATTACATGGATTAATGATCATCCCCAACAGGTCAGGCTAACCGGAATGTAACAGCGATGAGGCATGTAAGGGTAAGGCTGCACCGACGTGAGATGTGGGTGAGCTAATGCTGCATGTAAGGGGTATGATCACATAACTACCAATACTTTCCCGTTTTTCTTCAGCTAGCACGATGGATTCCAATCACGACTCCTCGTGACAGGTCTCAATGATGCCAACTCGTATAAAGAACAGTGTCAGTGTCATATACGCTATACAACAAGAATTATAGAGATAATCAACATAATTGAAACTGTCAGAGAATGTACTCGCCTGTGGTCCTTAGCTGGTAATACCACTGTCCGGGTTCCAAGGTGTCGTCTGGATGATCCAACAGTCCTATAGACATGCCATATAACACAATACTACATTAGACATTATTCTAGCACACAATCAACATATGATCTCAACAGGCTACGCTAGGGGTGGTCACGTCTAACATTGCTGTGAATAACAGACAGTCAAGAGTATGGTCTTGCCAGTACGTCAGTGTACATTTGGCAGTCCGTTATCATGCTACAGGGTCACAGTCGATGTAACTGCAGGGTATCCTTGATTACATTCAAGTCATCTATAATATGATCTAATATACATAATTGTCTATTAGTTACCATTATATTAGATATTGTATATACATATACTTTAATGGAATTTATATCTTGCACAATCTTAACCAGGTACTATGGAGATATACACAATATATCTATCATCATATTTTAAATCTCATTCTAATGCATGCACTGTACGTATATGCTAATTAGGTTCGTATACGCTGTGGTTTATACATATATATCAAGGTACATAAAGTAACTATATACGTATACCGAATACCCATACGTACTTACGTACGCATCAAGTTATATATGTCTATATACCGGTATTCAACGTAGCAAGTGCGAAGGTCTCCAAGGGAATTATATGCATGCACACACGTATAAACAAGAAGGAACTCGAACCTGCGTGCGGAATTGAGATGTGCGTGTCGCGACATCGTCGAGTCGAAGGCTGATCCGGTCAGGTACAGCGAGGTCAGCGGCGTACGACGTTGTAAGGCGGCTCTGTCGATGGGGTCCGACGCTCAGTCGGGGCGGGTACAGCACTCGGCAGCGGGTACAGCGCTCGGCGGTGTAACGCTCGGGGGTCCGGCGCTCAGCGGTGCAGCGGGTACGGCGCTCGGCGGTGTAGCGCTCGGGGGTCCGGCGCTCAGCGGTGCAGCGGGTCCGACTCTGTGCAGTGTCGTTCGGCGCTCAGGAACAGTGGGTCCAGCTCTCTGTCGATGGAAAGATGAGTCGTGGAAGGGGAAGAGTCGATGAAGTTCGGCTAGGTCCGGCGGGAGCAAGGGGAAGGGAGTGTCGGCTGTAGCTAGGTTAGATGGGAAAGAAATAAAAGAGAAGGGAATACTATATACGTATATATATATGTAGACTCGGGTTGACCTAATTATATTGTCTTGGTCCACTCTAGGTAAAGGCCTTGGCTTGTTTTGGAGATAGTCCAATGGGTTAGGTTTCGAATGGGTTTAATAAAATTGTGAGAATTTCATGGGTCTAAGGTTTAGAGGCCATGGTTTAAAAGAAATTGATGTTGCACTCCCATAGTCCCAAAATTATGGAAAAATATACATGAAGGAGAAATGGATTTATTCGCGTGTCGCGTCCAAATTATCGAAGCAGCGATAAATTGCAACAATTAATAATCATCCTTAATTATTTAATTATAATTAATATCATGCAAATCATTTACACATTAATTACGGAAAGACGAAAATACCCCTAATCCAAAAAATAGGGGTGACAAGTCTACCCTCCTTAAAAGAATTTTGTCCTCAAAATTAAAATAAACTATCACAAGGGCAAGCAATCAATTTATGAATTATACCTCAAGTCTCGAAGAGATATGGATACCGTTCGCGCATTTCGTCCTCTCTCTCCCAAGTTGATTCTCCTGGAGAGTGATTTCTCCATGCAATACGAACCAAGGGAATAGTCTGGTTCCGCAATATCTTCTCTCTACGATCCAAGATCTCCACCGGTTGTTCGGGATAGCGGAGTGTCGGTCCAACTTTGATCTCCGAGTGATCTAATACGTGACTAGGATCTGCCACGTACCGTCTCAGCTGTGACACGTGGAACACGTTATGTACTCCAACTAGAGCAGGCGGTAAGTCAAGTCTATAGGCCACTGCACCGACCCTTGCAAGAACACTGAAGGGCCCGATGTATCGTGGACTAAGCTTTCCTCCTCTGCCAAAACGAATCATGCCTTGTGTCGGAGAAATCCGTAAGAACACCAAATCGCCAACCTAGAACAACGATCTTAACATGCAATCTAAACAAAACAATCGTAATCCAAACAAAATAAATCAAAACAATACCTGAAACTCTAGGGGTCTACGGTGGCTATCGGTCCAATGCCGCTGTCTGTCCTGCGCCACTCGCAGTCAGTCTCTGATAAGTTTCACCTTTTCTGCTGCATCCACGACCATTTCTGGTCCTAACAAGGCTCTTTCTCTAACGTCATCCCAAGATAAAGGGGTACGACACCTCCGTCCATATAAGGTCTCGAATGGTGACATCTCAATGTTGGCCTGGTAGCTGTTGTTGTAGGCAAACTCTACCAAGTGTAGATGATCCTTCCAAGAACCTCCGAGATCCAATACGCAAGTGCGTAACATATCTTCAAGAGTCTGAATAGTCCTTTCAGACTGTCCGTCTGTCTGAGGGTGATATGCGGTACTGAACTTGAGCTGAGTGCCCAAGCTAGACTGCAGGCTCCTCCAGAAATGGGAAGTAAAACGACTATCCCGATCCGAAATAATACTCACAGGAACTCCATGTAATCTGACAATCTACTGTACGTACATCTTTGCTAGCTTTTCCGTCGAAGTACCCACTTTGAAAGGTAAGAAGTGGGCTGATTTGGTCAACCTATCCACGATGACCCAAATTGCGTCCTTTCCCCCTGGAGAACGAGAAAGTCCTGAAACGAAGTCCATAGTCACGTGCTCCCACTTCCATTCTGGAATGGGTAAAGGTTGAAGCAATCCCCCTGGCCTCTGTCGATCTGCTTTTACCTGTTGGCATACTAAACATCGGGATACGAAGCGTGCTACTTCGTGCTTCATACCATACCACCATACATGCCTCCTCAAATCTCGATACATCTTGTTGGCTCCGGGATGCATCGAGTACTGAGAGTGGTGTGCCTCCTGTAAAATTTCTTTGCGCAGCTCTCCGCTTGGCACACACATCCTCGTGCCATGTCGTAAGGATCCATCATCCGCAATAGTAAAATCGTCCATCAATCCTGCCTGAACTTGTGCTCTAATATTCTGTAGAGTCTCATCATTATACTGCACAGCTCTAATTCTGTCCATCAGTTCTGATTGAATCTGCAGTCCCCACATCTGAATCTCAGCTCCTGGAACTAATACCTCAATTTCTAAGATCTCAAGATCAGCTAATAAGTGTCTATCTGAAGTCAAACACATAGCCATTGGGTACCTGCTCAAGGCATTCACGACTACGTTGGCTTTCCCTGGATGATACTGTAATGAGATATCAAAGTCTTTCATCAGTTCTAACCACCTTCTCTGTCTCATATTCAGCTTCTTCTGTGTAAACACGTACTTTAAGCTTTTATGGTCTGTAAAGATCTCCACACGCTCTCTGTAGAGATAGTGCTTCCACAACTTTAGGGCAAAGATAACTGCTGCTAACTCTAGATCGTGAGTGGGGTAGTTCTTTTCATGAGGGCGTAATTGTCTTGAAGCATAGGCAATCACTTTCCCGTGTTGTTGAAGAATGCATCCCAATCCTTTTCCTGAAGCATCACTATAGATAGTGAATCCACCTGTCCCTGATGGCAACGTCAAAATTGGTGCTGTTGTCAATCTCCTCTTCAGCTCATCAAATACGGCTTGACATTCTTCTGTCTAGACAAATTCCACATCTTTCTTGGTCAGCCTAGTCATTGGCTCCGCAATCTTGGAGAAGTCTTGTACAAATCTCCTGTAGTTCCTGCTAGTCCGAGAAAGCTCCTGATTTCAGCTACCGTGCTGGGGGTAGTCCATGACTTCACTGCCTCTATCTTCTTTGGGTTAACTAAAATTCCGTCACCCGTCACCATGTGTCCAAGAAATTTAACCTCTTCAAGAAAGAACTCACACTTTGAAAGCTTCCCGTACAATTTCTCTCTCCTGAGAGTTTCTAAGACTATTCTCAGGTGCTCTTCATGCTCTTCTGGGATTTTTGAATATACTAGAATGTCGTCAATAAATACCACTACAAACTTGTCAAGGTACTGGTGGAACACCTTGTTCATCAAGTTCATAAATACTGCTGGTGCATTGGTTAAACCAAACGGCATTACTGTAAATTCAAACTGGCCATATCTGGTTTGAAATACGGTCTTCGGTATGTCTTCTTTCTTCACTTTCACCTGGTGATAGCCTGACCTCAAGTCTATTTTTGAAAACACCTTTGCTCCGTTCAATTGATCGAAAAGATCATCTATTCTCGGCAGTGGGTATTTATTTTTAATAGTGAGGTTATTCAAAGCTCTATAATCGATACACATACGTACCGTGCCATCCTTCTTTGGTACAAATAATACCGGTGCTTCCCATGGCGATGAACTGGATCTAATAAAACCTTTGTCTTGCAGCTCCTTAACTTGTTTCTTCAGTTCTACCAACTCATTGTTGTTAACTCTATAGACATGTTGTGAAATAGGCTCCGCTCCTGGTATCAAGTCTATAGAGAACTCAACATCTCTGTCTGGTGGCAAACCTGGCAACTCCTCTGGAAATACATCCAGGAACTCCGCTATAAGTGGATGCGGTAACTCTTCTTCTTCCACCCTGGCTCCGCAAAAAGTGCCTCTGCTCCGTTCCTCTACTCCTCTGGCAATCTCAAACTCCGGCTCTCCTGGTGGTCGAAATACTACTCTTCCTCTGCGACATTCTATAGAAGCATGGTGTTTACTCAGCCAGTCCATTCCCAGTACAATATCGTATTCCGGAAGTGGCATAACGAGTAAACTCACGCTCAACTCTCGGCCTTCCAATGACACTCTCCGGTCCTTGCAATAATCGCGGACTAGGATAATACCTCCTCCTGTCGTGATCTTGCAAGTCCTATCTAATGGTTCCATTTCTAAATGATGCTTAAGGGCATAAGATACAGATACGAAACTATGAGAAGCACCAGAATCAAATAATGTAAGTGCTGGAATAGAATCGAGTAAAACTGAACCTGAAATCACGTCTCCAGCTGGCTCGGCCTCCTCAGTGGTTATGGCGTAAGCTCATCCTTGTGGTGCTCCACTCTATTGCTGCTGCTGCTGAGCAAACCTCTCCTGCTGTAATGGAAGTGGAGGTCCTCTCTGCTGGCCTTCTGGTACGATAGGTGCTCTGGCTGGTCCTCTCTGAGCTGCTCTTCCTCCTTGGCGAATCTGAATAGCTGGGCAGTCCCTCAGCTGATGTGCTGCTGATCCACACGATAAGCAAGTGCCCAACCTTTTTCTGCAGATGTCCCTTGTATGTCCCATCTTTCCGCAATACGAACATAGGGTAGCGAGTTGATTATGCCTCTGTGGTTGCTGTTGTTGAGTATGTCCTCGAACTGGTACCTGTTACTGTTGGTGCTGTTGCTGCTGGTACGGCCTATGTTGTTATTAAAAGTGTGGGAGCTTGGTTGGTCCTGTGTTACCTCCTGTTGCTCCAGATGTGTCGCATCCTCTCTTGGGCCTGAGGTCCAAGTCGTCTTCGGCAATCTGGGCATCCATCAGAATACCCTCAAATGTAGCAGTACGTCGTCCCGAAGTACGAGACTTGATCTCCCTGTTTAATCCCTTCCTGAATTTTCGAGCTCTGTCTCCCGGGTCTCGAATCATCGATGGCACAAATCGACTTAATCGACAAAATTCTGCAGCATATTCGTCGACTGACATGCCTCCTTGGACTAAGTCATGGAACTGACTTTCTAATGCTCCCAAGGCTACGTCAGGAAAGAATTTCTCTTTGAAGAGTCCTTTAAAGTTCTCCCAAGTAAGTCCTTCAGCGGCGAGTCTCGGCTCCGTACGATACCATGTCAGTGCGATATCAAACATCTGGCTGCCAGCGGCCTCTATCTGAAGAATCTCTGGAATCTGTGATAAGCGTAAATTCCTCTCTATGTCTTCTAACCATTCGTCAGCATATAGTATTCCTTCTGTGCCTTTGAACTCTCGAGGCATCATCCTCTTAAAGTCCACTATGGTACCAGGCCTCTGTTGTTGTTGACCTTGATGTTGCGGTTGTCGTGCTACTCTCTCCACAACCAGGAGAGTCATCTGATGAGCATTCTCCATGTTCTCTCTCATCAGTTCGGTCTGTGCCTGGTGTGCTTCTGCTTGCATTCTCTGAGCCTCAGCTTGGACACGCTGAGCCTCTGCTGTTACTCTCTGGGCCTCTAGCATGCCCTGCATCAATGCGAACATCTGTGCCCCGTCAGCGGGCACTCCTCCAAAAATTGGTGTTGGTGGTGGTGGAAGGTTGTCTGTTATAGCTGGGGCAATCCTCTGTATAGGTGGAGGAGGAATCCCGTTAGTTGCAGACACTCCCACACGAACAGGAGATGTAGAAGAATCTCCAGGTATCTGTTCGTCAGGTTGAGAGGTGGCAGTCCTCTCTGAATTGGCTGCTCCCATTCTCATGGATCTACTATTCGACGACATCCTGAATACAGATCAAAGAATCAATTAAGGTGATAGATATGATATTATCAAGGAAGGACACTAAAGTGCTAAGGAAAGCAATCCATTAGAATAACAATAAGAAGCTCAGGATTTCCTAGTGTGATTGAGCATATTCTCATCCTAGATCCTATTTCCTATATCCTAGCACAGGCTCGCAGTAGTACAACTAAGTTGTCGCACTACCACGATATCGCATAACTTGCGAAACTAGACCTGCATGGGCCACCACTAAAAACGTGTCACGACCCGCACCCAGTATAGGGGCACGAGAGCGTGGGTACGTCCAGCCTACGCCGCAGCATCGGTGGTAGAACGCTGTCTAGGTCATAGTAACACTAAGTAACCAACACCTGGCAATACTATACATCTCCATAATCTCACAATATAACTCAATCACAACAACTATAAGGCACGATAAAAGATAAAAGAAAATGACATAGTTTAAACACCATGTCTCAAACATAAAGATACTCACAGTCTAACTGTCCAACACAAGTCTCCAATTAAACTTAACATAAGTCTAACATAAACTGAAATAACCTCCATAAGTCTCAAGCATAAGTAAATACTATCTAAGTAGCTGTAGGCAAGGTCTCATCTAGAAGCATAGTCTCTTCTAGGATCTCCGGAACATAGTCTGCTTCTATACCTGGGCCGTAGTGCGTGGTACAGAAGTCCTCAAGGTTCTCTGGAAAAAATATCCAGTCAGGATTGAACGAAAATACATCTCTAACAGCAGTTCCACATATATTGACAAAAACTATAACACAGTGTAAAGAAATACGAGACAAATATGAAATAACTGGAAATAAGAAATACTGGAATAAAGAATGCAGGAAATAGATACTGGAACATCATCATCAATATGCATCTGACAAGGAATAGAACAAGTACACGCAAGAACAAAGAACTGGTATGTAAGTATGTATAAGAATAACAACTAGAACATGTGAAAATACAATATCAATCTATCAAGATATATGTCAAGAATCATCTATCTAAGTGTGTGAAACATCAGTATATCATATGATCGGCTTGGGTTATATGACTCATTACATGGATTAGCGATCATCCCCAACAGGTCAGGCTAACCGAAATGTAACAGCGATGAGGCATGTAAGGGTAAGGCTGCACCGACGTGAGATGTGGATGAGCTAATGCTGCATGTAAGGGTTATGATCACATAACTACCAATACTTTCCCGTTTTTCCCCAGCTAGCACGATGGATTCCAATCATGACTCCTCGTGACAGATCTCAATGATGCCAACTCGTGTAAAGAACAGTGTCAGTGTCATATACGCTATACAACAAGAATTATAGAGATAATCAACATAATGGAAACTGTCGAAGAATGTACTCGCATATGGTCCTTAGCTGGCAATACCACTGTCCGGGTTCCAAGGTGTCGTCTGGATGATCCAACAGTCCTATAGACATGCCATATAACACAATACTACATCAGACATTATTCTAGCACACAATCAACATATGATCTCAACAGGCTACGCTAGGGGTGGTCACGTCTGACATTGCTGTGAATAACAGACAGTCAAGAGTATGGTCTTGCCAGTACGTCAGTGTATATTTGGCAGTCCGTTATCATGCTACAGGGTCACAGTCGATGTAACTGCAGGGTATCCTTGATTACATTCAAGTCATCTATAATATGATCTAATATACATAATTGTCTATTAGTACCATTATATTAGATATTGTATATACATATACTTTAATGGAATTTATATCTTGCACCATCTTAACCAGGTACTATGGAGATATACACAATACATCTATCATCACATTTTAAATCTCATTCTAATGCATGCACTCTACGTATATGCTAATTAGGTTCGCATATGTTGTGGTTTATACATATATATCAAGGTACACAAAGTAACTATATACGTATACCGAATACCCATACGTACTTACGTACGCATCAAGTTATATATGTCTATATATCGGTATTCAACGTAGCAAGTGCGAAGGTCTCCAAGGGAATTATATGCATGTGCACACGTATAAACAAGAAGGAACTCGAACCTGCGTGCGGAATTGAGACGTGCGTGTTGTGACGTCGTCGAGTCGAAGGCTGCTCCGGTCAGGTACAGCTAGGTCAGCGGCGTGCGGCATTGTCGGGCGGCTCTGTCGACGGGGTTCGACGCTCAGTCGGGGCGGGTACAGCGCTCGGCAACGGGTACAGCGCTCGGGGGTCCGGCCCTCAGCGGGTACAGCGCTCGGCGGTGCAGCGCTCGGGGGTCCGGCGCTCAGCGGTGCAGCGGGTCCGGCTCTGTGCATCGTAGTCCGGCACTCAGGAACAGCGGGTCCAGCTCTCTGTCGATGGGAAGATGAGTCATGGAAGGGGAAGAGTCGAAGAAGTTCGGCTAGGTCCGGCGGAAGCAAGGGGAAGGGAATGTCGGCTGTAGCTAGGTTAGATGGGAAAGAAATAAAAGGGAAGGGAATACTATATATGTATATATATATATATGTAGACTCGGGTTGACCTAATTATATTATCTTGGTCCACTCTAGGTAAAGGCCTTGGCTTGTTTTGGAGATAGTCCAATGGGTTAGGTTCGAATGGGTTTAATGAAATTGTGAGAATTTCATGGGTCTAAGGTTTGGAGGCCATGGTTTAAAAGAAATTGATGTTGCACTCCCACAGTCCCAAAATTATGGAAAAATATACATGAAGGGGAAATGGATTTATTCGCGTGTCGCGTCCAAATTATCGAAGCAGCGATAAATTACAACAATCAATAACCATCCTTAATTATTTAATTACAATTAATATCATGCAAATCATTTACACATTAATTACGGAAAGACGAAAATACCCCTAATCCAAAAAGTGGGGGTGACAGATCCTTTAACACCAGAGGCAGGTCCTCTTAAATCAACTTCTGTGAACAAATGCCACGACATGTCTGGGGGTGGCCTACCTCGACAAAATAGGGCAGCATCCAAAGCCGGGGGTAGAATTCCCTCTGAGTCCGAAGATGATGCAACGATGACGATCTTCCCGAAAGACCATAAAACTCAGGCATCGGGAGCCCGAAGGCCAAAGGGGACTTTTCCTTCAACGAAGATGTCATCATTAAAATCTTTAATGTATTGATGAAGGAACAGAAACTTCGGCTACCCAACATCAGATATCCTGAGAGAGCTGGCAATGTCGATGACCCAGATTATTGTCTCTTTCATCGGTACATTCATCACCCTACAAAGGCGTGCTATGTACTGAAAAGGAGGATCCAGGAGTTGATCGACGCCAAAGTCATCACTTTGCATCTGTAAACGAGGGGACAATCACTGTAAATTAATTTTACTTTAATGTGACAATTTGCTCCCTTAAGAAGATACCGGATGATGAGTGCCTAAAAGTCTACAGTGGATGTTTCAGACATGAGTTCACGTCTATATTACCTCTGAACTATTGTCCGAATATTTCTTTATTTTCCATAACTCAAGAGTTTATCATGTTCATATTACCTCTGAACAAACCATCCGAGTTTTGGCTATCGATTATCATGTCCATATTACCTCTGATATCGGTTGTCATCTCAACTTAGCACCCGTACTTAACTCTAAGTACGCCAGTGGTGTTAAGCCCACAAAAACTGCCATGTCCATATTACCTCTGAGCAGATACATATCTCCATCCCCAATAGAATCACAACTCAAGAGTTTGTCATATTTATATTACCTCTGAACAAACCATCCGAGTTTTGGCTATCGATTATCATGTCCATATTACCTCTGATATCGGTTGTCATCTCAACTTAGCACCCGTACTTAACTCTAAGTACGCCAGTGGTGTTAAGTCTACCAAAATAGCCATTTCCATATTACCTCTGAACAAATATATCTCCATCCCCAATGGAGTCACAACTCAAGAGTTTGTCATGTTCATATTACCTCTGAACAAACCATCCGAGTTTTGGCTATCGATTATCATGTCCATATTACCTCTGATATCGGTTGTCATCTCAACTTACCACCCGTACTTAACTCTAAGTACGCCAGTGGTGTTAAGTCCACAAAAACGGCCATGTCCATATTACCTCTGAGCAGATATATCTCCATCCCCAATGGAGTCACAACTCAAGAATTTGTCATGTTCATATTACCTCTGAACAAACCATCCGAGTTTTGGCTATCAATTATCATGTCCATATTATCTCTGATATCGGTTGTCATCTCAACTTAGCACCCGTACTTAACTCTAAGTACGCCAGTGGTGTTAAGTCCACAAAAACTGCCATGTCCATATTACCTCTGAGCAGATATATATCTCCATCCCCAATGGAGTCATAACTCAAGAGTTTGTCATGTTCATATTACCTCTGAACAAACCATCCGAGTTTTGGCTATCGATTATCATGTCCATATTACCTCTGATATCGGTTGTCATCTCAACTTAGCACCCGTACTTAACTCTAAGTACGCCAGTGGTGTTAAGTCCACAAAAATGGACATTTTCATATTACCTCTGAGCAGATATATCTCCATCCCCAATGGAGTCACAACTCAAGAGTTTATCATATTCATATTACCTCTGAACAAACTATCCGAGTTTTGGCTATCGATTATCATGTCCATATTACCTCTGATATCAGTTGTCATCTCAACTTAGCACCCGTACTTAACTCTAAGTACGCCAGTGGTGTTAAGTCCACAAAAACTGCCATATTCATATTACCTCTGAGGAGATATATATCTCCATCCCCAATGGAGTCACAACTCAAGAGTTTGTCATATTTATATTACCTCTGAACAAACCATCCGAGTTTTGGCTATCGATTATCATGTCCATATTACCTCTGATATCGGTTGTCATCTCAACTTAACACCCGTACTTAAACTTTAAGTACACCAGTGGTGTCAGGTCCACAAAAACTGTCACGTCCATATTACCTCTGGCAGGGCTTGTCCTAAACTTATTACTTGCACTCTCGTGCACAAGAAGTAATAGGTCTACATAAATTTCCCCTGTGGAATGCCCGCGATGGAAAAATAAAATGTTCATGTCCATATTACCTCTGAACTATCCTCATTTTTTTTCTATCGAAGAAAGAGTCTGTCCATGACCAAACCCCACAGAGACGTATTTTACCGTGTCTATATTTTCTCTGTCAGGATTTGTCTCAAACCTATTATTTGTACTCTCGTGCGCAACAAATGATAGGTCCACCAAAGATCCCCCAGTGGAATATCCTCAACAAATATGGTATCATACTACGTCCATATTACCTCTAGTATGATGTCTAAAATTCGCGCAAACAATCATAAAGAAATAGAGGGCTCTTATATGATTGGAAATCGCGCTTACAGATTAGCCAAGCCTAATAGAAATTTGGCAATGGCTACTATCAACTGTAAATTCCCGAAGTAGTACTATACTTGATCTCCTTCGTTTAACGGAGTATGACGAAGATCTTATTCTGACGATGCCATGCACAAAGGTTAGCTGGATCATATTCTATCAGGTTCATGTGACCTCCGAATAGATATCCTTAACTAATTTGTAAGCCTATCATGATCATATTACCTCTGATAGTGCTTAGTATACAAATTTAGTTAGATTATATTCTTTCAGGTTCATATTGCCTCTGAATAGATTTACATTCAGTAAAACCTTAACAAAAGTATGTCTTGTTAATGATACCTCTGATATCACTTTCATCCTAGCCTATCATATTCTAAAGTGATGGGCCCACAAAGTCAGAAAATACGTCTTTATTTTCTCCGAGAAATTACAGGAGAAACAAAAAAAAAGTACATCATTGGGGAGAAGCAGTCAAATCACGGATCTGCTGCGCCAGTGCGGCCATCTTCTCGTTCCTGGAGTTTAAAATGGTAGCGCGAGCCCGCTCCAACCTTGCCTCCTCATTGTTCAAGGCAGACAGTTCAGACCGAGCTTGTACAAAACCTACGTGGATGATACCCACACGTGCTAGGTTTTGCTGAGACGCTTCCCTTCGGTCATTCAACATATCTCGAGCTGCTGAAAAGAGAGAGCCTTCTCCTTGGCCTTAACGAGTTCATCCTCCAATTTACGGACCCTCGCTGCCTCTTCCTCATATTCGGCCTCGCACTTGGCCAGCTGGGGAATGACATACCCCAATGCGATATGCTCTTCAATCATCTCTTTCTGCTGAGCCTCGATGGACTTGCTCAGAGTTTCCATCTCCCCAACAAACCTCGCAGTCAAAGAGTCATATTCAGCCTGAACCAGGTCATCAATGCTGCCCTGGGATAATTATAAATAATTATTAATGGGTTGTTCCAAACCATTAACTATCTGCTCCAGTGTATCAGCTCTCCCAGCATCGTTGAAATCTCTGATCGACGCTATCACAAACTGGGAGAACCTCCTTAGAGCCTCAAAACCTAGATTCTTCTCCAGTACCATTGATATCAGCGTTTTCAAAGTGGTGTAGAAAATACTAGTATACTGCTCAATCAACATGGCAAAATCAGATTGGGTGCTGGGAGTGGCTGCAATATTGGCGAATCCCCTTCCAGGAATGACTACAGAGGGTGTCGTCATAGCCGTCGCTTCAGTAGAGGGTGCGACAAAGGTAGAGGCACCGACAACGGCAGAAGTGGCTGGCGTACTCAAAGGAGGCATAGTCGTAATGACAGGCTCATCCTTCTCTTGAGATAGCAGAACTGTTTCGGGCGAGCCGGCTCCCAAAAATGTTTCCTCTTCAAAGTCGGGCACCTCCATGTCATCGATAGGAGCTGCAGCAGAGCCAAAAGTTGCGTCGATACTGTCATCCCCGTAGATGTCTTCCCCTAAAAAGAGGACAAGAGAAAGTTAATATCAATCTGATATTAATTTTTCTAAAAGAGGCATAAAGATGACATTTACCCATGGCCGATGGTATATATGTCGCGTCGGCAGCCAGTACAGCTAAATTATTTCTTAATGATGCTAAGCGAGCTGTCATACCTGGAGAATGGGGTGTGCCACCTGACACTGGCAGGTATTCCTCCAGGTTTTCACCAAGATCTACTCGAGGCTCACCGGGTGGAATCTTGCTGGATATACTTACAGGCGCAGCAAGGGTTACTCCCATTACTGATCTGGATAAAGATATTCTTATTTTGCTCGGTCTCGAAGGCGATCTCGTACCACTACCTGAAGCGATAGCAGCGACAACAGCCTCGAGCAAAGAATCTCCGGCACTGCCAGCCGGAATTGTGGGGGTTCCCTCTCTAATAGGCGAAGGACCTCTAGCCAAAAATTCATCCCCAACAGGAGAAACAGCAGGTTCACTCCTAGGAACCTCAAGGCCGTAAGTCCTGACAGGGCCACTAACAGTCTTCTTTTTCTTGCGAGGGGAAGCCTCCTTCAGAATAGGAGCCTGTCGCTTTCCAGGGATAACAAGAGGCTCTGCAGGCCGAGGTATTATGCCTCTCGGTACTGTCAACAAAAACTTATCTGTACCGACAGCGTCTTCACCTTCGTCAGAGGAGACTGATGGGACATCCTCTTTTCCAGCAGACTTATGAGAAGGCATCCTAAAACTTCTACGCATATCCAAATCGCGATGGAAGGTATTGATGGCCACATAAAACTGGACGTACGAATGGAGGATGCGCAACTCCATGGAGAGAGAAGTCGCGGGTATAGTAAAGGCCGCTCAAGTACAACCTATTATGAAGTATCGCCATCCTCTCGCTCCATCAATAAGTCTACCTCTGGACTTGAAGCTGGTAATGACATTTTCCACGTGCAACTGGTCATACCCAAACTGCCTGGCGAACCGACTAGGCAGATAGGGCTCCAAGAAGCAATAGCCTTCACTTCTGTACAATAAATAGGAAGGTCTAATACAGACCAACCAATAAAAAGCCTCAGGAGAAAGAACGGTCTTCCCTTCACTTGAATTCTGAAGCCTGGTCCTCTGTTGATTGAGATGCACAGTGGGGACGATGCAGAAGAGCTTCCAGCTGTGAGCAAAATTTAACGCTCGCCGACAGTCTACGACTGTGACCACGTTCTAGGTGGAATTCTTGTAGTTCAACAAGAAATTACTCCCCGAACTACTGCCAAAGCCGGGAGACATCACCCTGGGGTTATGGAGAATTAACCATCCCATCAAATACATGAACGATAATTCTATCCTGGGAAAGCTATCACGCCGTGTTTCGTCGGCAAGCAACCCATCAGTAATGGCCCTCAGGCCAGCTTGTATGCGGCGTACCATGGCAGGGAGCAGGCCCAGTCTTGCCCCGAACACCAAACACACTGCAGGCCATAAGGTGTTGCGGTGGATACGATCCGAAGACAATGCCAGGTACTACCAGTCGGCGTAGCCATACAGAGAGGAAGCCAGCCAGTTGAGCTTCCCTTGACAGAGGCCTGCGGCAATGCCTCATATAACTGTAGGCTTTAGTGCTTGTAGGATAACTTCATATCTCCCCGTCGAGAACCTGATCTGAAGCCCCGGCGTCCTCAATAAGATCATCGACTACTTGAGCATTAAGCACGCTCAGAAGGCTCAAGGGCTTATCCCTACTATCCACGACTTTGTCTGGCTTAGCATCCCTGGCCTGATGAAAGAAGAGATAGGACGCCCACTTGTTGGTATGAGCCAAATCAGAGGGCTCATTATAGAAAGTGGTGTAAGCAAGGTAATGGCACATCAGCTCCTGGTACACTGCCACCACCTGAGGGTTAGTATCCCCCAGCTCCCTGTTTGTGGGAACATACTCTTCATAAGGAGTATCCCCCATTGGCAGTCTTGAAATCTCTGTCATCTCGTGGAGGGCCAATCCCAACTCCCCTAGCGGAGTGGCGAATGTCCCGGTGAGCGAGATATACCGCTCCATCAAGGCCAAAAACAGGTTAGGATTGGGAGGCAGCCCAACACTGCTAGCACTCACAGCCGCGAACAGACCAATGCTCTCCAGCTCAGTCTGAAAATGCTTCAGGGCCCAGGCAGCTAAACGAGCCCATCGAAGATTTGTAGGGGTAAGCCACCCATTGGTCAGAGGATTAACCTTGGGGTATACTCCTCCTTGTCCCATGAAGTCATTGCAGAAAGTCGATAATTGAACTGGTTGGAGCAGTGATGTATCTTCACTCAGGACACTACCCGAAAATAATCCCCTAAAAGGCATGACCGAGCCTGAAGGCGGCTTACAAATAACCCTTGGTTGGATCCTTTCTGATAAAATATCTTTCCCGACTGGCCGTGAAGATTGGGAGTCAGGGTCCACGACATCTTCCTCGGATGCGTGGCATGGAAGAATGTCGAGATGGGATAATATTTCGGCATCCTGGGCAAGTACATGACCATGCCCCCAGCAGTAAAAACCCAGTCTTCCTTCTTGGGCTTCGTCTGGGATTGCTTGTCGATCATATCCCCGAAGAGAAAAGCTGGTTTTATATACTTGGCCCCATCTATATACGTCAGGGGCTCCCCGTTGATCATA
Organism: Iris macrosiphon; assembly: GCA_036927795.1. Taxonomy (NCBI): domain Eukaryota; kingdom Viridiplantae; phylum Streptophyta; class Magnoliopsida; order Asparagales; family Iridaceae; genus Iris; species Iris macrosiphon. Next base: position 64,213,058 of record JAYESA010000007.1, on the reverse strand, counting down.
CTCAACAGCATCCGTTCCCCTTGAGACAATATCAGACTTCCCCTTCCTTCAGGGTACTGGGTTCCAGAAATAGGGAACGTCGCGTGGGACAGATCCTCCAGGTAATTGGAGTTCAACATCCCAGCAGCAGAACCTATTACCTCAGCCAACAGAGGTATCTGCAAATCAACTACAGAATAAAAGAAGAACAAGTCAGTTTCTATACTAGACGTTATATCTTTCAGCTTATGCCAAATTTCAACAGTCTGTGCTTTTACGCCAAGACTGTAAAAACTTGAGTTTTTACGCTGGAACCTATTACCTAGGCGTAAATTCAAGATTGGCAGTATACACAAAAATCTGACAGTCTGTGTTTTACGCCAGACTGACAAAATTTGAGTTGTTACGCCAAAATTTTCATCCAGAGCGTAACACCCAAAATTTGTAGTATACGCCAAATTTTGACAGTCAATGGTTTTACGCCAGACTGCGAAAATATGGAGTTTTTACGCTGACACATTAGAAATGTGGGCGTAAAAGACAAAACATCTCTGTGGATCATCTTCCTCGAAGAGGCTTTCAGCACAGAAGATGACCTAGCGCATCCACGTACAACGTGTACGAAGGGTTTTCTTCGTTCTTGTCATCCCAAAAGCTTTAACTATAACGCTCAGTGCACAGCTTGTCGGTGGATACTTCATTCAGAGCGAGTTTCACTCAGCCCAATGGGAGTCGCTCGTGCTTGAGCAGAGGAGCGAGAAGAGGAGGTAGATTTCTTCCCCTTAGCAGTCAAATATTGTTTCGGTGCCATTTCTAAAAAAACTCGGAGCGCTCAGAGAAGAAACGAAGAATAGTTCTCAAAGAGACGAAAGTTTTTCTTTTTGCAAAAGACAGGTGAAGAGTTTTTCTCTGAAGGCATTAGGGTATTTATAGAGTTCAGATAGACTCCTCGAATCCCTAACCAAATCTGATATTTAATATTCGGTTATGATTCGGGACCATGTCAGCCTATCATTTAGGGAAGACGGACAGTCAGCGAATTCAAAAAGTTTTTTGTGCAGAGCAGATTCGTGATTTTAGGCTAAGGAGCTCTTACGCTCGGGAAGCCACAAATCCCGTGTTTTACGCTCAGGGGCTATAAGTCTATGGTTTTACGCCCGGATACTTTTACGCTCGGTAGCTTTTACGCTCGAGAGGCTACAAACCTACGACTTCACGCTCAGAAGCTACAAATCTATGATTTCACGCTCAGAAGCTTTTACGCTCAGAGGCTATAAATCTACGACTTCACGCTCGGAAGTTTTCTTTTCAGAGGCTATAAATCTACAGTTTTACGCCCGGATAATCTTATGCTCAGTAGCTTTTACGCTCGAGAGGCTACAGACTTACGATTTTATGCTCATCCACACTACGGATCTATGACTTTCCGCATATCTTAAAATACGCAGGCCAGAGTATGCGTATATATGAACAAATCTCAAGACGGTCAATTACAAGGGTTCACGCAGAAGATGCTCCTCCTTGGCCTCAGAATATCCCAAGTACCCAAAGCATACAGAGTTCGGCATTAAAAATGACTCTTCTCCTTGGGTCGATTGGAAGTTCATTCGAAATCCAGTCAGAATATTTTCTCGACAGTTCAAGCATAGTCAGTTTTAACATCCATTTATCGCCCTATTTTAAGGGATTTTTTGGGAAATCATTCTTGAAGATGATGGTCTGAACAAAAATTCTTCTTATCGGAGAAGTGCCAGTTCAGTTTTTTACGCAATTCCTCGTTCAAAACAGCAGGACAGTTCGAATATGCGACTTAAATGCTAAGCAGCTTTCTACGCGTCTTCAGTTACACGTAAGAGACGGGACGAGACTAGATACTCTTTTTATCAGAGTAGGCGTAAAGTTATTCAGACGTGTCAAAGCTACACATATTCAGACTTCATCACAGCAAAAAATATGGCAAATCATCGGATGCGTAAAAGAAGACAATTTTATTAATCATGATTACATATGAGAGAAATCCAGTCTACAAAGGATTTTTTATCTTCATGATTACATATGAGAGAAATCCCATCTACAAAGGGTTTCTCATCTTTATTTAAAGATCACGCCTAGAATCTGTTCTGCCAGGTTCTCATATTGGTGGAGATCATTTTTCGTCTTCTTCAGTAGTTAATCGGCTTCTGCAACCGATTAACAAAAAAATGATTAATGGCGGGAGGATACAGAACTGGGCCTGTTTGAATTTTTCAAGAGCCCATCCTCCAGACGCCATGACAGATTGAGTTAAGGTGTTAAACCCAACTCAATACTGGAAGACAGGGCTAGTTTGTCTGCCCTCGTCCACCAACGACGGGAGAAAATACAGCTTGCAAGCTGTGTGGCCAAATATGACCTTCCCTCTCTCCTGGACGAATCGCCATATAAAATTGTTGATCATCCCGAGCAAAGAAAGCTATGATATCCTTCCATGATCCATCGTTGCAGAGGATATTTGCTCGAAGATGCCTTCTTTTTTGGCTCCTGACATACTGGAAGAACATGATCTTCTTCTTCCTCAAGTCGACCCGACGAACTCCGGCAACCATCTCTGTGTGGTGAAGAAAATATGGGAAGAACAGGTTAACTCATCAGTCTTTATATAGGCAAAAGAGAACACACTGAATCCCAACAAATCCCCAAAAATCTGCCGAGAAATCAGCCTTGAGGAACGAGCCAGACTTGACCGTTTCATGCTTCATTCAAAGTGTTTCAAATTACGAGGAATTTGAAAACTTTGAAGGGGGTGTCACGCCCCAGTCCCAAAATACGTAGGACTAGGAATACGTAACACGCCAGCCGTATGTATACGAACTCCAATATATGGAAACCATATACACACATACGCTGTACATGAATATCCAATCCACTGTGGTAATATATGTCACAACAAGTCACACACAGTTCTATATCTCATCCACAACACAAATAATAGAATAATAGAAATCAATAACTGAATATCAAAGAAGTAGTCTCAAAATAGTAATCTCAAAGTATGATAGTCGGATGGAAATAAATCCACTGCAAATTGATTATAATAAACTACTAAAGAGAGGAGAGAATAAACTCTAATATAAGAATAAGTGTCTAGAAAAAGGATAGCAACTAGAATCTCTAAACAGCTGCAATGAATCACATATAATCAGAAGGTAAGATTGTCTCAGACTGATAGGAAGCGTCAGGTCCAGGTCCATACTCCTGCGGGTACTCCTGCTCACCTATATCTGGAAGGGACCAGGTCCTCAGAGGACGTAACAAGATACAAAAAGCACATGCCAATAAAGTACTAAAAATAAACATCCATTGGGGTCGCCTAACCGTCTAAGTGAATGCAGTTAAGAACACCTTTCCCCACAAGTGAGCTATCTGACTGAAAAACTGGGATTTGGCATGGTTCTCTATTGGAGATCCAGGGGCCTAAAAAGGCACGACGACTTTCGAACGCCGGAGGCCCGCCTGATAATAATATAATATATAGTGGTCATCACCACCCGTATCTCCGGCGGAGAATCCGAGCGCACAATAGAAAAAGTGTAAAGGAGCTCAAATACGGTACTTGTTGTTCTCCCCACCCCAATGCTCTAAGCATGTTATGTCCATGACACGATAAACCTCTAATAACCACCAGGTCTACTAGCATGCAAAGTTTCTATTGGCAGTTATCCCTATCCGTCGCACGACCTATACGTACCAGTGGCCAGCCGAGTACGCAAGTACGTGTCCTACATGTGACTCACACGCATGTAAGAATAGTGTCATGGCCAATGAAACATAAATGCCTCATGAAGATGGGGTAGTCTCATAAAGTAGGTCTAATGTATATACATAAATAAAAATATAGTACGACGACACCGTCGTTGCACCCAAGTTTTCTTGGACGCACAGTTTATATAGCAGTTAAAAATAAATGAACTAAATAAACAGAAAATAAACATGCATGCCTCATATGGAATGTTAATACAGTACAATGGCAAGGTATACTTGCCTGGCAAGAAATCTGTAAAGTGTACGCGCCCAAATATCAAGGACACAGAACCTGGAACTAAGGACTCGGAACAAACGTCTTCGGATGCTGAAATAAATATCACCAACATTTCCGGAATGAGCAAAATAGCTAAAAAGCACATCCCTTTCGTCCAATTTGGACACAGGGGCAAAACGATAATTTCGGATAAAAGTAGGGTCCACGTGTGGACCACTTTGTACCAAAAAGCGTACCGAGGGTAACAGTCTCTAAATATGACAAACTATAGATCAAACAACTCTAAATGTCAATACGAACCCAACGGTATGTCCAAATGTGGATTCCGATGGGCCGAACAAAATTTTGTCCAAAAAGTCAACTACGGGGCCCGCCAATTGGCGATTTGGTCAACCGTCTCAGAATTGCATGAAAATTGGGTCACAGGACCAGCGCGTTACCACGAGTCCAGTGGTGCAAGTTTCGTCATAATCTGACAAGCGTACACAAAATACGCGTGAGTTCTACAAAAGTTATGATACGGGATGTGTCCGCGGATACGGCCTGATTTCGGCGCGCACACGCGTCCGAATCAGTCCCCACAAATTTTTACGTGTCCGATTACGCTGTGTGCACCATTTAGTACACTTGGTACACGGCGGGGCGGTCCCGTTTGGCGTGGCGCGCTCCATTTTCCAACTTTTGGAAATCTAGAAAAAGTGGGTTCGCACAGTTTTGTGACGAATTTAATTATGTTCACAGCAACTAATAACATAGGGTTATTTAACAGAAAATAAACTAGGTCAAGTATTCTACATGTATCAAAAAGAATCACCGAATTCGGATCTCTGTGGTGGGAGATACGAACTCGGCAATATAGGTGGTCACCGCAATTTTCTGCGATTCCAGAATTGGGTCTGCTCGCGCCCACTTTGGACGCTATTTTTCGCCTAGGGGTACACGTTTTCCGAGGTTGGCTATAATATAACTATGGAAGAGGGTTAAGGGGTGAGCATACCGGTGAAGACGGAATGGCGTTTGGTTGAGCGAGTCGACGGAAAACAATTCTGGAGCGAAGGTGCCTCGTGTGGAAATCTGCAGTGCGCGAGGTCGGAGTCGTCGGGATGGTTTGGATGGCTTGACGGGGCTTCTCTGACTGCGGTGATGGCTCTAGATGCGAAGAGAAGGTCTGGAGATTTAGGTTAGGGTTTTTGAAAGATAAATATATATATATATATATATATATATATATATATATATATATATATATATATATATATATATATATATATATATATATTATATAATAGGGAGAGAGCCAAAGGGTCGGGTCTGGGAGTTAGCCGCTGAAGTATGGAAGTAGGGCGGGTCTGGGAAGTTAGCAAGTGCTAAGGAGTTGCATTGGCGGATATGAATACACAAATGCTAAGTTGCTGGCGGGTCACAGCAAGTTATTCTTGCTGAAGGGGATCCTAAGAAGCAAGTATTATTAGTTAAGGGATGGTTTGAGTTATTATTATTATTAGTAAATTTATTAGTTAATTCCTATTTAATTATTTCTTTTACTTTCTTTTCTTTTTCTTTCTAAATATATATATACATATATATATTTGTGTATGCATATATATTATATATATACTCATAAGAAAATTCATGGATTAGAATAAGGCACAACATTAGGCTAGCAACTGCTCAAGGGGTCTCCTATATAGAATAAATTCTGAAAAATTCCTGATGGTCCCATAAGTCCTCTAAGTGCCCGAACACCTAAAATAAAAATTATTAAAAATCTATTTCTCCTATTTAGACCTAATTACTATAATTTAAATTAATAATTAATAAATAAAGGGGTATATACGATTTTTAGGAAGGGGGTTTTACATTCTACCCAACTTGTAAAAATTTTGTCCTCGAAATTAAAATTAAGCCACGATAGAATACAGGGATGGTATAAGATATAAATTAACAATGTAATTTTATACCTTGGTCTGCGAATAGGTTCGAAAAACGCTTGCGCATGTCGTCCTCGCGCTCCCAAGTTGATTCTCCTAGCGCGCCATGCCTCCATGCTACGCGAACCAAGGGAATAGACTGGTTCCTCAACACTTTCTCTCGACGATCAAGGATTCCCACGGGTTGCTCTTGGTAGGACAAGCTCGGCCCAATGGTGATCTCCGAATGGTCGAGAACATGACTGTTGTCTGCCACATATCGCCTGAGCTGCGACACATGGAATACGTCATGTACTCCCTCCAGTGAAGGTGGTAGCGCAAGTCGATATGACACCTCTCCGACTCTCTCGAGCACGTCAAATGGTCCAATATACCTTGGACTCAACTTGCCGCGTTCTCCGAATCGGATGGTGCCTCTGGTCGGTGATATCCTCAAGAAGACGTGATCGCCCTCTTTGAACTCCAAAGGACGACGATGAAGGTCTGCCCACTGCTTCTGCCTGTCTTGCGCTGCTCGCAAGTGTCCCTGAATCTTCTTGACTGTCTCTACGGTATTGACCACCAACTCGGGTCCCAAAATCTGACGTTCTCCCACGTCACTCCAACACACAGGAGACCTACATTTTCTTTCATACAATGCTTCAAACGGAGCCATCTGAATACTCGCTTGATAGCTATTGTTGTAAGAAAACTCTACAAGATGTAGGTGGTCCTTCCATGATCCTCTGAAGTCTAACATGCAAGCCCTCAACATATCTTCCAAGGTCTGAATAGTATGCTCCGACTGCCCATCTGTCTGCGGGTGGTAAGATGTACTGAACTTCAGACGAGTACCAAGACTCTCTTGCATGCTCTTCCAAAAGTGCGATGTGAAGCGCGAATCTCTGTCCGATACAATACTGACTAGTATACCGTGCAATATCACGATCTGCCTCATATATAAGTCAGCTAAAGCTTCTGTAGACTGACCCACTCTAAAAGGTATAAAATGGGCTGACTTGGTGAGTCGGTCCACTATTACCCACACTACATCTCTCCCATTTGGACTCTTGGGAAAACCCGTGACGAAGTCCATAGTGATGTGCTCCCACTTCCACTCTGAAATCGGAAGTGGTTGCAATAATCCTGCTGTCCTCTGGTGCTCCGCCTTCACTTGTTGACATACCAGACATTTAGCTACAAAGCGAGCTATCTCTCTCTTCATTCCATGCCACCAAAAATGTTGTCGTAAGTCACAATACATCTTGGTGCCTCCAGGATGAATAGAATAAATCGAACTATGAGCCTCTGCCATTAGCTCCTGTCAAATCTCTCCAATTGGAACATAAAGACGATCACCATATCGTAATGTCCCATCCTCATGAATGCGCAATCCGGTCTGCTCTCCAGCCTCTGTTCTTTCCTTTAGTCTCCTGAATCTGGCATCTGTAGGCAAAGATGCCTTAATCCTCTCTACCAATGATGATTGTACTTGCAAGTTGGCTAGTGTCCCATCTGCTTCGGGTAGTATCACTTCAATGCCAAGATCTTGCAAGTCCTCCAATAGTTCCCTCTGTGCTGTCAAGAAGTAAACTGCTGGCTTTCGGCTTAACGCGTCTGCTACCACGTTAGCCTTGCCTGGATGATAATGTAGCTCTATCTCAAAATCTTTCATCAACTCGAGCCATCGACGTTGCCTCATATTTAACTCCTTCTGCGTGAAGACGTACTTGAGGCTTTTGTGGTCTGTATAGATTTCTACTCGTTCCCCATATAAGTAATGTCTCCATAGCTTCAAGGCAAATACAACGGCTGCAAGTTCCAAGTCATGAGTCAGATAATTCTTCTCATGTACTCGTAACTGCCTAGATGCATATGCAATCACCTTGCCATGCTACATCAATACGCATCCTAAGCCTTTTCCTGATGCGTCACTGTAGATCACATATCCTCCTGATCCTGATGGAATCGTCAATACTGGTGCTGTAGTCAGTCCTTTCTTCAACTCTTCAAAGGCTGCTTGATACTCGTCAGTCCATATAAATTCTTGATCCTTACAAGTCAAACGAGTCATAGGTGCCGCTATCCTTGAGAAGTTTTCCACGAACCGTCGGTAATATCCCGCAAGTCCAAGGAAACTCCTCACCTCTGCTGCTGATTTAGGAACAGGCCATGTCTCAACTGCTGAGATCTTATCTGGATCAACAGAAATACCATCTCCTGTAACAACATGTCCAAGAAATGAAACTCTGTCCAAGAAGAACTCATATTTGCTGAGTTTAGCATATAACTGCTCTCTCCTCAAAGTCTCTAGAACAATCCGCAGGTGCTCCTCGTGCTCCTCGTGGCTCTTCGAATAGACAAGTATATCATCTATGAAGACGACCATGAACTGGTCCAAGTACTGGTGGAAGACTCGATTCATCAAGTCCATGAAGATCGCTGGAGCATTGGTCAATCCAAATGGCATGACCAAAAACTCGTAGTGCCCATATCTTGTTCTGAATGCGGTCTTCGGAATGTCCTGCTTCCGTACCTTCACTTGGTGATATCCCGATCTTAGATCTATCTTCGAGAATACCTTAGCTCCATTGAGTTGATCAAACAGGTCATCAATGCGTGGCAATAGATATTTGTTCTTCACTATTACTGCATTCAAGGCTCGATAGTCAATGCACATACGCACTAACCCATCTTTCGGGTACAAACAACACTGGTGCTCCCCAGGGTGATGCACTCGGTCGGATGAAACCTTTCTCCTCTAGCTCTTTTAACTATGCCTTCAGCTCGTCCATCTCCTTCTTCGCTAGTCTGTAAACATGCGATGCTATAGGTGCTGCTCCGGGTGCTAGTTCAATTAAAAACTCTACGTCTCTGTCTGGGGGTAGTCCTGGCAAATCCTCTGGAAAGACGTCTAGAAATTCTGAAATAATAGGGTGATAGACAACATCGTCCATTGCGAGCTGCATACCATCAAGGATTTCTGTGGATCCTCGGACAAACTCAAGTTCAGTCTGGCCTGGTACCTTAAAAAGAATGCTTCCTCCAAAGCAATCGAAGAAAGCATGGTACTTGCTTAGCCAGTCCATTCCAAGCATAATATCAAAAGATGGCATAGGAAGGACTAAGAGTTGGACGTTCATCTCTCTGCCACGTATCACTATAGGGCCCGGTCTACAAACTCGACTAACTGGTACAACTCTTCCTCCGGTTAGAATTCTAACACAACTAGATAATGGTGTAGAAGCAATGTTGTGTTTGGCAATAAAACTAGATGATATGAATGAGTGGGTGGCTCCCGTATCAAATAATGTCACATCAGAAAAAGTAAAAGCAAGGGTAATACCTGCTATGATGTCACGCCCCGGTCCCGCCCGGGCCGCCGCTCTGCCCTGCCCCGCCCCGTGCGGCCGAGAATTAACGAACCGAACACGTATCACCGTGCCTCGGCGCGCCGGACGCGAATCACCGCGCCCGTTCCGCGGGTGCGAGGGAGGAAGGGAGCCAAGAGAATGGCCCGTTCGAGCTTTCGGGGGACGTGATGCCGCACGGGCCTGGGGTTGCGCCCGTGCAAGGTCAATCGTTTAAGTTGATAGTTGGCTATCATCGCATCAATCGAGTAAGCAGCGAAAAGGGACTTATTGCAATGCAATGCATTAGCCAACTGAGTGTTCGGGACAATCGAGGCAACTTGGGTTTCCATTGGCAAAGGCACACGTTCGTTCCATACATTATGCCCCCTTATACGATAGCATTCTCGGGGCAACAATCGAAACCAGGATTCCGGGTCTTCGGGACTGTGGCACGCCTATCGCTCCCTCGGACGATCCAGTACCTGCAAACAAGTAAACTGTTGGTGGGTCAGCACTTTATACAAGTACTGGTGAGATAAATCAACTGAACAGAAACAAATATTTACTCAAACAGGCACTAAGTAATCATGTTATAAAACATTACATTACTAGTGATCTTTCTAGTTTTACCTAGGTTCGTTTCATGCAGTTCTAGCAGAGTCGATTTACTTGTTTAGAAACATGTTTGGAAACAGAGTTTCATATTGAATATGCAAGCAAGCAAACCGTTCATGTTCCAGGGTGTGCGTAGCGTGTCTCGTGCGACTCGAGGGTCAGATGCATAGCTAGACGCACAATGCACATTCTTAGGGGCAGTCACTATCCAAGCCAATACAATGACTTAGCTATATGCAGGGCGGTCCCCGAGTACCTCAGGATCGGCAGCTGGTGGAACAGCATACCAATGACTTATTTCTCTGATGCTAATGGCAGCTGTGACCCATGGTGGTTATAACGCATGCAGTTCAGCTCTCCACCAAAAGCCATTGTCCGACCGCGTGCGAATGCATGGAACACTATCAAATAAACTCTAGTATGCAGACGAAAAGAACCATCTTAATACACTCGTTGTTGCGGGGCAATCCGACTTATCACTTGAACACGTTCAGGCACAATATGGTTCTCCAAAAGCATAGACGATAGTGAACATGTTCATGCACTCTAAGCAGGCGATTCAGGATTCTCGTTAAGCAGGCATTATTTCAAAGACAAGCTAGGTGAGTTCGTTCATTAACATGCAAGGCAGGTTCTATCATTCTCTTAAGAAAACATTGTAAGCAAAAACACAGGTTATTATTAAGGCGTGCAAGAATCAGAGAACGAAGTTCTGCCCACTCACCTTGATATATAACGCCGGCGCGGAGCGGGGCGTTACATACTTACCAACCAACAAAAAGTTTCGTCCTCGAAACTTCAAGGAAAAACTTCTCGATATCCCGAGTAGCGATAGTGCCCTCCCTCGCCGTACTCAATCGAAACAATCAAGCAATTCAAGTTCAGAAAACATTTGCACTTTGAGAATATCTATAGACTTATTGTATGGAACGCTCTTTGCAATACCATATCGACTCAGAGTCATAGCAACGGTTTTGGGCCAGAGAATCGATTCCGCTCTGATACCATTCTGTCACGCCCCAGTCCCGCCCGGGCTGCCGCTCCGCCCTGCCCCCCCCCCGTGCGGCCGAGAATTAACGAATCGGACACGTATCACCGTGCCTCGGCACGCCGGACGTGAATCACCGCGCCCGTCCCGCGGGTGCGAGGGAGGAAGGGAGCCAAGCGAATGGCCCGTTCGAGCTTTCGGGGGACGTGATGCCGCACGGGCCTGGGGTTGCGCCCGTGCAAGGCCAATCGTTTAAGTTGATAGTTGGCTATCATCGCATCAATCGAGTAAGCAGCGAAAAGGGACTTGTTGCAATGCAATGCATTAGCCAACTGAGTGTTTGGGATAATCGAGGCAACTTGGGTTTCCATTGGCAAAGGCACACGTTTGTTCCATACATTATGCCCCCTTATACGATAGCATTCTCGGGGCAACAATCGAAACCAGGATTCCGGGTCTTCGGGACTGTGGCACGCCTATCGCTCCCTCGGACGATCCAGTACCTGCGAACAAGTAAACTATTGGTGGGTCAGCACTTTATACAAGTACTGGTGAGATAAATCAACTGAACAGAAACAAACATTCACTCAAACAGGCACTAAGTAATCATGTTATAAAACATTACATTACTAGTGATCTTTTTAGTTTTACCTAGGTTCGTTTTATGCAGTTCTAGCAGAGTCGATTTACTTGTTTAGAAACATGTTTAGAAATAGAGTTTCATATTGAATATGCAAGCAAGCAAACCGTTCATGTTCCAGGGTGTACGTAGCGTGTCTCGTGCGACTCGAGGGTCAGATGCATAGCTAGACGCACAATGCACATTCTTAGGGGCAGTCACTATCCAAGCCAATACAATGACTTAGCTATATGCAGGGCGGTCCCCGAGTATCTCAGGATCGGCAGCTGGTGGAACAGCATACCAATGACTCATTTCTCTGATGCTAATGGCAGCTGTGACCCATGGTGGTTATAACGCATGCTGTTCAGCTCTCCACCAAAAGCCATTGTCCGACCATGTGCGAATGCATGGAACACTATCAAATAAACTCTAGTATGCAGACGAGAAGAACCATCTTAATACACTCGTTATTGCGGGGCAATCCGACTTATCACTTGAACATGTTCAGGCACAATATGGTTCTCTCGAAGCATAGACGATAGTGAACATGTTCATGCACTCTAAGCAGGTGATTCAGGATTCTCGTTAAGCAGACATTATTTCAAAGACAAGCTAGGTGAGTTCGTTCATTAACATGCAAGGCAGGTTCTATCATTCTTTTAAGAAAATATTGCAAACAAAAACACAGGTTATTATTAAGGCGTGCAAGAATCAGAGAACAAAGTTCTGCCCACTCACCTTGATATATAACGCCGGCGCGGAGCGGGGCGTTACATATGACATCCACCTCATGATCCAGGTCATCTACCTCCAATGCAAAAGCTCGCCCGTTCCTCTGCGGCTGTCCATGTCCGGTCCTCATATACTGCTCCTCCTGAGTGGGTAGCGGTGGTCCTCTCTGAAATCCTTCTGCTGCCGGGGGTCGAGGTGCTCCTGGTCCAGTCATCTGCTGGGTTGGCTTCGGTGCTGGAAGCGCTAATCTCTGAGCTGGAGGTGGAAGTATCGATGTCTGCATTGGGCAGTCTCACGCCAGGTGCTGTCCAGAGCCACATCTTATACACTGACCCAAGCGAGTCCGACAATCTCTTGAAATATGTCCGTTCCTCCTACAATAACTGCAATAGGACTTCCCCAGATTCTGGTACGGTGCTGCTCGGTGTTGCTGTTGCTGATGCTGTTGTGCCAAAGGACGTCTGATAGGTCCTCCCTGCTGTGTCCTTGTCGGTCCTTGCTGTATCCTTGCTGATCCTTGTTGTGTCCGCAGCTGACCTCCATTTCCTCTGCTAATGGTTTCCTGAAATCTGGCCTCTGTCAGTAGTTCAGCGTAAGAGACTCGGGACTGCGAGATTGTATAATATTGAAGCTCCTGGGTCAGTCCTCGATGAAATCTCTTAGCCTTAGCCAAGTCATTTGGTATCAAAGCAGTGCCATATTTGCTGAGTCGGCTAAACTCGACATCATACTCGTCCACAGTTCGGTTCTCTTGCTCTAAGTGAAGAAACTGATCATACAAGGTATCCCTGACAGTGTCCGGGAAGTACTTTCCCTCAAAGCACTCCAAGAACTGATCCCAAGTCTAGTAAGTACCCAACTGGCGCTCCATAGATTCCCACCAGTGATGAGCATTACTATCTAGAAGCGTCCGTACACCCGTCATCTATAGGTCCGTGGGTAACTGCGATACCTCCAGTAGCTTCTGCGTGTGAGTGATCCAGTTGGTAGTCTTCTCCGGGCTCTCAGTGCCCTTGTACTGCCTTGCACCTATCTGAACAAAATCTTTTACTGATCCAACCCTAGCTCGAGGTACCGGAGCTAGTGCTTGGGCTGGTATAGTAGCTTGTGCAGCCATCCTCTCCAGGGCTACCAAAAATTCTTGCCTCTGCTCGGCTGCCTGCTGCCTCTGTTCCTGTATTATCATCTGAAAGAATTAGAGCATCTGCGCTTGGCCATCTTGCGGTACTGGGAAAGCTGGAAGGTTCCCAATAGGTGAAGCGGGAAGATCAGATGGAACTGGGGTGTGAGTCTGTCCATCTGGTCCCGGAAGCCTAGGAATCGTTGGGGTCCCTCCTTGAGTCTGACCATTGACTCCAGAAGTTGGGTCGCCATCGGTGGCAGTACATCCATTTTGCATATCCATCTCTCTGTAGTTGATGTACGAAACGATTAGAAAAAGTACAGGAATCAAACATGATGCAAGTATTAAATAGGAAGGATGAATTTCAATCAAGCGTGGATGAGATCCTTATACTCTATTCCTATACGCAGGCTTGTTCGGTACAGTTACTTAACCGAGACAATATATTCTTGACCTGCATGGGCCACCACAAAAATATGTCACGCCCCAGTCCCAAAATACGTAGGACTAGGAATACGTAACACGCCAGCCGTATGTATACGAACTCCAATATATGGAAACCATATACACACGTACGCTGTACATGAATATCCAATCCACTGTGGTAATATATGTCACAACAAGTCACACGCAGTTCTATATCTCATCCATAACACAAATAATAGAATAATGGAAATCAATAACTGAATATCATAGAAGAAGTCTCAAAATAGTAATCTCAAAGTATGATAGTCGGGTGGAAACAAATCCACTGCAAATTGACTATAATAAACTACTAAAGAGAGAAGAGAATAAACTCTAATATAAGAATAAGTGTCTAGAAAAAGGATAGCAACTAGAATCTCTAAACAGCTGCAATGAATCACATATAATCAGAAGGTAAGATCGTCTCAGACTGATAGGAAGCGTCAGGTCCAGGTCCATACTCCTGCGGGTACTCCTGCTCACCTATATCTGGAAGGAACCAGGTCCTCAGAGGGACGTAACAAGATACAAAAAGCACATGCCAATAAAGTACTGAAAATAAACATCCATTGGGGTCGCCTAACCGTCTAAGTGAATGCAGTTAAGAACACCTTTCCCCACAAGTGAGCTATCTGGCTGAAAAACTGGGATTTGGCATGGTTCTCTATTGGAGATCTAGGGGCCTAAAAAGGCACGACGACTTTCGAACGCCGGAGGCCCGCCTGATAATAATATAATATATAGTGGTCATCACCACCCGTATCTCCGGCGGAGAATCCGGGCGCACAATAGAAAAAGTGTAAAGGAGCTCAAATGCGGTACTTGTTGTTCTCCTCACCCCAATGCTCTAAGCATGTCATGTCCATGACACGATAAACCTCTAATAACCGCCAGGTCTACTAGCATGCAAAGTTTCTATTGGCAGTTATCCCTATCCATCGCACGACCTATACGTACCAGTGGCCAGCCGAGTACGCAAGTCCGTGTCCTACATGTGACTCACACTCGTGTAAGAATAGTGTCATGGCCAATGAAACATAAATGCCTCATGAAGATGGGGTAGTCTCATAAAGTAGGTCTAATGCATATACATAAATAAAAATATAGTACGACGACACCGTCGTTGCACCCAAGTTTCCTTGGACGCGCAGTTTATATAGCAGTTAAAAATAAATATACTAAATAAACAGAAAATAAACATGCATGCCTCATATGGAATGTAAATACAGTACAATGGCAAGGTATACTTGCCTGGCGAGAAATCGGTAAAGAGTACGCGCCCAAATATCAAGGACACAGAACCTGGAACTAAGGACTCCGAACAAACATCTTCGGATGCTGAAATAAATATCACCAACATTTTTGGAATGAGCAAAATAGCTAAAAAGCACATCCCTTTCGTCTAATTTGGACACAGGAGCAAAATGATAATTTTGGGTAAAAGTGGGGTCCACGTGTGGCCCACTTTGCACCAAAAAGCGTGCCGAGGGTAACAATCTCTAAATGGGACAAACTATAGGTCAAACAACTCTAAATGTTAATACGAACCCAACGGTATGTCCAAATGTGGATTCCGATGGGCCGAACAAAATTTTGTCCAAAAAGTCAACTGTGGGGCCCGCCAATTGGCGATTTGGTCAACCGTCTCAAAATTGTGTGAAAATTGGGTCACAGGACCAACGCATTACCACGAGTCCAGTGGCGCAAGTTTCGTCACAATCTGATAAGCGTGTACAAAATATGTGCGAGTTCCACAAAAGTTGTGACACGGGGTGTGTCCGCGGATACGGCCTGATTCCGGCGCGCACACGCGTTCGAATCAGTCCCCACGAATTTTTACGTGTCCGGTTATACTGCGTGCACCATTCGGTATACTTGGTACATGGTGGGGCGATCCCGTTTGGCGGGGCGCGCTCCATTTTCCAACTTTTAGAAATCTGGAAAAAGTGAGTTCGTGCAGTTTTGTGACGAATTTAATTATGTTCACAGCAACTAATAACATAGGGTTATTTAACAGAAAATAAACTAGGTCAAGTGTTCTACATGTATCAAAAAGAATCACTGAATTTGGATCTCTGTGGTGGGAGATACGAACTCGGCAATATAGGTGGTCACCGTATTTTCTGCGATTCCAGAATTGGGTATGCTCGCGCCCACTTTGGACGCTATTTTTTGCCTAGGGGTACACTTTTTCCAAGGTTGGATATAATACAACTATGGAAGAGGGTTAAGGGGTGAGCATACCGGTGAAGACGGAATGGCGTTTGGTTGAGCGAGTCGACGGAAAATAATTCCGGAGCGAAGGTGCCTCGTGTGGGAATCTGCAGTGCGCGAGGTCGGAGTCGTCGGGATGGTTTGGATGGCTTGACGGGGCTTCTCTGGCTGCGGTGACGGCTCTAGATGCGAAGAGGAGGTCTGGAGATTTAGGTTAGGGTTTTTGAAAGATAAATATATATATATATATATATATATATATATATATATATATATATATATATATATATATAATAGGGAGAGAGCCAAAGGGTCGGGTCTGGGAGTTAGCCGCTGAAGTATGGAAGTGGGGCGGGTCTGGGAAGTTAGCAAGTGCTAAGGAGTTGCATTGGCGGGTATGAATACACAAATGCTAAGTTGTTGGCGGGTCACAGCAAGTTATTCTTGCTGAAGGGGGTCCTAAGAAGCAAGTATTATTAGTTAAGGGATGGTTTGAGTTGTTATTATTATTATTATTATTAGTAAATTTATTAGTTAATTCCTATTTAATTATTTCTTCTTTTACTTTCTTTTCTTTTTCTTTCTAAATATATATATACATATATATATTTGTGTATGCATATATATTGTATATATACTCATAAGAAAATTCATGGATTAGAATAAGGCACAACATTAGGCTAGCAACTGCTCAAGGGGTCTCCTACATGGAATAAATTCCGAAAATTTTCTGATGGTCCCATAAGTCCTCTAAGTGTCCGAACACCTAAAATAAAAATTATTAAAAATCTATTTCTCCTATTTAGACCCAATTACTATAATTTAAATTAATAATTAATAAATAAAGGGGTATATACGATTTTTAGGAAGGGGGTTTTACAGGGGGTCTTGTAGAAGCATAAAAAATATGCTACAGGATTATACGCAATATGTATGAAGCCCGCGTAAAGCAGAGTTTCAGGGATGTGCAGCGTAAAATATAACTTCAGAGCCATTGGCGTACAGCAGAGCTTCAACGCTATTCAGCGTAAAACATAGCTCCAAAATAACCCGCGTAATACAGTATTTCCAGGCTGCTTCGGCGTAAAAAGGTTGTTACATCGTCCCCTCGGCATAAAACCTACTCGTTTTTAATGCAGTGGGAAGTTGTACGGGAAACTCTTCGTATTCCTCGAATGAACCTGTCAGATCATGCACTGAACCTGACTCCGGACAAGGAGTACTGCACGACTATCCAGACGACGGCTGTAATGATGGTGCGGCACAGAGACCCAAACCATCGTTTAGTGACATTTCCTTGATGCAAAGTGCTTTTACGCATTCAAGGGAATACGCTGCCTAGTTTTACACAGGCAGATGTGATCTTTTACGCTCCGCAAGAGACAAAACGAACTGCCACGTCAAAAGTAGCTCTTCGTACAGAGCTCAAGGCACGTCTCTGCAGTTAATGCGCGTGATGGGGGCAGATCGCTGCATTTAATACACGAGATTTTGTTCTACTTTCAATGACTGGGCAAGCCATAATTACGGCTAATACGTCCACATCATCACCTCTGCATATTACGCCATCAGGCTATTTTCAGCTATAGGAGCATGATGTATGCTATCTCCTTAAAATACGCCGACCTAACTATTTTCAACTATAGGAGCACGTTGTACGCTATCTCCTTGGAATATGCCAACTCAGGCTATATTTGCATTAGTGCGTAATAAGGTTATTTGGTCCAGAATTCGCTCAAGACCTCAGTCAAGAAAGGAGGATCGGCTATCTTTTACGCTAGCTACCTATCCATGCAGCATCAGGCTTCTACGCCTACTGGGCTTCTACGCCTACTTGGCTTCTACGCCAACTCGATAATTATTTGGCTTCTACGCCATGGTGACAGATATTGGCTTCTACGCCAACCTTTTCTACACGAGGGACAACTACCTACGTGGCTTACATGTCGTGATCTTCGCAGCAGTTATACGCATTACCTTATAATGGGACACGCGTCACACGCAGATTCAGAGGATCATTTATATGTGGGTGGCAGTTATTATAACCACCACGTAAAAGGTGCGCCACTCTCCATTGTTCGGCTTCTACGCCAACTGGACTGTTACTGTCACCAAACCCTATAAATAGAGACCTCTATTGACAGAGGTCCGGGGTGGAGAAAAAAAGGTCGAAGAGTCGGAAATTGATTTTTGAGAAAGAAGAATCCAGAGCACAGACAGAGAGTAGTGATCGACGATTTTGGCATCGAGCATCCACTCTCCTTTGTAATCTTTGAAGCTTCTCCGTCTTCTACAGCACTTCTTCATCATCGTGTGGTCCAAGGGACAATGATCGACCGCAGATCAGACTCCTATAGTAATATTTACCCAGATTAAATTTTGTACTTGACATCCTCGTATATGATTAATTGTACTTCTTGTTTGTAAACCAAAGAGAGGGTTTCGTATAAACCTTGTTTTATTTCTTTCGTTTATTATCACACACAACCATTATCCCTTGATATATTTAGGAATGACTTAAGAGTAGTATAGACACTACTAGGGTTAGTTAGAAATTTGACCATATTGTTTGACCCTAGTATTGAGGAACTAATAGAAATCCAAGGTTGAATATTAGGTCTAAACCTAACTTTCATAGTGAAATAATATAAGAGGACTATAAATTTAGATTCTTGTCTTGATATTAGCATAGCATTATCTAGGAAACCAAGAGGAATGAACCAATACCATAGTAAGAGCAATGGTACCCTACCTTCAGCATAGTAGATCACCTAAAATCTATGATCATCGTTGAGTCATACTTGAGTCTCCATGAGTCACCGACCGTGCCATCTCATCCAACTATCTATATACTTTCCTATCTTGAGTTAATATATCCCTTCATCATGGAACAATTGTCATAGCTCTTTACCCAATTAAAACCTATTGAATGATTAGAATATTTTCCTTGATCATACCTCTAACACAGAGACTAGCATACCTGTCATGCCCCAGTCCCAAAATATATGGAACCAGGCCACGTGGCATTGGCCAGCTGACACGTCTCCGAGGATATCCCAATTTAATGGATCCTGGCGAAGCATGCTACGTTGTCCTAAATCTAACAAGTCTAATATCAACAACAGGCAGTGTCTAATCTCATCCATAAACAAATAGTAAAATACTGCAATGAAAGACTGGAATATAAGAACATAGTCGAATGATATAGTACAACTAAAATATGTCCGGTGGGAACAAACCCACTACAAATATTGGAGATAGTCTGAAATAAGAGTACTGATAAAAAGAGTGACTGAAACAACTGCTAACTAGATAAGGAGCTCCAGTCATAGGCGGAAGGCCTACCAAGATGATCAGGGGTACTCCGATGGTAAAACCTCCAGCTCCTCGTCAAGAGCAAACCTCGTCTCCACACATGACCCGTACACTGTGGGGTAATAGGCCTCGTCCAGATCTGGAAGATAACCAGGTCCTCAGAGGGATGTAACAAGATACAATATGCATGCCAGATATAGTACTGAATAAAAATAAAGAGGGTGTGCTAACCATCTAAGTGAATGCAATATAAGGACAACCTCAGAACGTATAGGTAGGTGTAGGCATAACGTCCAACGTCCTCTAGAGTGTGGTGTCTGCAACGTCCATCATTCCGAAGAATGAGGTATCTGTATATATATATATAACGTCCAACACTCTAAGAGATGTGGTATCTGCAATGTATATACGTCCATAACACTTCGTAGAGCGCGATGTCTGAATATAGGAAGTCACCGGGTCTGTGGTTCCTCTGGATACCACGGAGTCCGATGGGTGTATCCCATACGTTTATCAGTTGTCCTTCCCGTCCAATGTAGATATGCAAGTCGAATACACGACGTGAGTGTCCCGTATCTATATGCCAAGTCTCATCTAACTATATTACTCTAGAATACAGGCTAGTCTGTGATGCATGTCGTACGTACCGATAGCAAATCGGGTACGCGTATCCGCATCCCAATATAAATGTACCATCGTGATACGTGAAAGTGTCACGGTCTAGGAAGATATCAAAATATCCTCACAGTAGAAGGTGAGTCACCTAGCAACTAGGTCAAGTACACTACTCATCGACGCATTGTCGACTGCACCCGAGTCAATCTCGGACGCACACAGTTTTATATATATTTGCAACATTTATCATTTAATTTTAAGCAGTAATCCAGCAAGGTATACTTGCCTGTCCCGGGTAGCTGCGAAAGCCAAAGTCCTGCTCCTGATGCCTCGGCTGTACTGTCCAGCAGTCCTATATATGATATAATAATGACAATATTAGTCGCTACAATAGCACGACTAAGACACACTACTAGCAACTATAGCTGACACAGGGTCGGGACTGTATATATATATATAGCTATTACAAATATATATATATATATATATATATATATATACTAAATCATATTTAAATATTTTAAAATAATATGTATGTTTAATAGTACAAAAACAGTACTTATGTATTATTTAGAAATACACTAATAATTATGTTTATATATAATTATATTCAATAATATATATAAACACATAATACCATATTTATAACTTAATACATAGACACATATATTATCATATATTTATATAAACAAGTACACAACATAAAATACATATACATTTACATATTTTTATTTTATATTCTAATATTTTTAAATACACATTTATATACACATATATACATATTTAATATACACATTTTTATACTAATTACATAGAGTATATTTTATATAGGTATATATACATACATTAAATATTTTCCACTTATATATATTTATGTATACACACAAAATATATATAGGTATATATACATAATAGATATTTAAATAATATAAGTATTTAATACCATATACAATATATACTATACTACATTATATTTATTAATATATAAATAAGGTTTATAGAGTATTTAAATATAATATATATATATACATTTATATATTATATTTATTAATACATAAAATACTTAGTAACTAAATTTATTATTGCATACATTTAAACAGTATATAAAGTATAATACATAAAATACATTTTTATACAGAAACATGTACATACTGTCACGCCCCAGTCCCAAAATGCCGAGGGACTAGACACGTGGCAATGGCCAGCAGTACGCACCGATGGACAAACCCAATCAATGGATCCATCAGGACATACTTAAGCTGTAAAATCAAGTCTACGACAACAGGCACAACTAATCTCATCCACACAAGATATAAAATATGATCCACAGAATAAATAAGGAATGTAAATTATCAGCTAGTCTCAACAAAGTGTTTCGGGGAACAACCCGATAAATATCTGATACAATGGTTCAACAGACCAGAATATAAATGACTGAAATAATAAATACTGAGCACGAAACATGGATGCTCAGGAAAAGTCTTCGGCTAACACCTCATCCTCGGATGGTGGTACAGCTCCTGGATCAGCTCCTGCTGCGGTCCCGTATACCTCAGGATAGATCTCGTACTCAAAGCCTGGGGACATAATCCATATCCAGGTCCTCAGGGGACATAGCAAGGTACAGAAAATATATAAGCCAAAATATAAGCAGTGTAGCAAATAATGAGATAAATAGGGCAAATAAGTAACCATCTATATAAAAATGCAAGTGAGAGCATCACGAGTACTCAGGCTGAGCCACTACAAGCTCTGTGTCGGGGAGCCGGTAGCGGTAATAACCGGTAGTGGGTCTAGCTCTGCTCCGAGAGTCTACGACCTCTCAATAATAGAAGATATATATATAAAATAGCCTGTAGCCTGTGTGTCTCTTCCCACCCAATGTAACCACGCATATCATGACCATAACGTCTCATGTCCATGTCAAGCGGGATCATAGCTAATGCAACAAGTCATAGAGTATATCTGTCAAGTCCTGTATCCTATACATAATCACCACGAATATCTTGGGAAGATCCTGTCTCATGAATAGTGTCAAGTGTCCTGGGTCAAAGTGTACTTGGTAAGACAAGTACGAGAATATAAAGTGTCACGAATGTCCATCTCTAGATGACCGTACCCAACACCGCGTACAGTATTGGCACCCGACTAATAATTGGACGCTAAGTATGTCACACGGTCCTAGATTAAGCATGCACAACAATATAATGAAGCAAGGAAAATATATAACAATACTACAGAGTTTGGCAAGGTACACTTGCCTGGCGTTTGAATACCAACAGTTGTCCCTGTATCAGTGGATCCTGTGGGTACTCCTCCAAAAGCTGTAATAAACATCACCAACAGTCTCAGAAGATATCAAATAGCTAGAAATGCCTGTCCTTAAGTCCAGTTTGGACACAAGGACAAAAATGACATTTTTGGGCCAAAGCGGGTTCCATATGTGGGCCACTTTGCACCGAAAAGCGTGTCAGGGTCAAAGGTCTCCAAATTCATCCAACTTAGTGTCAACAAGTCAGGAACGATGATACGAACCCAACGGAACTTCCAGAATTGGATTCCGATGAGCCGATCACAAAATTGCCCGTCAAGTGGAGCTTGTGGGGCCCACGATACGCGATTTTGTCAACGTTCTCAGAATCGGACCAAACTTGGGTCACAGGACCAGCGTATTTCTACGAGTCCAATGGTGCAAGTTTTGTCTCGATCCGACATGTATACACAAAGTTACAGCATATTCCAGAATGGACGGATACGGGGCGTTATCGGCGGATACGCGTTGATTCCGGTGTGCACGCACATCCAAATCGACTTCTGCGAAATCCTACACGTCCGTATCAACGTCGCGCACATTTTGATAAAGACCGCGTGCGACCAAGTCATCCCGTTTGGCGGGGCGCACTCAGTTCCGGGGTAAAATATGGCATTATTTTTCCTGTTTATGGATCGCGGTTTGCGATCACCACAGGACGTGATGCACTGAGCGGATTGTACGGGCAGCGAGAGGGTTATACAGTCTACACGTTGCAACTGACGAAATCGAAAATGGAGTTATGAGGAGGGAGAAAACGGTACCTGAACAAGGCTCCGAGAAGTCTGAATTTCACGTGTCTTGCTCGTGTCCGGTGTCTCCTGCGCGTCCAAGCTAGGGTTTCAGATTATGTCTGATACCGCGGGCAGCCGGAGGCGGCTAGGGCTTGCTATGGTCGGCTGGAGGGGATCGCTGCTCCGACAGGGTCGGAGAACGCACAGCCGCTGGGAAGACGTGCACGGTCGGAGGGGATCGGTGAACTGGACGGTCGGAGAGGGGCGGCTCGAGGCGGGGAGTCGAGCAGAGGGAACGGCTGCGGAGTCGATCATGGGGACGGCGGCCTGGGGAGTTAGGGGCCGACGAGGGGGAACTGGGCGGAGGCGGTGATGACCGTGGGGCGGTCGAGCGGAGGGTAAAGTTGAGGCACGGGGAGTACAGGGTGTTGGCGGAGTCGTCGAGAGGCTGGGCACGCTTCACGAGGCTTTATAGCCGCTACAGTAACTCAGGCGGGTAAGGTTTCCCAATGGGTTTCGGGTCAGGTTTGGCTCAGATCCGACCCGACCCGACCCAATAGGCTAGTTTGATTCGGTCAGGGTTGGTTTGGTTCGGTTTAGTTTGGGTTTATATAACCAATAACTTTTAGGGCTTAAAACGCTACTCCGAAGTCCAATAAATTCACAGAAAAATACCCCATATCCGGTTTTCTATTTTACACCATAAAATATTATTTCCATAATATTTTAACATTAATAAACTATATTTAAAAATCCTTAGATCACAACTACCTTGGTTCTTTATCCAGAAAAATACCAAAAATTGGGAAAAAATTGTATTTAAAATTATTCTGAAAATTAGGGTATTTACAATCTTCCCTCCTTAAAAGGATTACGTCCTCGCAATCAAAGAATAAGCTACTAAAGGAAGAATTATAAAAATTACAAAGTTGCTCAGGTACTAACTGCCTCCGCGAATAAGTGGGGGTAACGCTGGCGCATACTATCTTCTCGTTCCCAAGTCGATTCGCCAGGAGAATGGTATTTCCATGCTACACGAACCAGTCTGATTGTCTGCCCCCGTAATATCTTCTCACTGATGTCGAGGATGCCAACTGGTTGTTCTTCATATCTCAAGCTTGGGCCTACTGCGATCTCTGAATGATCGACTACGTGACTTGGGTCGGTCACGTACCTTCGCAGCTGTGAGACGTGGAATACGTTATGTACTCCCTCTAAGGATGGTGGTAATGCAAGACGATAGGCCACCTCACCAACGCGCTCTAGAATATCAAATAGCCCAATATACCGTGGGCTCAACTTGCCTCTGCTCCCAAATCGAATAGTACCTCGAGTGGGTGAAATTCTCAAGAATACGTGCTCTCCTTCTTTGAACTCTAGGGGACGCCTGTGTGTATCAGCCCAATGCTTCTGTCTATCCTGAGCTGCTCGTAGATGATTCTGGATCTGTTTCACCTTCTTCACTGTCTGTGTTACCAATTCTGGACCCAGTATTTGACGTTCACCAACGTCACTCCAACATATAGGCGATATGCACTTCCTTCCGTATAATGCCTCGAATGGTACCATCTGAATGCTGGCCTGATAACTGTTGTTATAGGAGAACTCCACTAAGTGCAAATGATCTTCCCAAGATCCTCCAAAGTCTAGCATACATGATCGCAACATATCCTCCAAGTTCTGAATGGTGCGCTCCGATTGGCCATCTGTCTGTGGATGGTAAGCTGTGCTGAATTTGAGTCTGGTGCCCAGACTCTCTTGCATGCTTCTCCAGAAATGAGATGTAAATCTCGAATCTCGATATGATACAATACTAACCGGCACTCCATATAATTTGACGATTTGTCGCATATATATGTCGGCTAGTACCTTTGTGGACTGTCCAACTCTAAATGGCAAGAAGTGTGCCAATTTAGTGAGTCGATCCACGATAACCCATACTGCGTCTCTTCCGCTGGGGCTTCTTTGAAATCCTGTGACAAAATCCATCGTGATATGTTCCCACTTCCATTCTGGTATAGAAAGCGGCTGTAACATACCTGCAGTCCTCTGATGCTCGGCCTTTACTTGCTGACAGACTAAACATTTAGCCACAAATCTTGCAATCTCCCTTTTCATTCCATGCCACCAATAATACTGTCTCAAGTCTCGGTACATCTTGGTTCCTCCTGGGTGAACAGAGTACATAGAGCTATGTGCTTCCGTCATTAACTCCTGTCTCAATTCTCCATTTGGAACATACAGGCGATTTCCAAACCTCAATGTCCCATCTTCATGTATGCGAAGTCATGTCTGCATGCCTGCTTCTGTCCTCTCTTTCAGTCTTCGAAATCTAGCATCGGTGGGCAATGCCTCTTTAATTCTTTCCACAAGGAACGACTTAATTTTAAGATTAGCCAGCAAGCCATTATATCCTGGTAAAACAACCTCTATCTGAAGCTCCTGTAGATCTCTCAATAACTCCGGCTGCATCGTCAAGAAATAAGTCGTAGGCTTCCTGCTGAGAGCGTCTGCTACGACATTCGCCTTTCCCGGATAATACTGCAGATCTATGTCAAAATCTACCATCAATTCAAGCCAACGTCTCTGCCTCATGTTGAGCTCCTTCTGATTATATATATACTTCAGACTCTTATGATCTGTAAAGATTTTTACCTTCTGCCCATAAAGATAGTGCCTCCAAATTTTCAGTGCAAATATAACTGCTGCTAACTCTAGATCGTGTGTTAGATAGTTCTTCTTGTGGACCTTCAACTGTCTTGATGCATAAGCAATAACTTTGCCATATTGCATCACAACATATCCTAATCCACTGCCTGATGCATCACTGTAAACAACAAAACATCCTGACCCTGAAGGAAGAGTCAAGACAGGTGCTGTCATTAATCTTCTCTTCAATTCTTCGAAAGCCTTCTGGCAGTCTTCTGTCCATATAAACTCCTAGTCCTTACGTGTCAGCTTCGTCATAGGCTCCGCAATCCTCGAGAAAATTTTTACAAACCTTCGATAATATCCCGCAAGTCCGAGAAAACTTCTCACCTCTGCAACTGATGTAGGTATAGGCCAAGTCTCTATTGCCGTAACTTTCTCTGGATCCACTGAAAGTCCTTCTCCTGAGATGATATGTCCCAAGAAAGGCACTTTGTCCATATAAAACTCACACTTACTGAGTTTGGCATATAACTTCTCCTGTCTCAAGGTCTCTAACACGATTCTGAGATGCTCCTCGTGCTCTTCGTGGCTCTTGGAATATATAAGGATGTCATTAATGAACACAACCACAAATTTATCCAAGAACTGATGAAAGACTCCATTTATTAAACTCATAAACACTGCTGGCGCATTGGTTAAACCAAACGGCATTACCAAGAACTCATAATGTCCATACTTGGTCCTGAAAGTTGTCTTCGGTATGTCTTCCTTCCTTACTTTGATCTGATGATAGCCGGATCTCAGATCAATCTTCGAGAATACCCTTGCACCACTCAATTGATCGAATAGATCATCAATGCATGGTAAGGGATACCTGTTCTTAATGGTCACAGCATTTAGTGCCCGGTAGTCAATGCATAGTCGTACTGTTCCATCCTTCTTTGGCACAAATAATATGGGTGCTCTCCAAGGCGAAACACTGGGCCGAATGAAACCCTTCTCCAGAAGATCATCAACCTGTTCCTTCAACTCCACTAACTCCTTAGGTGCTAGCCGATACACTGATGAAGTGATGGGCTCTGCTCCTGGAGTTAAGTCTATTGTGAATTCTATTTCTCGATTAGGCGGTAAACCTGGAAGATCATCAGGAAATACATCCACAAATTCTGATATGACTCTTGGGTAACCTGTCTCCCCTTCTACAGATAGTACCCTAAGAGTAGGCTGAACTCCTTGCTCTACTGCTCCTCAAAGAAACTCAAATTCTGGATGTCCAGGCGGTCTAAATATAACCCGCCCAAGTCGACAATCAAGAGTTGCATGGTACTGACTTAACCAGTCCATACCAAGTACAATATCATAATCCGACACGGAAAATATCAGAAATTGAGCTCGCATTTCTCTTTCACAGACTACTATAGAACATGATCTACAGACGTCACTAACCGGAATAATTCTACCTCCCGTAAGAATTCTCTTCATCTTCGGAAGGGGTACGGTAGCTACTCTATGGGTGGCTACAAAGCTAGCTGCTATAAATGAATGCGATGCTCCAGAATCAAATAAAGCTACAGCTGGTAATGAAGCTACTAAAATAGTACCTGCGATGACCTCGCCTGTAGTAGCTTCCTGCTCAACAGCTAATGTGAATGCCTGTCCTCGTCCCTGAGCTGGACCTCTCTGATGGTGCTAAGTCTGCTGAAATAGAGCTGCCTGTGGTGCCAGTGGTGGTATCTGCTGGTAGCCCCCTGTAGCTAGTGGTCTAACTCCTCCAACTCCTGTCTGCTATGCTCCTACTGCTGGGTAAGCCGATCGTGGTGCAGGTAAAGCTAGTCTCGGTGCTCCGTC
This sequence comes from Iris macrosiphon, assembly GCA_036927795.1. Classification (NCBI taxonomy): domain Eukaryota; kingdom Viridiplantae; phylum Streptophyta; class Magnoliopsida; order Asparagales; family Iridaceae; genus Iris; species Iris macrosiphon. The sequence continues at coordinate 64,185,564 of JAYESA010000007.1, read as the reverse complement.
TCTGCGTTCAGATTAGTTCCTGGAAAAATACTGGTTGGGTCCGCAGCTCAGACATAGTCCTAACTTACGCCTGCATTCTCTCTTAATGTGTCCCACCTTGCCGCAGTGGTGACAAGTAGGAAGAGGTCTGTCCCTATATGCTGTCCTCTCTGGCATACTCCTCTGGGACCGTTTTGCTGAATCCCTATATGCTGTCCTGGATGGTGCTGAGGTGATGGGCCTCTTCAGATTCGACTCCCTTCAAGTGACGCGCTCCATGCGTCGTGCTGCTGCAAGGACGTCGGTATAAGATGTAGGTACGACCGAGCCAATCAATCTCTGGAGCTCGAACTTCAGTCCGTCAAAGAACTTCTCAGCTTTCTCTTCCTCTGTCGAGATCAAGGTTGGGGCGAAGCGACTTAGGTGAATAAATTCCGTGTTGTATTCTTCAACTGTCATATTGCCTTGGATAAGGCGGTTAAACTTGTCTCTGAGCTCTGACCGTGCAACTGCTGGAATGTACATCTCTTGGAAGAGTCTGGAGAACTCTTTCCAAGTGACTCGGTCCTGTCCGAGCCTCCTCTCTTCTGCTAACCACCAGTGGTGTGCATTTTCAGTTAACTGTATTCTGACTGCAGTCATCCACTTCTCTCTCGGAAGTTCAGTTGCTTCCAACTGGTACTGAATGTTCGTGAGCCATTCATAAACTTCTGTTGGCCCCTCTTTACCAGAAAATGTATGAGGCTTGAGATAACGGAAATCGGGGATAGATCCCGTCGCTAATCGCCTCGCTGGTGGATTTGCCTGCTCCAATGCGGATACCAGGCTGGTTCTCAGATACTCTGCCTCCTGACGATGGGCCTCTTACTGAATCTGCTGCTGGGCTTGCATCATGGCATACATTATCTGGAACATCTGTTGCCCGTCCATGGCTTGCCCTGGCGGGAAAACTGGCATCTAGGGAGTAAACTGTGGTGGAGGTGGGATATCATCTCTCCGGAATCTTGGATTAGGCTGGCCGGTTTGATTGCTCTACGATGTTTGTCCTCCATTCCCTGGGGTCACTCCGTCTACATAAGTAACCACAGTATCGTGTGGCGTATCCAAAGGAATCTCGTCTCCGTTTCTGGGATCCATTTCTCTGCAACCAAAAGATAAACTGTAAGAACGCTCAGAGGAATCAAACAGGATGCAAATCAAGTAACAATTTTGAGTTCGATATAGAGTTCAATAATGGTTTAAATAATGGATGAGATCCTATAACTTATCCTATCCTTAGGGCAAGCTGGTTCGGTCCCTAAGTTGAAACGAACAATTTAGTCGTAGACCTGTATGGGCCACCACAAAAACCATGTCACGCCCCAGTCCTAAAATACCGAGGGACTAGATACGTGGCAATGGCCAGCAGTACACACCGATGGACAAACCCAATCAATGGATCCATCAGGGCATACTTAAGCTGTAAAATCAAGTCTACGACAACAGGCACAACTAATCTCATCCACACAAGATATAAAATATGATCCACAGAATAAATAAGGAATGTAAATCATCAGCTAGTCTCAACAAAGTGCTTCGGGGAACAACCCGATAAATATCTGATACAATGGTTCAACAGACCAGAATATAAATGACTGAAATAATAAATACTGAGCATGAAACATGGATGCTCAGGAAAAGTCTTCGGCTAACACCTCGTCCTCGGATGGCGGTACAGCTCCTGGATCAGCTCCTGCTACGGTCCCGTATACCGCGAGATAGATCTTGTCCTCAAAGCCTGGGGACATAATCCATATCCAGGTCCTCAGGGGACATAGCAAGGTACAGAAAATATAAAAGCCAAAATATAAGCAGTGCAGCAAATAATGAGATAAATAGGGAAAATAAGTAACCATCTATTTGAAAATGCAAGTGAGAGCATCACGAGTACTCAGGCTGAGCCACTACAAGCTCTGTGTCGGGGAGCCGGTAGCGGTAATAACCGGTAGTGGGTCTAGCTCTGCTCCGAGAGTCTACGACCTCTCAATAATAGAAGATATATATATAAAATAGCCTGTAGCCTGTGTGTCTCTCCCCACCAAATGTAACCACGTATATCATGACCATAACGTCTCATGTCCATGTCAAGCGGGATCATAGCTAATGCAACAAGTCATAGAGTATCTAAGAATATATTATCTCTGTCAAGTCCTGTATCCTATACATAATCACCACGAATATCTCGGGAAGATCCTGTCTCATGAATAGTATCAAGTGTCCTGGGTCAAAGTGTACTTGGTAAGACAAGTACGAGAATATAAAGTGTCACGAATGTCCATCTCTAGATGACCGTACCCAACACCGCATACAGTGTTGGTTCCCGACTAATAATCGGACGCTAAGTACGTCACACGGTCCTAGGTTAAGCATGCACAGCAATATAATGAAGCAAGAAAAATATATAACAATACTGCAGAGTTTGGCAAGGTACACTTGTCTGGTGTTTGAATACCAACAGTTGTCCCTATATCAGTGGATCCTGTGGGTACTCCTCCAAAAGCTATAATAAACATCACCAACAGTCTCAGAAGATATCAAATAGCTAGAAATGCCTGTCCTTAAGTCCAGTTTGGACACAAGGGCAAAAATGATATTTCTGGGCCAAAGCGGGTTCCATATGTGGGCCACTTTGCACCGAAAAGCGTGTCAGGGTCAAAGGTCTCCAAATTCGTCTAACTTAGTGTCAACAAGTCAGGAACGATGATACGAACCCAACAGAACTTTCAGAATTGGATTCCGATGAGCCGATCATAAAATCGTCCGTCAAGTGGAGCCTGTGGGGCCCACGATACGCGATTTTGTCAATGTTCTCAAAATCGGACCAAACTTGGGTCACAGGACCAGCGTATTGCTACGAGTCCGATGGCGTAAGTTTTGTCTCGATCTGACGTGTGTACACAAAGTTACAGCATGTTCCAGAATAGACGAATACAGGGCGTTGTCGGCGGATACGCGTTGATTCCGGTGTGCACGCACATCCGAATCGACTTCTACGAAATCCCACACATCCGTATCAACGTCGCGCATATTTCGGTAAAGAGCGCGTGCGACCAAGTCGTCCCGTTTGGCGGGGCACACTCAATTCTGGGGTGAAATAGGGCATTGTTTTTCCTGTTTTTGGATCGCGGTTTGCGATCACCACAGGACGCGATGCACCGAGCGGATTACACGGGCACCGAGAAGGTTATACAGTCTACACGTTACAACTGACAGAATCGAAAATGGAGTTATGAGGAAGGAGAAAACGGTACCTGAACAAGGCTTCGAGAAGTCTAAATTTTACGTGTCCTGCTCGTGTTCGGTGTCTCCTGCGCGTCCAAGCTAGGGTTTCAGATTGTGTCTGATACCGCGGGCAGCCGGAGGCAGCTAGGGCTTGTTGTGGTCGGCCGGAGGGGATCTCTTCTCCGACGGGGTCGGAGAACGCACAGCCGCTGGGAAGACGCGCACGGCCGGATGGGATCGGTGAACTGGACGGTCGGGGAGGGGCTGCTCGAGGCGGGGAGTCGAGCAGAGGGGACGGCGGCGGAGTCGATCACGGGGACGGCGGCCTGGGGAGTTAGGGTTCGACGAGGGAGAACTGGACGGAGGCGGTGATGACCGTAGGGCGGTCGAGCGGAGGGTAAAGTTGAGGCGCGGGGAGTACAGGGTGTTGGCGGAGTCGTCGAGAGGCTGGGGCTCGTTTAGGGTTCCGGCGAAGAAGTCGGGGACTGTGACGGCGCGGTGAGGTCGGCGGCTGGGCACGCTTCACGAGGCTTTATAGCCGCTACAGTAACTCAAGCGGGTAGGGTTTCCCAATGGGTTTCGGGTCGGGTTTGGCTCAGATCCGACCCGACCCGACCCAATAGGCTGGTTTGATTCGGTCAGGGTTGGTTTGGTTCGGTTTAGTTTCGGTTTATATAACCAATAGCTTTTAGGGGTTAAAACTCTACTCCGGAGTCCAATAAATTCACAGAAAAATACCCCATGTCCGGTTTTCCATTTTACACCATAAAATATTATTTCCATAATATTTTAACATCAATAAACTATATTTAAAAATCCTTAGATCATAACTACCTTGGTTCTTCATCCAGAAAAATACCGGAAATTGGGGAAAAATTGTATTTAAAATTATTCTGAAAATTAGGGTATTTACATATATGTATTTAATTAGTATACTGAATTATATATGTATATACATGCATTAATAGGTATTAATACACGTACACAAAATACATATTTATAATCCTATTATATATAATACTAAATACAATAAATATATATATATAATATAGTATTTATACAGGAGGTATATATATATATACTTAACAATACAGAATATACTATTTAATATACTGAATACGTATAAAAATACTTAAACTAAACTAATACGAGTGTATAGAACATTTTCACAATGAAATACGCCTAAAAATAAAGATAATAATACATAAAATTATATACCTAATCGACGCTCGGGTCGAGGGCTTTCCGGTGGCTGGCCGTCGACGGCGGGGGTGGCCGGACGGAGCTCCGACGACGCGTGGGGAGTTCGGCAACAACAACAGCGGCTAGGACTCGACGGCGCTGCGGGGGCGATTGCGGTCTGCTCAGGCGTTGGCCGGTGGCAAAACTTGACGGGGAGGACGGTGGTTGGCCGGAGGAGGGGTCTGGGAAGTTTGGCGGCCGGAGGTTCAGCGGTAGCGGAGTTCTAGTTGGTCGGGTGGTCGGCTGCTAGTGCGGGGGGGATGGTTCGGGTTGAGGATGTAGCTTCTGGTGGTGGCTGCCGGCGGCTAGGCAGCGGGTGGTGGTGGCTGGAGGTAGGGGGAGGTCGGCGAAGGGGACTGGGTCGGTGCGGGGGTCGCCGGACGCGGTGGCTGGCCGGGAGGAGGTGGCGGGTGGCTCGGGCAGGGGTCGGGCTCGGCTGAGTGTTTAGGGAAAAATATGGTTTGAGTTGGTTTTCTTGGGTTGTGTGCCAATACAAGTGATGTAACTTAATGTATATGTAGGAGAGAGAGTGGGGGGGCTGCCTAGGGATTAGGGTCGGCTGGGCATTATTTTTTGGGAGTTGGGGATGTCCATCATGATGAGGGGAGGGCTAGGGATTGAGCAATTTGAATGGAGGGTCATGATGTGCCCTCCATAAAGGGGTGCAAGTACACTAAAAATGGGGGGAAAATGCGTGGTGAACGGTTAGGGAATAAAATTCCTTTCCCCATGAGGTTGGGCCAATGAGAGGGGGGCACCTCATTGCAATTTTGCACAAAGGCCCCTGATTAAATTAGAATTTGCACAGATTCTGAAATTGGGGATTTGATGTAAACAAACACCATGTTTGGTGTTCTATATTGGGCTAGGATGGTTTATGGTATTTTGTATGAGGCTTGTGGGTGTGGGTGTGGGTGTGGGTGTGGGTTTAGGTTGAAGTTTGGTCTAATTCAATTGAGGTTAGGTCACCACATTAATTAATTCATAATTAATGTACCGGGTGTCTCTAATTTAATTTAATAAAAACCAGGGGCTAAATTGGGTTGGACAAGGGTCATTAGTGTGGTAGGCTCAATGTACAATAATGTCATGATCTGGGTTGGTCAAATCGGATCGAGATTGGGTCTCAATTTTGATTGGAACGGACAACGAACGTAATTTCGCAATTTATTTAAATTGCGTACGAACGTTTTAACGACTTTTGTGCGACTAAAATCAGGCACGAAAATCAGTATCCAGGGTTTGTTCTAGGTTCAATATGATAGGTTAGTATGTCTAGGCTAAGTATGTGGAATTTGTTTCAGGGTAACAGCTAGGGTAGTGTCCTAAAATAACAATCACTGCACAGATAATATAATACCATATAATAAATCTTAATTATATATAGTTAACCCTAATTAGGCTATTTGAATTAATTAACCCTAATTTCTGGTCGAGGGGGTTTACAACATACCCTCCTTAGAGCATTTTGTCCTCAAAATTAAAACAGACATATAGAAAACTATTGAATGAAATAAATACTATCACATACCTAGGCCTTCGAAGAAATGGGGAAAGCGTTGCTGAATATCGTCCTCTCATTCCCAGGTTGATTCACCTGGTGCATGATGCCTCCATGCGACACGAACTAGAGGGATAGTCTGGCCTCGCAGTACCTTCTCACTTCGATCTAGGATCTCTACCGGCTCCTCCTGGTATGACAAACTTGGACCAACGGTGATCTCCGAGTGGTCAAGCACATGACTCGGATCCGGTATGTACCTTCTCAGCTGAGATACATGGAAGACGTCGTGAACTCCTTCCAGTGTCTGCGGTAAGGCCAATCTGTAAGCAACTTCTCCGACGCGCTCTAGCACATCGAATGGTCCGATGTACCTCAGACTCAGCTTCCCTCTGCCTCCAAATCTGATGGTTCCTCTGGTAGGTGAAATCTTCAGGAACACATGTTCTCCCACCTGGAACTCTAGGGGTCGTCGATGCACAGTAGCCCAATGCTTCTGCCTGTCCTGTGCTGCTCGTAGATGCCCTTGGATCTTCTTCACCTTCTCTACTGTACGGATGACCAACTCTGGTCCTAGAATTTGCCTCTCGTCTACATCGCTCCAACATACGGGGGAACGACACTTCCTACCATACAATGCCTCATATGGAGCCATCTGAATGCTCGCCTGATAGCTATTGTTGTAGGAAAATTCAACCAAGTGCAAGTGGTCCTCCTATGAACCGCTGAAGTCAAGCATGCATGCCCTCAACATGTCCTTCAGCGTCTGAATGGTGCGCTCGGATTGGCCATCTGTCTGCGGGTGGTATGAAGTACTGAACTTAAGGCGGGTACCAAGACTCTCTTGCATACTCCTCCAAAAGTACGATGTGAGCCTCGTATCCCTGTCAGATATGATACTGACTGGCACTTCATACAATCGTACAATCTTTCTCATGTACATGTCTGCCAAGACTTCCGTAGATTGCCCAACCCTAAAGGGTAAAAAGTGGGCAGACTTGGTGAGTCTATCTACGATTACCCATACCGCATTGCGACCACTAGGACTTCTCGGGAAACCCGTAACGAAGTCCATGGTGATGTGCTCCCATTTCTACTCCGGTATCGGGAGCGGTTGAAGTAATCCGGCAGACCTCTGATGCTCAGCCTTGACTTGCTGACACACCAGACACTTAGCCACAAAGTGGGCTATCTCTCTCTTCATCCCATGCCACCAGTAGTACTGCCTCAGGTCTCGGTACATCTTCGTGCCTCCTGGATGAATAGAGTAGGTCGAACTGTGTGCCTCCGTCATCAGCTCCTGGCGTAGCTCTCCATTCGAAACATAGAGACGATCTCCACATCTCAAAGTCCCGTCCTCGTGTATATGCAGTCCAGTCTGTATTCCAGCCTCTGTCTTCTGTCGAAGCCTCTGAAATCTGGCGTCCGTCGGCAAAGCAGCCTTGATTCTCTCCACCAATGTCGATTGCACCTGGAAACTCGACATCTGGCCGTCTACTCCGGGCATAATGACTTCGATACCCAACTGTTCTAGATCTCTCAACAGATGTTGTTGGGTAGTCAGAAAAAATGCTATGGGCTTCCTGCTTAAAGCATCGGCTACCACATTAGCCTTTCCCAGATGGTACTGCAGCTCAATCTCGAAGTCCACCATCACTTCGAGCCAACGTCTCTGCCTCTGGTTCAGGTCCTTCTGTGTGTAGACGTACTTCAGGCTCTTGTGATCGGTGAATATCTCCACGCGCTCTCCGTACAGGTAGTGCCTCCAAAGCTTCAAAGCAAAGATCACTGCGGCAAGCTCCAAGTCGTGGGTAGGATAGTTCTTCTCATGGGTCCTCAGCTGTCTAGGGGCATAGGCCACAATCTTCCCATGATGCATCAAGACGCATCCTAATCCTTTCCCGGACGCATCGCTATAGATCACGAATCCTCCGGGTCCAGAAGGTATGGTCAAGATGGGTGCTGTAGTCAGACGCTTCTTCAGCTCCTCGAATGCCGTCTGACACTCCTCTGTCCAGGTGAACTCCTGATCCTTGCGAGTCAAATGGGTCATCGGCTCTGCGATCCTTGCGAAGTTCTCTATGAACCTCCGGTAATATCCGACAAGTCCTAGGAAACTCCTCACCTCCGAGACGTTGGTAGGGGTCGGCCACGTCTCTACTGATGAAATCTTCGCGGGATCTACTGAAATGCCATCTCCTGAGATAACGTGTCCAAAAAATATGACACGATCTAGGAGAAACTCGCACTTGCTCAGATTGGCATAAAGCCTCTCTTGTCTCAGCGTCTCTAGCACTAGCCTCAAGTGCTCCCTGTGCTCCTCATGGCTCTTCGAATACACTAAGATGTCGTTGATGAAGACTACCACGAACTGGTCCAGATACTCATGGAAGACTCGGTTCATCAGGTTCATAAACACAGCAGGCACATTTGTTAATCCAAAAGGCATCACTAAGAACTCGTAGTGACCATAACGAGTCCTAAATATTGTCTTTGGAATGTCTTCTCTTTGCACCTTTACCTGGTGATAGCCCGATCTCAAGTCGATCTTTGTGAACACCACTGCTCCTATCAGCTGGTCGAACAGATCGTCGATTCACGGTAGAGGGTACTTGTTCTTGATAGTCAAAGCATTAAGGGCTCTGTAATCAATACACATCCGGAACGTCATGTCCTTCTTTGGTACAAATAGCACTGGTGCTCCCCAGGGTGATGCACTTGGATGGACGAATCTCTTGATTTGCAACTCCTCTAGCTATAGCTTCAGCTCGTCAAGCTCCTTCTTTGCCAACCGGTATATATTTGATGATACCGGTGCTACTCCAGGTACTAGCTCAATGGTGAACTCCACCTCTCTATCAGGCGGTAGGCCTGGCAACTCCTCTGGGAAAACATCCTCGAACTCTGCAATGATTTTTGGGGGTGCCGTCTCCATCGCCATGTAAGCTCCAGCTGTGTGTCCTACTCCTCGCTCTATGGTGCCTCGCATGAATTCGAACTCTGGGTGTCTTGACAGTCTAAAAGTAATGCTACCCTTCCGGCAATCTAGTACGGCATTGTACTGGCTTAACCAGTCCATGCCCAGAACTACATCGAAAGCTGGTATTGGGAGTACCAACAATCATGCTCTCATCTCCCTACCACAAACTACTACCGAGCACATTCTAATGGTGCTGGTAACCGGTACGATGCCTCCTCCAGTAAGTATCTTCTAACTCTTAGGTAAGGGGGAGGTTGCTACTCTATGCATTGCTATGAAGCTACTAGATATAAATGACAGTGTATCTCCAGAATCAAACAGTGCAGTTGCAGGTAATGATGCAACTAAAATTGTACCTATAATAGCCTCCCCTTCCGGTTCCTCCTCGATAGAAGCTAAAGCAAAGGCTTGCCCGTGCCTCTTCCCTCCTGCCTGCTGTCGGGCCTGGTTGAAGTGTGCCTCCTGTGGGACCAAGGGTGGTCCTCTCTGCTGTCCTCCGGTAGCTGGTGGATGCTGACCTCCTGCTGGGGGTATGACCCTCAAAGGTGGTGCTGCTGGCCTCTTCCCAGTCTGGGGTGCTATATCTCTGCACTGGGGGCAGTCTCTAGCAAGGTGCTGGCTGGCTCCACAGACCATACAGAGCACGAGCTTCTTCCGACAGTCTCTGATGATGTGTCCCTTCTTGCCATAAAAGTGACAAGTCGGGAGCTCCTTCTGCTGGTACGGTGCTGTCCTCTGCTGCGCCTGCGCTCCTGGACGGCGGATCAGTCCTCCTGCTCCTTGCTGGGTTCTGGCTGGTACGTTCGTGCTGGAACGTCTCGCTCCTCCGCCTATAGCCTCCTGGATCCTCGTCTCTAATAGGACCTCTTCAGAAGAGATCCTCACCTGGGTAGTGGTGTATCTCTACAGCTCGTGAGAGAGGCCATGGTGGAATCTCCTAGCCTTCTCCAGGTCGTTGGGGATCAGGGCTGCACCGAATCGGCTGAGTCTGCTGAACTCCCTGTTGTAGGCGTCTACTGTCAAGTTCCCTTGCTCCAAGTGCAGGAACTGAGAGTACAGGGCGTTCCTCACCGTAGCTGGGAAATACTTCGCATTGAAGTATTCCAGAAATTCCTCCCAAGTCTGCTGTCTGTCGATGCTGCGCTCCATAGAGTCCCACTAGTGATGGGCGTCGTCTGTGAGTTGGGCCCTCACCACGGTCATCCAGAGGTCGGGGTGTAGCTGAGAACCCTCTAACAGCATCTCAGTGTTGGAGACCCAGTCTGAGATCTCCTCTGCAGACTCCTTACCCGAGAAGGTTCCTGGGCCCATCTGTCGGAAGCCTCGTACAGTGCCCGCTTGCTGGATAGGTGCTGGTGCTGGTGCCGCTGCTTGGGCAGGTGCCCTCTCCAGTACTGCCATTAGGCCCTGTCTCAGGGTCTCCGTCTGTTGCCACTGGGCCTGCATCATCATCTGGAAGAACTGCATCATCTGGGAGTATAGGACATTTCTGACTGTTGCTGGAAAATACTTCGCATTGAAGTACTCTAAGAACTGTTCCCAAGTCTGGTTCTTACCTACACTGCGCTCAATAGAATCCCACCAGTGATGGGCGTTGCCTTTTAGTTGGGCCCTTACTGCGGTCATCCAAAGGTCTGGTTGCAGTTGTGAGGCCTCTAATAGCATCTCCGTGTTGGCGATCCAATTGGAGATCTGTTCTGCAGTCTCATTGCCTGAGAAGGTATCTGGTCCCATCTGTCGGAACCATCTAACAGTGCCACCTGTCGGGGCTGGTGGAGGTGCTGGTGCTGGTGCTGGTGTCGTGACAGGTGTCCTCTCTAGTACTGCCATCAGACTCTGTCGTAATGTCTCTGTCTGCTGCCACTGTGCTTGTATCATTGCCTGGAAGAACTGAAGCATCTGTGGCTGGCCATCTAGCTGCGGCATCTGGGGCGGATAAGGTGGAGGCGGTGGTAGTGGAATCTCTGGTTGTGCAGTAGGCGTCTCCTCAGATGTCGGCCTCTCAGTCTGCGGCATCGGTGTAGCTCCTGAAGTCTGGCCCTCATAATGTTGCGTGGGGATGGTCTAGGAAGTCTGTCCTTCAGGTGGTGGTGTAGGATCGCCCTGTGGTGTCTCGTGCCAATGTATCAGTGGTGTCTGCAGCGGGTGTTGCCCTTGGGGTACCTCATCTCCTTGAGTGGTGTTATCCGGCACCGCGGCACGGGGTGCTCCTCGTCCACTGCGCAAATTCATCTTGCTGCAAGGGATAGAGCTTCATTAAAAGAGTACGAGAACAAACAAACAGGATGCATATATTTAGAAGCAGTATGAAGGAAGTTCAAAGGCGAATCAAAGTGGATGAGACCTAATAATTTCTATCCTATTGCAGGCTCGCTGGTCATGTTACCATACCACAAGCGAAAAAGTAGACCTGCATGGGCCACCACTAAAACCATGTCACGCCCCAGTCCCAAAGATATATGGAACCAGGCCACGTGGCAATAGCCAGCTGACACGTCTCCGAGGATATCCCAATTTAATGGATCCACGAAGAGTGCTACGCTGTCCTATGTTACTAACATGTCCAATATCAGTCAATAACAGGTAAACTAATCTCATCCACAATATAAAGAGCAAGAAACACTAAATAAAATGCTGGTTAATAAATACCAGTCTCAAGGTATCATAGTACAACCTGTAATGTCTGGTGGGAACAAACCCACTACTATGACGAAATAAAGTACTGAAATGAGATATAAAAGAAATGGCTATGGCATCAGCTGAGAGGATAATGATGCCCTCCATCTAGGCTAAAGGCCTACCAACTGGTCACGGAAACTCTGACGGCTGCACCTCCAACTCCTCGGCTGAAGCGAATCTCGTCTCCTGTCCTGGGCCGTATACTGTGGGGTAGTAAGCCTCGTCTAAATCTGAAAAGGTACCAGGTCCTCATAGGGACGTAACAAGATACAAGAAAACAACATGCTATATATGAATACTGAATAAAATAAATACAATAAGGGTGTGCTAGCCATCTAAGTGAATGCAATGTGAGGTCAACTCTGATGCGTATGAGTAGGCGTAGGCATAGCGTCCATACTCCGAAGAAAATGGCATCTGTATAGTATATCGTCCATATCGCTCCGAAGAACGTGGCATCAGTATAAAAGGAAACTCATTGGACCCGGGTTCCTCCGAACTACGGCTCCAATGTGTGTATCCCATACGCCTCCTAGTTGTCCTCCCCGCCCAATGGAGATACGCAAGTCGACTACTCGACGTACATACCATGAATCTATATGCCAAGTCACTAAATTATATCCTGACTACATGCTAGCCGTGATGTAGGATGTACGCAACGATAGCTAGTCGAGTGCACAAGCCCGCATCCCAATATGAATGTATCTCAGTGTGTGTGTAAGGTGTCAGGTCTCAGACAATCACAGAGTATCGTCCAATGGGTTGAGTCTGCTAAGATCTAAGTCCATCTATACTAATCATCGACATAACCGTCGAATGCAACCGAGACAACTCGGACGCGCACAGTTGTACCAACAACAAGAATACAATACAACATATGCATATTTAATTTAGACAGTAAATATAGCAAGGTACCTTGCCTGTATCCGGGAGCTGTGAATGCCAAAAGCTGGTTCCTGCAATGTCTCCTGGCTGATCCAAAGGTCCTAAACAAAATATAATATAACAAATCTAACATCAGACACTAACATACATAAGAAATTATGGCGTTGCTCCTAGATATTGTTACAGGTTTACTGCTGACCGATTACAGCATCACAGGTGCACGTAGCTAGGGTGTGCCCATGTTCTGTCTTTGGTCAACGTTTCTCTTGTGACAATATCTATCGGTTTATGGTTGAAAACTATTTCTACTCCATATGGAAACATGTCCTTGGTTTCCATATTCAACCATACTTGGCGATGTCTAAGTTTTATTGTTGAATTTCAGGTTTCTAACAATAGATCTTATGATTAAGAAATAGTTAGTTATTAACCAATTTTAATTCTTTTCTATCAACATGCCATCACATACCTAGTTAGGGTTAACTGATTTTGTGTCCAATATTACCAGTCTTGACACGACGACACAATGATCTTATATGGATACAATACAAGGAGGGTGAGTCGGGTGTTTACCTAGTTTGACAGGACGAGAGTCTTCTCGCTGACGGATCGTTCTCCGGCTAGTGGTGGCTTCGGCGTCAGTCGGCGGCAGATCGCAACGGCAGCGGCAGCGGTGACTTGGACAGCGGCGGGGTAACGGAAGGGGGTGCGGAAACTCGGAACAGCGGCTAAGGGACTCGGGGCAGCGGCTGATGGGGAACTCGGGGGCAGCGGCTGATGGGGAACTCGGGGGCAGCGGATGATGGGTCAGGAAGCAGCGGCTGATGGGGAACTCGGGGCAGCGGATGATGGGTCGGGAAGCAGCGGCTGATGGGGTGTGGCCGGAAGTATGGGAGGGGTCGGCTAGGGTTTGGAAAGGGTGGTGTAGATTTTTCTAGGGTTTCAAGAAGGAACTTCATATATATATACATATGGAGAATTTGTGGGCTGATCTTGGCTTGGGCTTGTCTAGTCTCCTTGAGATGGGCTGGTCCAAAGGGAATGAGTATTGGTGGGCTACACAAGGGTTGCTTGAGGTGAACTTAGTCTTAATTATAATTAACTAACAATTTAACTAGATAATTCATTGTGTATTTAAAACATTTGAAACTATTTTATGAGTGGTACACCGGTGTCGTGGCATACCGCATTGAGGTAGACTGATACCTAAATTTTGGGTTTGGGTTGGGGTTCTACTCAGTAAGGTAATTGATTAAATTCATATTTTTAGACGAGGGGGTTTACACAATATATACTATACTACATTATATTTATTGATATATAAATAAGGTTTACAGAGTATTTAAATATAATATATATATACATTTATACATTATATTTATTAATACATAAAATACATAGTAACTAAATTTATTATTGCATACATTTAAACAGTATATAAAGTATAATACATAAAATATATTTTTATACAAAAACATGTACATACGTATTTAATTAGTATACTGAATTATATATGTACATACATGCATTAATAGGTATTAATACACGTACACAAAATATATATTTATAATCCTATTATATATAATACTAAATACAATAAAAATATATATATAATACAGTATTTATACAGGAGGTATATATATATATATACTTAACAATACAGAATATACTATTTAATATACTGAATACGTATAAAAATACTTAAACTAAACTAATACGAGTGTATAGAACATTTGCACATTGAAATATGCCTAAAAATAAAGATAATAATACATAAAATTATATACCTAATCGACGCTCGGGTCGAGGGCTTCCCGGTGGCTGGCCGTCGACGGCGGGGGTGGCCGGACGGAGCTCCGGTGACGCGTGGGGAGTTCGGCAACAGCTGCAGCGGCTAGGACTCGACGGCGCTGCGGGGGCGATTGCGGTCTGCTTAGGCGTTGGCGAAACTTGACGGGGAGGACGGTGGTTGGCCGGGGGAGGGGTCTGGGAAGTTTGGCGGCCGGAGGTTCAGCGGTGGCGGAGTTCTAGTTGGTCGGGTGGTCGGCTGCTAGTGCGGGGGGGATGGTTCGGGTTGAGGATGTAGCTTCTGGTGGTGGCTGCCGACGGTTAGGCGGCGGGTGGCGGTGGCTGGAGGTAGGGGGGAGGTCGGCAAAGGGGACTGGGTCGGTGCGGGGGTCGCCGGACGCGGTGGCTGGCTGGAAGGAGGCGGCGGGTGGCTCGGGCAGGGGTCGGGCTCGGCTGAGTGTTTAGGGAAAAATAGGGTTTGAGTTGGTTTTCTTTGGTTGTGTGCCAATACAAGTGATGTAACTTAATGTATATGTAGGAGAGAGTGGGGGGATGCCTAGGGATTAGGGTCGACTGGGCATTATTTTTTGGGAGTTGGGGATGTCCATCATGATGAGGGGAGGGCTAGGAATTGAGCAATTTGAATGGAGGGTCATGATGTGCCCTCCATAAAGGGGTGCAAGTACACTAAAAATGGGGAGAAAATGCATGGTGAAAGGTTAGGGAATAAAATTCCTTTCTCCATGAGGTTGGGCCAATGAGAGAGGGGCACCTCATTGCAATTTTGCACAAAGGCCCCTGATTAAATTAGAATTTGCACAGATTCTGAAATTGGGAATTTGATGTAAACAAACACCATATTTGGTGTTCTACATTGGGCTAGGATGGTGTATGGTGTTTTGTATGAGGCTTGTGGGTGTGGGTGTGGGTTTGGGTTGAAGTTGGGTCTAATTCAATTGAGGTTAGGTCACCACATTAATTAATTCATAATTAATGTACCGGGTGTCTCTAATTTAATTTAATAAAAACTGGGGGTCTAAATTGGGTTGGACAAGGGTTATTAATGTGGTAGGCTCAGTGTACAATAATGTCATGATCTGGGTTGGTCAAATCAGATCGAGTTTGGGTCTCAATTTTGATTGGAACGGACAACGAACGTAATTTCGTAATTTATTTAAATTGCATACGGACGTTTGTAACGACTTTTGTGCGACTAAAATCAGGCACGAAAATCAGTATCCGGGGTTTGTTCTAGGTTCAATATGATAGGTTAGTATATCTAGGCCAAGTATGTGGAATTTGTTTCAGGGTAACAGCTAGGGTAGTGTCCTAAAATAACAATCACTACACAGATAATATAATACCATATAATAAATCTTAATTATATCTAGTTAACCCTAATTAGGCTATTTGAATTAATTAACCCTAATTTCTGGTCGAGGGGGTTTACAACACCACCTCTCCTTAGGAAATCATGATATTATCAAGAGTCTCTCTATTTATTTTTATATCTTGTTTCTTTAAAATTTTAACTTTAGCTATTTATGCGATGACAAAAATTTCCCTTCATCTTTCAAATCGTGCCATGTTCGTTGAATCCAATACTATTTAATATTTTCTTCTTCCAATTATTTTGCTCCTTGATGCATACTCATTATTCTCCTACGTGACTGTCGCAATCTCATTCCATAGCTGTTGACCTTAAACGATGATAAAAATCAGATTATGCCACCTTACCCTTCTAATTGTAGGCCAAGTTATTTCTTTTATGTTAGGATATATAGTTTGGTAGGATTATAGTTTGTTAATCTTGAATTTTAAATTTTTGTGCTTAGTAGTTAGAACTTGATAGTTTAAGCTATTCATTTAGATTATGACTTTATGATTATCCTTTAGATTGAAATCAAGTAATTTGTTCTATATATCTCAATACATGTTATATCATCTCTCACTTGAGAACTAGTAACTTTGTAAACTCCCCCACCCAAAAAATAGATATTTTGTGTGTATTTTATATTATTATATTTATTATAGATGTTGAATTTATTTAGAGTATTCTCTTAGTTAATTAGAAAATGAATTTCTTGATACATTTACTTATATAAATATTTATTTAGAATTAATTTTAGGCTATTTTAGATTTTTAAAGATTTTTCTAGAATTTTTGGTAATTAAAACCTAAGAAACATAAATTTTTAGGACTTCCATGATTTACTATGAGACCATACTTGAATGTTATTACTACCAAACATTTATTTTAGAGCTAAAATATTTAAATATATTTTTCTATAATTTATTTAGAATTTTAAGGTATTATTGGATTTTTGGAATTATTGAGGATTTATTTGGATATATAAAGTCTTAATATTAGATATATGCTAATTTAGTGTTAATAGATATTAATAAGATTATATATAAATTATTTATATTATCTTTAATTATATTTAAGATTATAAATTATTGAGATAAATTTAAACTATATTTTAAACTAATTCAAATCCTGTGCCTACTAGGAAAGCAACTTCATGCATATCCTATCCTTATTTAAACTGATCATAATCATATCCAAATTAGCCAATCCTAGTCGTATTCAATTAAATAATCTCCACCATTATAAATATCTATTAGACTTATGGAATAAACTCATGTTTCATATTTTTCTTCCCTAAACTCCTCTCTTTTTTATCCAAAAATAGTCAAAATTCGTCATAAATTCAGCCTCATTTTCTAGTAGTTATGACGACTTAAAAAGACGATATCTCCTAGCTCCGGACTCCAAACGCGCTCCAGTTTTTTTTGTTAGAACCATATAAAGGTTAATTTTTTGAATATATAAATTGTTTTAATAATTTATGAAGCTATTTTTCCAAAAATTCTAAAAGTGCCAGTTGTCCAAAATTAGATGCATTTTCGTGTTTTTGAGATTTTGGGAGATCCCGAACTCGGAATTATGAGCCATTTAAAGTTTCGAAAAGCTGACATGATGAACTTATATAAAATTATTTTTTAGAATTTAACATACAAGTTTAATCTACTTTAAAATTCGTGCAACGTAAACGTAAATAAAAAACCACCAAAAATTATCATTTGCGCGCCCTTGTGGCCATAACTCTTTACCGACTTGTGATTTTATGAAACTGTCAATTCCGGCGTTCATATAGCGCTGTCATCTATAAGATTCCATACAAAATCCAGGATTTGAGTTGGTTGACTTTTTGGTCAACAGATTGCCTCGATTTGCGTGCCATGGATCCCAAATCCGTAAAGTTGACTTTCTTTGGACCAAAATTAGGGTTTAAACAATTAATCAGATTATAATAAAATTAAAATACTATTTTAGGTTATTTTATTCAGAATTAAAATAGATTAAAATTGAGGACCTTATTCACCCACTTTTGTAACCTAACTTGTTTAATTTATGTAACGGGTAGATCGGACGACGCCTTGAGTTGCGACTTCATCATTTTTCAGAGCAGGCAAGTATACCTTGCCATTGTACTGTGATTTATATTCCATATGGTGCATGCATTTTATTTTTGTTATTTAGTTCATATATTTTAACTGCTATATAAACTGCGCGTCCAAGAATAACTTGGGTGCAACGACGGTGGCATCGTATTTTATCTTTATTATATATTATGCATGTTAACCTAGTTTTAAGAGACCACCCCATTATCATGAGGCATTCTTATATTTTATTTGGCCGTGACACATTTTTTTACACGAGTTGTGAGTCTCATATAGATCACGGACTTACGTATTGACTGATCATCAGTACGTATGGAACGTGCGATAGAAAATAATTGCTAATAGAGATATGTTAGAAGACTTGGCAGTTATTAGAGGCTCATCTTGTCATAGATCTGGCATGAATAGAGCATAGGGTGGGAAGAATAACAAGTAATGCGTTTGGGCTCCTTAACACTTTCCTTGTGTAACCCGTACGCTCCGCCGGAGATGCGTGATCAGATGACCCCTATATTATCTACAGGCGGCCTCTGATGTTCAAAAGACGTTATGCTTTTTAGGCCCCTGATTCTCCAAGAGAATCATGCCAATCCTATTTTAGTCAGATAGCCTACGTGTTGGAAAGTTTTTCTCAAAGTGTATTAACATAGGCGGTTAGACGACCCTTTAGATGTTTATTTTCAGTATTTTATTGGCATGCTTCTATGTATCTTGTTACGTCCCTCTGAGGACCTGGTCCCTTTCCAGGTGTAGACGATCATGACTATTTGCAAGAGCACGGATTATGACTTGCTACTTCTCTCTCTTTTGATGAGGTCTTCTCTTCGAGCCGCATTATTCATTAGATGTACTTATTTTATTTCTCTTATATTCTAGTTTGGTAGTGGATTGGTCTCCACCCAAATACTTATTCTTATCAAGCATTTTATACTTGATTCAGTTATATAGTTGATTGGTTATTTGATTCTGTGAATGAGATCTAGTTATGCCCTGTGACTTATGACATAAATCTATACCACTTGTGAATTGTTATTCATAATACAGCATACGTATGTGTTATGATTTTCATATATTGGAGTTACCATATACATACGGCTGGCATGCTTACGTATTCCTAGTCTTACGTATTTTGGGACTGGGGTGTGACAAACTTCTCCATTCTTAAGTTACAATATTAGTTGGTTATTGTAAGTTGGGTAGCATGTCTCACAACCTAGTATCATATAGTCCTTTTAACCCATTATAAAGTATAATAGAACGACATTTGAATATATGCTAGCATAAGAAGATGGTGTTTATCCAGATTGTAGAGCTTTAGAGGCCCATACCCCCATTTGGTCGACCAGAGACTCAGACAAAGGTAGCATGGCAACTGTAGATGCACAAACACCGAACGAGTCTTAGATTCTTGATGAACTTGAACTATTTGTACTTTCACTCATCATAATCCCACATACTTATATTATTTGGACTATCTTGACTCATGCTGCTATTACAACCTAATTTTGCAAGCTTATCCATTTATCGAGCTTGTTCCTGATATATGTGTTAGTAGGGGCCCACACTATTACATTGTCTAAATCAGAATCAGTGTATTATGGTCTAGCTAATCTTAGTGCGCTTGGTTCGCTCTTCGCATGACTACTTTATGTGGATTGAGATATAGTTGACTTAGCTTGTTAGACAAATATGCTTGCCCTCTAGACATGACAAAGCATATTGTATCGGTTACATAACTGTACTGATATGAGCATACGAATAAAAATTTACCAAAAATAAGATTTTAATCTACAACTGCCTTGACAACTCCCTTTTGAATTCTTTAATCGCCTTGAATCCTGTACATATATTCTATCACCTCCTCCATGAATTCTTTATTGTTGTTTTTTGTCTTCCCCTATTTTGGAAAGACGAACTCTCGTGCTTGATATAAGTTTGACACACGGATAGTACTATATATACCCCATAGGCCAATCACATTACTTTATGACTATCTTTGTAATTAAGGGCATATCACATATGAGATATTTTGTGTTAAGATGTTGGGAATTAGCAAGCACTATTGGATGAGTGAGAAAAAAATTTCTTAAAGGTATAGCCTTGTGTTTATGAAAGATTGGTAAATTCTAAATTGGGTAGAAGTTGCATTATCAGTTTGAGATAAAGGTTATATAAAGGTAAAAATTCTTAGACCGTGATCAAGTAAGATAAGATCGAGGGAATTAAGTTATTTTAATTTCGAGAATCTTTTTAGAAGAATAATTATGATGATGAGAATTTAACTTTAAAGATAAGAATGCCTTATAGAATAAATTTTGAAATTTTAATATTGCGAACCAAATATTTATAATTTGAGCACATAATTTAAATTTTGAATATTGGAGATTGAATCAACTATTTAAATTTTGAGGATAAAAAAATAGAATTCTAAACATGAACATTGATGGATTAAATTCAAAATTTTATAATTTGATGATTTGAATTAAAAGTTAAATTTTGATTGTTGGATCACCTATTTGAAATATTGAGGATGGAAATTGAATTTAAAATTTGATGAGTACGGAATTCTTAAGTTCGAAACTAGGAATAAGATTTGATTATAGTTATTAATATTTAAAAATTTAGAGAAGATTATGATAGTTAGAATCATGATTTAAATTTTGATGTGGGTTATTTAAATTTGAAGATGTCATATAGATTTGATTTAAATCTTGATTATTTAAATTCAAGAAGAGATTACGATAGGTCAAATTTTAATTTAAATAGTGGTATTTTAATTTTGAAGAGATTGCAATGGATTTGAATATATTTTGTTATTTAAATTTTTTAGAACATTGCGGTTGACTTGGCTTAGATACGAATTTGGAGGATTTAACAAATCCTCCTTTATTTTTCAATTTTGAGGACAAAATTCTTGTAAGTTGGGTATATTGTAAAACCCCTCAACCAAAATAGGTATTTTGTGTGTAATTTAGATTTATTGTATTTATTTTAGATTAATTTAAAATTAATTAAAATCCAGTTATTTTATTATGATACTTTACCATAATTTGGACATTAATGATATAAGACGACCCCAAAATCTATATTGCCCTTCGTAGAAAGTAGTCTACACGGGAGACACTACTTGTACGATCTTTGTATGACACAAAATTCGACCATTCAACATTAGTATGGCACTAGTGTGACAACCATAGTTTATTTTATTTAATATTTATATATTTTTATATATATAATTTATTTATGGTTATTTTCCATCCAAAATTCATACAATAAGCAACACATAATTCTTCCATGCCAAATTAGGCCAATTTTCTCTTTTGTAGGATTTATTTATTTATTTATTTATTTATTTATTTATTTATTACTATTTTAATCCCATAAAATCAAATTAAATCTTTGTCATAAATTAATTATTTAGTTAGATGTTGACTTTTAATAACTAACAACATAATTAGGAAACATCCTAACAAACTAACTTTTCAATCCTAATTCTACCCCTCTTCCCAAAACCCACGGCCCCTCAAACCCGCGCATACCCCCTAATCCCACTCCCTCTCTCTTTCTCTCTCTCTTTATATATATATATATATATATATATATATATATATATATATATATATATATAACCTAAAATCTCCTTTACAAAACTCTATCTTTCTTTCCTTCCTCCATCACCTAGCCGCCACCTCCATTACCAAAGCCGACCACCCTCCTTCACGTGGACACCACACCACCTCCTCCATCCGAGAACCCTGGCATCTCCTTCATTCTTCTTCTAATACTTTTCTTTAATCCTTCTCTCCTTCCTTCTTCAATCTCTTCTTGATATATATTTCTATATATATATATATATATATATATATATATATATATATATGTGTGTGTGTGTGTGTGTGTGTGTGTGTGTGTGTGTGTGTGTGATGTAAACTCCATTATTTTATTTTAAAGAACTTATACAACCCATGAACCCTAATTTTGAGGTTCAACCCAAAACTTTTGTACATGCATGATACCTCCTTCAAAATCCTCTTTAAATCTTGTTAATGAATTTATATAGATGTTATTAATAGGAAATATATTCAATTTTTAAAATAAATTCCAAATTTATTATTTTTTATTAAATTTGAGTTTGAGCATGTTTTATAGGTAGTTTTGACATAGTTTCGATGTATGCATGTTGAAGACCCTTGGACCTTGTTAGGACTTGATCGTAGATAAAAAATTCTAAAAAAAATTGATGAAGTATTATTTTTTTCAGAAATTATATATTCTGAAATTATATCAAAATTTTATTATTTGATGATTATATTGTCACAACACCCATGTATAACCCCTTGGCATGCATACTAGCAAAGTTTGGTTGTCAACCCTAATAGGATCAACTTGTAGATGGTAAAATTCTAATTATTTTTGTATGGATAAAATAATTTGTATTTATTGTATTTATTACTGATTTTAACATATTTATTTATAATTTATTTACATTTATAAAAATTTGAATTCTAGGTGTTTTATGTAGCAAGTTGAACTAGTTTTGACAAAATTTGACCCCGACAGTTTTAGACTTAAACCCCGACCAAAAACCAATATTTTTAGCATTTAAAATTATATTATTATATTTTAATTCTGAATTTTTAAGTATTATTCCAGATTTACTTATTTGTAAAAATTTGATTTTTATTGACTAGTAGGTAACCCGTTATGACCTAGTTTTGGTTTCTACTTGGTTTTAGACTCATAGAATTTATAAGAGGTGACCCTATCACTAAAAATCCTATTTTTCAATAAATTACAGAATTAATAGTTTTTATTAAATAATTTTTCAAAATAGTTTTTGATAATGTTTGTTGGTAGTAATATTTTGGCGTGGAGTTACTTGTATGTGCAACCAACGTAGAAGTATTAACTAGATAATAACTTAATTATAATAGAAGAATAAGAGTCTAATTAGTATAATAATTAATTTGTAGGTGTTCGAGACATTCCTGTGGAGATCTTCGGACAAGATTTGTTGTGCTCGCAGCTTGGCTTGGAAGGCAAGTACATCTTGCTTGATTGTATTGTTCAGTTTATATTATGTCTAGTTTTTATTTAGCTAGATGTGTGTATGTGTCTTAGAAATAGTTGACTTACCTGGTATATTGTAAAGATATGTGGTATTTTTTGACCTAAAACTGTTTCAAACACGTTCACTATCTGAGTGAGAGAGTGCATAGACTAGCGTGTCGACTGATCATCGATACGAGAGTTTGAGTCTTGTGTTAGTAGTTGGTGTTGGTTTAGTTTTCCAGATATTATTTGACATTATTGCATTATGTCTGCACCGCGTATACGGTTTGGATAGTTCATTGGGAGGTAAGAATCTGCTAGTGAGAGTATAGAATTTATGTTTCTTATTGTACTATGAAAATGGTGCAACTGTGTAACCGTCGAGTTCTACAGAACGCCTGGTGGGATGACTATTCTTCTATTTCTTCCCCCTCATGCGCCATTAGAGATGTCTCGAGTGCATATCACATAGGTGGTTTAGTTATCCAATTTATTGTTTACTGCTTTACTTTCATGCATGTCGATTTCTTGTGTACTTGTTATGTCCCTCTGAGGACCTGACACCCTTTTCAGGGATGGAAGATTATGATTATTTGCAGGAGCACGGATCTAGACTAGCTACTTCTTGCTCGTTCGAGGAGGTATTCCCTTCGAGCCTCTCTGATCATTAGATGATGTATTTATTATGTTTTCTTTCATATTCTAGTTTAGTAATGGATTTGTCTCCACCCAACTATAAGTTATTATCGACTGTTTCCTACTTGGTACATTATCATATTTGGTTATAATTTCTATTTGGTTTTGTGATTAGATTAGTATTGCCTATGACTTGTGTAATTATATACTAATTGTGAATTATTATTCATAAAACAGCGTACGTATATGTATGGTTTTCAGATATTGGAGTTGCCATGTACATACTGCTGGTATGCTTACATATTCCTAGTCCTACGTATTTTGGGACTGGAGCGTGACAGAGATTACTCAGTGACTACCATGTCATTCTTCTTGATTACTCAGTGATTACCATGCTATCTTCGTGATTATATAGACTGTAATCATCATGCATGGTATTATAGACCATGCATCATGATTTATGTGTTTTAATGTGTCATGATTTGGATCGGTGTACTAGTCAGGGGCAGGAAAAATATTAGTGGATATGTGATCATACCTTATAGCCCGTGCAGTAGTGTAGCCCGTGACAACTAGCCGATCATGCATTACACGTATGGTTGAGCTAGTTTCCTTTATTTATAGACCGTGCTAGGCCCAAGCCAATCACATATCTTACTAATATTTCAAGGCACTTATTATTATAGTTTCTTTTACTTCCAGTTCTTTACTGTGATGATTCTTATCATATTGCTTTTAGTCATTTCCATTACTTGCTGTGATATTTCCTTGTCATAATATTACTATCTCAGTGACTCTCCATCATTTTTTTATTGCTATTACTGTTTCATAGCTTCTGTCATTTATTGGAACTGCTATTGGGTTGTACTTTGCTCCAATTCTGAATGGATATATTTTTTAGATAATTATTTAGAGGACTAGTATCCTACACATTAATGCCCACATGACGGCGAGCCAGCTGAGATAGTACCCCTATTACAGGAGAATCTAATACCAGTTGTTGAGGAGGTTCAGCTGAGATAGTACCGCATTACTTTTTGACTATCTTTGTAATTAAGGGCATCTCACATATGAGATATTTTGTGTTAAGATGTTGGGGATTAGCAAGCACTATTGGATGAGTGAGAAATTTTTTTCTTAAAGGTATAGTCTTGTGTTTATGAAAGATTGGTTAATACTAAATTGGGTAGAAGTTGCATTATCAATTTGAGATAAAAGTTATATGAAGGTAAAAAATCTTAGACCGTTATAAGTAAGATAAGATCGAGGAAATTAAGTCATTTTAATTTCGAGAATTATTTTAGAAGAATAATTAAAATGATGAGGATTTAACTTTAAAGATAAGAATGACTTATAGAATAAATTTTAAAATTTTGATATTGCGGACCTAATATTTATAATTTAAGCACATGATTTAAATTTTGAATATTGGAGATTGAATCAACTATTTAAATTTTGAGGATAAAAAAATAGAATTCTAAACATGAACATTGATAGATTGAATTCAAAATTTTATAATTTGATGATTTGAATTAAAAGATAAATTTTGATTGTTAGATCACCAATTTAAAATATTGAGGATAAAAATTGAATTTAAAATTTGATGAGTACGAAATTCTTAAGTTCGAAACTAGGAATAAAATTTGATTATAGTTATTAATATTTAAAAATTTAGAGAAGATTATGATAGTTGGAATCATGATTTAAATTTTGATGAGTTATTTAAATTTGAAGATGTCATATAGATTTGATTTAAATTTTGATTATTTAAATTCGAGAAGAGATTACAATAAATTAAAATTTGATTTAAATAGTGGTATTTTAATTTTGAAGAGAATGCGATGGATTTAAATATATTTTGTTATTTAATTTTTTGAGAAGAATTTGGTTGACTTGGCTTAGATACGAATTTGAAGGATTTATCAAATTGTCCTTTATTTTTTAATTTTGAGGACAAAATTTTTGTAAGTTGGATAGATTATAAAATCCCTCAACCAAAATAGGTATTTTGTGTATATTTTATATTTATTGTATTTATTTTAGATTATTTTAAAATTAATTAAAATTCAATTATTTTATTAGGATACTTTATCGTAATTTGGACATTAATGATATAAAATGACCCCAAAATTTATATTGTCCTTCGTAGGAAGTAGTCTACACGGGAGACACTACTTGTAGGATCTTCGCGTGACACAAAATTCGACCATTCAACATTAGTATGGCACTAGTGTAACAACCGTAGTATATTTTATTTAATATTTAGATATTTCTATATATATAATTTATTTATGGTTATTTCGCATTCAAACTTCATACAATAAGCAACACATAATTCCTCCATGCCAAATTAGGCCACTTTCCTCTTTTATAGGATTTATTTATTTATTACTATTTTAATTCCATGGAATCAAATTAAATCTTTGCCATAAATTAATTATTTAGTTAGTTGTTGCTTTTAATAACTAACAACATAATTAGGAAACATCCTAACAAACTAACTACCCAATCATAATTCTACCCCTCTTCCCAAAACCCATGCCCCTCAAACCCGCGCACACCCCCTAATCTGACCCCCCCCCCTCTCTTTCTCTCTTTCTATATATATATATATATATATATATATATATATATATATATATATATATATATATATATATATATATATATATATATATATATAATCTTCTTCTAAAAACCCTAACCTAAAATCTTCTTTACAGAACCATATCTTTCTCTCCTTCCTCCATCACCCTAGCCGCCACCTCCATTACCAAGGACGACCATCCCCCCTTACGTGGACACCACACCACCTCCTCCATCCAAGAACCCTGGCATCTCCTTCATTCTTCTTCTAGTACGTTTCTTTAATCCTTCTCTCCTTCCTTCTTCAATCTCTTCTTGATATATGTGTGTGTGTATGTGTGTGTCTGTGTGTGTGTTGTGTGTGTGTGTGTGTGTGTGTGTGTGTGTGATGATGTAAAAGCCATTGTTTTATTTTGAAGAACTCATGCAACCTATGAACCCTAATTTTGAGGTTCAACCCAAAACTTTTGTACATGCATGAAACCTCCTTCAAAACCCTCTTTAAATCTTGTTAATGAATTTATATAGATGTTATTAATAGAGAATATATTCAGTTTTTATAATAATTTTCAGATTTATTATTTTTTATTAAATTTGAGTTTGAGCATGTTTTATAGGTAGTTTTGACCTAGTTTTGATGTATGCATGTTGGAGATCCTTGGACCTTGTTAGGACTTGATCATAGATAGAAAATCCTAAAATATTTTGTTGAAGTATTATTTTTTCAGAAATTATCTATTCTGAAATTATATCAAAATTTTATTATTTGATGATTATATTGTCACAACACCCATGTACCACCCCTTGACATGCATACTAGCAAAGTTTGGTTGCCAGCCCTAATATGATCAACTTGTAGATGGTGAAACCCTAATTATTTTTGTATGGATAAAATAATTAGTATTTGTTAAATTTATTACTGATTTTACCATATTTATTCAGATTTTATTTTTATTTATAAAGATTTGAATTCTAGGTGTTTTATGTAGCAAGTTGACCTAGTTTTAACAAAACTTGACCCCGATAGTTTTAGACTTAAACCCCGATCGAAAATTCATATTTTTTAGCATTTAAAATTATATTATTATATTTTAATTCTGAATTTTTTAATATTATTCCATATTTACTTATTTGTCAAAAATTAATTTTTATTGACTAGTAGGTAACCCGCTATGACATAGTTTTGGTTTCTACTTGGTTTTGGACTCATAAAATTTATAGGAGACGAACTTATCACCAAAAACTTTATTTTGCAATAAATTCCAGAATTAATAGTTTTTTAATTAATATTTCAAAATAGTTTATGATAATGTTTGCAGGTTAGTAATATTTTGGTGTAGAGTTACTTGCATGTGGAACCAACATAGAAGTATTAACTAGATAATAACTTAATTTGAATAGAAGAATAAAAGTCTAATTAGTGTAATAATTAATTGGTAGGTGTTCGAGATATTCCTGTGGAGATCTCCGCACCAGATTTGTTGTGCTCACAGCTTGGTTTGGAAGGCAAGTACACCTTGCTTGATTGTATTATTCAGTTTATATTATGCCTAGTTTTTATTTTGCTAGATGTGTGTATGCGTCTTAGAAGTAGTTGACTTACCTGGTATATTGTAAAGATACATGGTATCTTCTGACTTAAAACTGTTTTAAACACGTTCACTGTCTGAGTGAGAGAGTGCATGGACTAGCGTGTTGACTGATCATCGGTACGAGAGTTCGAGTCTTGTGTTAGTAGTTGGTATTGGTTATGGTGCCACTGTGTAACCCTCGAGTTCTACAGAACGCCTGGTGGAACGACTGTTCTTCTATTCCCTCCCCCCCCCCTCATGCGCCATTATAGATGTCTCGAGTACATATCACATAGGTGGTTTAGTTACCCAATTTATTGTTTACTGCTTTACTTTGATGCATGTCGATTTCTTGTGTAGTTGTTATGTCCCTCTGAGGACCTGGCACCCTTTCCAGGTATAGGTCATGATTATTTGCAGGAGCATGGATCTGGACTGGCTACTTCTTTCTCGTTCGAGGAGGTCTTCGCTTTGAGCCTCTCTAATCATTAGATGATGTACTCATTATATTTTCTTTCATATTCTAGTTTGGTAGTAGATTTGTCTCCACCCAACTATTAGTTCTTCTAGAATATTTTCTACTTGGTACATTGTCATATTTGGTTATATATTTCTATTTGGTTTTGTGGATGATATTAGTATTGCCTGTGACTTGTGTAATTATATACCACTTATGAATTATTATTCATAAAATAGCGTACGTATGTGTATGGTTTTCATATATTGGAGTTGTCACATACATACGACTGGCATGCTTACGTATTCCTAGTCCTATGTATTTTGGGACTAGGGTGTGACAATGATTACTCAGTGATTACCATATCGTTCTTCATGATTACTCAGTGATTACCATGATATCTTCATGATTATATAGACTTTAATCATCGTCCATGGTATTATAGACCATGCATCATGATTTACGTGTTTAATGTATCGTGATTTAGATTCGTGTACTAGTCGGGGGCACGAAAAACATTAGTGGATATATGATCATACCTTATATCCCGTGCAGTAGTGTAGCCTGTGACAACTAGCCGATCATGCATTACACTTATGGTTGAGCTAGTTCCCTTTATTTATAGACTGTGCTAGGCCCAAGCCGACCACATATCTTACTAATATTTTGAGGCACTTATTATTATAGTTTCTTTTACTTCTAGTTCTTTACAGTGATGATTCTTATCATATTGCTCTTAGTCATTTCCATTACTTGCTGTGATATTTCCTTGTCATGATATTACTATCTCAGTGACTTTCCATTATTTATTTTTATTGTTATTACTGTTTCATAGCTTCTATCATTTATTGGAACTGCTATTGGATTATACTTTGCTCCAATCCTGACTGGATATATTTTTTAGATAATTATTTAGAGGGCTGGTGTCCTACACATTATGGCCCACAGGACGGCGAGCCAGTTGAGATAGTACCCCTATTATAGGAGAATCTAGTACCAGTCGTTGAGGAGGTTCAGCTTGTATTAGCAGACACTTAGCTACTTTCCCTTATTGTGATATATCTCTATCTTAGACATTTGGCATATTATTTATATTTGAGACTATTTATGTTTTGCTGATAGAATATTAGACTTGGATATTGGTTGTAGTTTGTGACTCTTGTGATTTTTATTCTTCTATTTGATATCGTGCCATTATCTTCCTCTAGTCATTATGATTGAGTATTGATTATCATATTATATTGTCATCTTGTCCTTCGTATGGAGTTAAGATATTATTGACAGGTTTCATATATTATTATGTGAGATAATTAGAAAGTATTATTGACCTTGATAGAATTCTACCGTCGATGTTACGGCGTAGGCTTGACGGTGCCCAAGTACTCGTGCCATCACACCGGGTGCGGGTCGTGACACATTTTTGTGGTGGCCCATGCAGGTTAGGCTTCGCAACTAGTGCGATGGCATGGTAATGCAATAGCTTAGTCATACTACTGCGAGCCTGCGATAGGATATAGGATATAGGATAAGAGAATACTAAATCATAAATTAGGATTCCTTGAAAGATTCCTAAGACAACCCTTGAGAATCTTACTATAAACTCTAATTCGAAATTTGTTTTCACTTGTTCCAGTTTACTCTCCCTTGATCGTTGTTGAATTTGATTATTGATGTTCATTATTGACTTTGATTCTTGAATTTTATGGACTAAATTGAGGTATATTCTGATGACATATTTTGATGAGGACAATGAAAAAGGTTACCGTCTGCCATGGTTATGGAGCCTAGAGTTTTTTGCAGCCATACTAGTTGGTATGGCAGAAACGTAGAGACCTAATTTTGGATATACATATCTTAGTTATGGAATTTAGAGTTTTTTGTAGCTATACTAGTCAGCATAGCAAGGATTCTAGATAACATAATTATAGAGGTACATACCTTAGTTATGGACTCTATCTTTATTACAGCTATGCTTACTGGTGTGGCAAGAATTCTGAGTAACATAATTTCGAATAAACGTGTATGATTATCAGATTTTGTCTTAATTGGTTCTTAATATATCATTTATATCATTCAACCTTGTTATCATTGAATTTTGTTTCATCACCCTACTAGCTCAGAATAGAGATATCTTTAGTTTCTCTAGTTAGTTCCTTATAGAGTTTTACCTTTATTAGTTCATGAGGAAGCTTCCTTGGATAGTGTCAAATTGAGTATTAGTGTTGGTTGTAGGGAGTGTAGCTTGTGAGTCTGAGAGTGGTTCTTGGTTGGGTATATAAGCATCAGGTATCAATGTATAAGCCTAGAAGTAACTCATAGTGTAGTACCATTTGTAACAATAGATCTAAGATTGTTGTCAGAGTATAGTTAATGATTTGTACCTTGGTATTAGAAATAAGAGAGTTATGAGAAAGGGTAGTATACCCATTTATGATTCTAGGTATTGGTATCATGTCCTCATATATATTTTAGATGAAT
Source organism: Iris macrosiphon (assembly GCA_036927795.1). NCBI lineage: Eukaryota > Viridiplantae > Streptophyta > Magnoliopsida > Asparagales > Iridaceae > Iris > Iris macrosiphon. Next base: position 64,155,001 of record JAYESA010000007.1, on the reverse strand, counting down.
ATATGTTCATATAGTTGAGTGATCCAAGTAGCAATTGAATATCATAAAATTATTTTGGGAATTAATGGAGCCTCATTATTCTATTGGTACTTGGCACTTGGTTGTGTAGAGATGTGTATCCATGAGATGTATTAGTAAGTGTGCCAGGGTAGAGTTGTACCCATAAGTGTATAGGTGAGTGTGATAGTATTTGAATATATTATGCTAGGTAGTGGGACTTGTGCTACATGTAAAAGTTGTGCATTATTATGGGTAGATGTGTGCACAAGTATATGTCTAGTGAGGGTATATCACCTAATTTTTGAGACTGTTGATGTGCTAGAGAGTGATATGTGAAGGAAGAAAGTAGAGTGTCTAGAATTATGTGCATAAGTACGTAGTGAGTGATGTGTAAATTGCATGATGGTGAAGTAAAGTACAATATGGGTGTTTCATGAGTATCATACAATAAGAGTCTAGGTATTACAAATAGAAATAGTGTGTCAGTAAGGTAAGCTAGTGCCAATTTGATATTCTAGGTTATTAAGTGGATGTGACATGTATAGTTATGAGTGGGTATCTGCCACCAGGATTGCCTAGAGAGTGCAAGTATTCAAGTGTATCAATATTGATATGAGTAGTATATGCTAGATATAGTATGTCAAACTAATATCAGTAAGTGTTATTATGGGTAATAGTATCAGTGAGGAGTATCAATATAAAGTTGAGGTAAGGTATGCAAAAAAAATCAAGGAGAGTAGGAGTACAAGTTTTTAGGGCAGTAAGAGAGGAATGGTAACCTATATAGGGGTAGCTTCAGTGAGTGTGGATACATTGCAAGTGTATTAGGTATGTGAGTGGCTATGTATCAGTGACTTGTACGATGGGTAGAATAGTACTAGTGTGATAGCAGTATCTATTGTTTAGTGTCATAGTGGGTAGGAAGTATTTATATTGCCAAGATACGGGTAAGTATCCTTGAGTGATTGTTGAGTGTTAGAATGGGGTATATAACCATATATCAAGATGAGAGATGGCAAGATCCAGAGTACCTCAAGTATTATGGAGGTTTAGGATACAAGCATCCTAGTGGCTAGTGTACTAGGTATAGAAGAAAAATATGAGTAACCTGGTATGAGAGTACCATCTAAGTGTCATATATAAGAGTTAATGCCTTATGAAGAAAGTGTCAAGACTTGGATAGGAATCCTATAGATAGTATTCTAGATTAGTAAGGGTATACCAATAGGGTACATGAGTATGAGGGGATACAAGTGTTCATTTTCAAACTAGAAAGTGGTCGAGCATTGTTTAGGTACCTACAAGAACTGGGACAGATATGATACTTTATGTGTGTTAGAAAGTGGGCTAGAATAAGATTTCACATATTAGTGAATGCGTTCATGTGTCTCACAGGGACGTATAAGAAATCTGAGTGCTGGTAGAGTACCCTTATAGTACCAGAATATAGTATCTTATGAGTGTTAGTACAGTATCCTAGGTAGTATGTGCCAGTGAGTTAAGTGTGTCCATGGCCTAGAACTATAGTATACAATTAGTATTAGAAGTGGTAACCTTTGATATTAAGTATTTTGGCTAGGTTGGTAATTAGTGAATGATTGGTGTGAGATATAAGTAAGAGGTCTAGCTATGCCACATGTGGCACCACAAATGCCCAGCACCAGCAGAGGAAGACACCCTAGCCGGACAGGGCTTTTGCGATGATGGTCGAGGGACTAATGCTACAGGTGTTGGGTTAGTAGGTTTTGAGTTTATCTTTTCCTTTCCCTTTCATATATGGATCTGTGTAGTTCTATAGTATCATATTGTTACATTAGTAATTTATTGCTATAGTATAGTTAGCAAGTGACCATGATAGAGACTGCAATATCAGGACTAATAGGAGTATAGTCATACTTGTTTGATAACCCGTGGATGATTGTTTTTAATAGAATTGTATATTTTATGATTTTAGGTAGGACTTCCTTAGGCCATGACTATATGGGGTTTTGCCTATAGTGAGGTTATGAGTAGGTTGTGATCATTATAAGAGAAGAGAATAGATGTGTGAGGGTACCTATCTTTGAACCATGAGATGTTCTTTCGGTTTGTACCTACTTCCATCCTTAAATTTCGAGCACAAATTTTTTCTAAGGGGGTAGGATTGTAACTACATAATTCCGAAAGAGGGATATTTTTATTATTTTATATTATTTGTATATTGTTAATAGTAATATATATTTTATATTGTTAATATAGTTAGTGGTTAGTGTGTTAGCCCATTAGTTAGACTTGATGCTAGTGAGCCCAAGCGAACCCAACTAGACTAGACATGACCATTAGTTCCATCAATTAGTTAGTCATGGTTTGACTCATTAGACAAGGGTGAATGAATAGAATATTTCTTTATTAGATTAGAACATTTGCCATAGTTAATTTCCATAATTAACTAAACCCTTCATGACATTAATGAGGGGCAAATTGGACTTTTTTATTACCATTAGGGGATAGTGTGGCCGGCCCTAATAGGAAGGGTGAGAGTCTCTTTCCTCTTCATTCATTTATTTTATTTTATTCTCAATTTATTCTTCCCCAAATTCAGACCAAACTCCACCATTCTTATTCTATTTCCTTTTATTTCCTACTCATTTTCATCATCAAGGAATCCTAAGAGCTTGGATTGCAAGGAGCACCACTTGGAAAGGAGATTCGATGAGCTTGTGTCTATTTCGTATCCACCCAAAGGAGTTTAATTGGAATTTGACTCCCAATAGGTATAATATTTTTTTTTTTAATTTTATGGTTAATTTATAGTATTAAACCCTTAGAAACCCTTCCATGGCTAAGGACTACCCATAGGAAGAAGAACTAGATTCTTATGAGGCTATTGTGATAGTTACATTAACTTTTGTGGTCAAATTAGGAAAATCCGAGTTTGGGCCATTAGGTGTTCGTAGGAATATTTCTCTAGTAATTTTGGAGTGTGATGCATGATTTAATAGGGTGTACGTGTCCATAATTGGATACGATGAGTGTGTATCGTGATACGTCGTGATATGGTATCGTAGGAAGGGTATTTTCTTTTGTTTTAGACTCTAGCATGCCAAATTCTACTCATTGTATTTAAATAGCTATAATATATGTTATATATACTAAATATAGTATATTGGATGTGTTCATTGGGTTTTGGGAGTGTATCATGGTGTTTTAAGGGCGTATCACGAGGGTATTATGGGTGTATAGCGAGTATCTTGGTGTTGCACACCAAGTGTTTGATATATTGTATAGGTGTGTATGAGTCTATCTTGAGTGCTATATATATATATATATATGTGTGTGTATGTGTGTGTGTGTGTGTGTGTGTGTGTGTGTGTGTGTGTGTGTGTGAAAGTGTATTATGTATAGGGTGGTTTGACTGTGCTCAAAGTAGATGATAAGAGCAAAAACAGGAACAACCATATAACAAGTAATAGCAGTAGTAGTATATGAAGTAATTTGTTGTCTGTTGTTGTGATGATGTTGTATGCAATAAGATGAAAGGGGAGGCATGTTGCACTATTTTGAGTTGAGTGCTCGAGCAAGTAGTGAGAAGAATAGAAGGAGTTGATTTGTCGTGTGTGAATCAGTGGAATGAAGGGGTGATGCCAGGTCTATCCCAGACCCGAGCATTAGCAGAAACTAAAGCTTGAGATGATAGCAACAGTAGCAAGAAGCTTTAACAGTAGCAAGTTGGGTTGTTGTGTTAGGCAATCTTGAACTGCTGCACTTCATAGGTTGAAGTAGCAAGCTCCATGCAGCACCAAGTACATGCAATGTAAAGGGAGGGGTAATTGGAGACTTTACACAGGTTCTGTCACAAACCTAAATGAGAAATGAACAGTAGTAGTAATAGGAAGAAGGGAGTTGGGTATCGGATTATCAGTGGCAAGGAGAAAGAGCAGTAGCAGTAAGTTAGGAAATAGTGGGGTGCTTTGGTTCAGCAACCTACTGTGTTAGAAGGGGGAATAGGCTCGGGTTCTGCAGGTTCATGAGCAAGGTAAAGAAGTATACTGCAGGTAGGCATTGCTTGGATACATGGTGTATCCAGTGCACTTTGTGTGAGGTCTGAGAGGATGTTGCAGTTGAGTAGGAGAGGAATTTAAGTGCAGGAGGTAACAGTAGTTACTGGAGGTAGCCCTGTAGTGGGGATTGGTTTAGATAAGTGTAATGACGGTGAAGATTGTGTTAGGTGCAATTGTATGTACGGAAGTAGGGAGTATCAGTGGTGATACATTGTCACAAGTATGAGCCAGTATCATAGGTATTCATGATACCAAGATTTGGGTGAATTAAGGTATTAAGTTTTTAGATATGGTTAAGGTAATTATGTGACTAAGTTATTAATATTGGTATATATATATATATAGAAGTTCATATAGTGTATTGTGATACGTAGCATATTATATTAGCTAGTATATACAGATACATAGTAATATTAGCTAGTTTAGCTAATACCTACAAGGTATAGACCTAGAAATCTAGGTATAGCCTGGTATCAACTAGTTTAGACTTGTAATTAACCTAAAAGCTAGGTATGGACCAAAAATCAAGGTACCAACCTAGTTTGACTTAGAATAACCTAGTTTGACTAGTGTGACCTAGTCTTGATCTAGAAAACCATATTTTAGCTTCTTTAAGCTTGTTATTACTTGATTACACCTAAATGACATAGAATTTTATATATAGGTCTGTGTGACACCAGTTTGGACACCGATTCAGGTTATTTGCTCAGGATCACAAACGAGTATATTCTCTGATAGTTTTCTTATTTAATAGTCTCTATGTTACATATATTTAGTATTGAGATATTTGATTCTTGATATATTGATACACGGATTGGTATACTTGGATCTCTGTCATGAGATGTCATTTTTCATGATTACTCAGTGATTACTGTGTCATTCTTTGTGACTACTCAGTGATTACCATGATATCTTCATGATTATATAGACTGTGATCATCATGCATGATATTATAGATTGTGCATCATGATTTATGTGTTATAACGTGTCATGATTTGGATCCGTGTACTAGTCGAGGGCAGAAAAAGTATTAGTGGATATGTGATCACACCTTATAGCCCGTGCAGTAGTGTAGCCCGTGAAAACTCGCCTATAATGCATTATACTTGTGGTTGAGCTAGTTCCCTTTATTTATAGATTGTGCTAGGCCTAAGCCGATCACATATCTTACTAATATTTCAAGGCACTTATTGTTACAGTTTTTTTTCTAGTTATTTAAAGCGATAATTCTTATCATATTGCTCTTAGTCATTTCCATTACTTGTCGTTGTAGAAGCATAAAAAATCTAGATTCATGTTCTTAACGAATATGCGCCCCACAGTCGACTCTGAAAAATTAGGCAGCAAGATGACAATGCCGTAGAGAAAAAGTAGCATCCATGTGCCCCAAATATTGGCCACCCAAAAGGCCTGACACCAAGATTATGCCTGACACAGAATCCTGATAAAAAGAATTTTTAGAACACCTCGTAAGATGTGGGCACACTAAGCGACAAAAAGCTCTCGTTAGACTAATAATGACTTCTGACAAGCGTGTATCACTACATGTACGAGGCCTCATGCATCCCAGACTCCATGGCTCCATACGTCTCTGGCCCTATGCGTCCCAGGCTCCGTACGCTTCAGGAAAATCTGGCCCTATGCGTTCCATACTCTATGCGTTCCATGCATCTCTGGCCCCGTGCGTTCTAGACGCCATGCGTCCCATGCCTCCCAGACTCTAAACATCCAACGTGGCAAGGTTTCCTGAGATAAAATCTTTCTATTAGGATTTTCTCCAACTAAATATGGGTCACGTGTCAAGATGACAAAGTCACGCAAAAGAAAGATGAGAACCGCCAAAATCTCCAACAAACAGCAAATTCCAATAAAATATCCATGTGGAAGCGTACCCTAGACTTGACCCATACTATGCGCCTATAGTTGCAACCGTATTCTGTTGAATTAGTCGCATATGGCCACCAAACAGAAGGACAAGTAGAACATATAGCCCATCAACAGGATGGCTACAAATAGATGCAACTTGGACGTCCCAAAGTTCAGTTTTTTTTATTCCGCTTCAAAGAGGTGGGCTTTTTCTGCTTTAGAGAGACCACACCCCTTCAGGCGAGCGGCATACGTGCAGACAAGCTCAAGGGAGAGAAGAGAGCATCCCTTATTCACTTGTCGGACCGTCAACGGAGTAAAAAGTTATTATAGTATTCTATCTCCATAATCACATTATCGAGATAAAAAAAAATGTACTTAGATTGTCTGTCTAGGATTTCTTTGTACTCTTTTTGTTTGTTATTAAACGAAGGTTTCCAAACCTATTGTAATAGCGAACAAGGTGGTGACTTTGCTGGGGACTTCCTTCTCCTCTGATGAGAAGGTCATGACGTAGTCTGACGCATCAAAGCTGGGTTTGACCCAGAGGATGTGGGTTGTACGCTCCGACCAGCAAGCCTTTGAGGAAATGCTCTCTGAGGGCGGTGCTTCTCCAAGGCTGGCAAAGTCTAAGAAGACCCGCAGGACATGGGTTGCAAAGGCCTTTGTGCCTCACCCACCTACGGAGCACGCGCTTCTCGTCTCTCTTTGTTGCAGGAACCATACATTATGTGTCCACTTCTTATGCGGCAGCCTCTTCTAACAAGAAGAGTGCTTAGCACCTAAAGACCCACAAGACATGGGTTGTAAAGTCAGCCATGCCTCACCCAACTGCGGAGCATGATCTCCATGTCTCTCTCCCGGCCACAGGGACCCCACATCATGTGTCCACCTCTCATGCGACAGCCTCCTTAGACAAGAAAAGTGCTCGGCACTTGAGCTTTGGCGGAGAAAAATACTACGATGCCAGGAGTTCGAGCACTAAGACACGTTCCATGCGGCCACGTCAAAAGCCGCATGAGGAGGACTATGCGGTACCGTTCGACAGCAGCAAAAAGATAGCCGCGTGCGACCAAAACAGCCACTGAAGTTCCAACTTTGACCGAATTTTATGCAGTGTTGACTCCATGTGCCTTGCTAAAAAAGGGGAAAATATGAAATTTGACTCTTTATACTACGCACCGGCGTGTGCTAGGACGAAGAAGTCTAGGGCAATACGAGCTCGCCAAGCTCAAAAAAAAATTTATTCGACCGACCGTCAGCAGGCGCCACTTACTATGCGTGCCCCTCACGGAAAGTCATACAAAATTGGCCCATACGTCCAGCCCGTAGTGGCAATCGGACATGGTCGGACTAAAGAGTCTTCCATTGGCAACTTGGAGCAAGTTCTTGTATGAACCCTAGGTCAGGAAGCAAAATTAATACTTACACACCCATGTGCTCGGTCTACCCGGGCTCATAAGAAGGGTAAAAAGGTGAGTCAGACCTCGCTTGACTTGCGCAACGTGATCAATCACAAGCACAAAGTGAGGAAAATAACCATGGCATACGAAGTATCCTCCCCAGGGCATCACTGTGCCAATATTATCATCAAATATTGCTCTAACAAATTAGCAGTACCTACAAAAAAATAGTGAGCATTCCAGCGGTTGTAGCCAAAGGCACCCACCCGACTGCAATCTAGAGAACATGTGCAAGCACTAGAGGAATAAGAGCTACCATTTGTCTCATGCTATTCTGCTCGGAAGGCCCCCTCTATGAGGGGAGGTCAGAAGTCTAGCACCTCCAGTCCGTCACTCTCAGCCAGTGAGTCAAGAAGTCGTATCCAAGGAGGATAGGCAGCCAAATCCGTGGAAGGTGTCTTCCTGAACACCCGATCAAAGAAGAAGCTGTCAGCCACTTGGGGTAGTTCTTTTCTAGCACCTCACAGAGCTGCGTAATTTGGGGGTTGTAATTCCCTGGACCTCTATGGCAATCCGGCATTCCGTGAAGACGATGACTCTCAAGGAACGAGTGTTGAGGTCCCTCGGGGTAGCCATCCTCATCAAATGGATGCAAATTCCTACACTGGGGGTAGTGTTCCCTCCGAGTATGAAGAAGATGCAATATTGCCAACTTTCCCTGAGGACCATTCACTTCAAGAGTCTGATACGAAAAGTATGACGTCCACCATCCCATCCATTTTTTCCCATGTGAGAACAGCATACATGGCAGAGGACGATCACGAGGGACCCAATGATTGACAGTGCCTCGAAACCCTCGAAGCCATGATGTAGACCATGAGCGCATCAATGCAAGTCTTGACCAAAAAAATGTTGGAAATTAAGGCAAATATGGCCCCACAACTAACAAGAGCCTCTGGCCAAATAAGCCTGGACCCCCGAGACCAATGGATATTCAAATACGACTACTCCACCTGCAGTCATGAAGCTCGGGAAGCAATACAGGAGGTACGAGAACTCTGGGCCTGCCTAGACTTTATGGGTAATAGGGACTCACTGCTCGAGCTTGGGATCCGACAACCTGTCACGACCCACACCCGGTATAGGGGCACGAGAGCGTGGGTACGTCCAGCCTACGCCGCAGCATCGGCGGTAGAACGCTGTCTAGGTCATGTAACTATCTAATCAATCTCACATGAATATCCAACTCCATAAGGAGACGCAGATATCACAAAATAATATAGAAATATACTCAATCACAAAAGCTAAGGTACGATGAGATATCAAAGCAAGCAATAAAATATGAGACAAGTCTAAACAACAATAAATAATCTAACCTGCAATTAATAACATTCAGTCTCCAAGTATGCTGGAAATAAGTCCTCTATGTCACAGTCTAGAAAAATATCTAGTCAGGATTGGAACGAAATACACCTCTAAGAGCAGTTCCATGCATATTGACAAAAACTATAATACAGTGTAAAGAAATACAAGACAGATAGGAATAACTGGCAATAAGAAATACTGACAAGCATGGATATACTAGAAATAAATGGAATAAAGAAATGCTGAAATAACTGGAATACTGGAATAAATGAATACTGGAGCATGTCATCCTCAATGTACATCTAGCAATGAAATAGAAATCCAAGTACACGCAAGAACAATGAACTGGTATATAAGTGTGTACAAGAACAACAACTAGAACATGTAGAGATGCTAGATCAATATACTAGAGATGCATGTCAATGATCCTCTAACCAAGTATGTGAAACATTAGTATATCATGTGATCGGCTTGGGTTATATGACTCATTACATGGATTAGCGATCATCCCCAACAGGTCAGGCTAACCGGAATGTAACAGTGATGAGGCATGTAAGGGTAAGGCTGCACCGACGTGAAATGTGGGTGAGCTAATGCTGCATGTAAGGGGTATGATCACATAACTACTAATACTTCCCCATTTCCCCCAGCTAGCACGATGGATCCCAATCACGACTCCTCGTGACAGGTCTCGATGATGCCAACTCGTGTAAAGAACAGTGTCAGAGTCATGTATGCTATACAACAAGAATTATAGAGATAATCAATATAATGGAAACTGTCAGAGAATATACTCGCCTGGGGTCCTGCTGCTGGTATGAATCAGAGTCCAAGTCACAGTCCAAATAGCCTATGTATTATAATTTACCATGTCAAAAGATAATTTATTTAATTTATTTAATTCTGCAATAATTACTCTAAAATCCTATTTTAATTTTATTATTCTGATTTTTTAGGTCAAATCCTAATTTTTGCCCAAAAGAACCTAAATTTATCGACTCGAGACTCATGACACGCAAATCGAGGCGATCTGTTGACCGAAAAGTCAACCAACACAAACTCGACTTTCATGCATGATTCCCTGTAGATTTCAGCGTCAAAAACATGCTAGAATTTATGGCTCATCCAAATTCAAATTCGTTTGGGAATTATGGCACATACAAATTTCGTATCGTGCACCGATGGTTAAATTTTATCCTAGAAGTTCTATAGAATTAACAATATAAAAATACTTCGAAATAAATTCTGGAAAAAACATATGTTAATTATCTCGACATTATATTTCCGAAACTTTAAACGGTTCGTGATTCTGATTTCTGGTTCTCCCGGAATCACGAAAATATCAAAACACGTCTATTTTTGGACATGCTGTGTTCTACGAATTTTCCAGAATTTAATAATCATAATTTCGTAAAACAAATTATATAATCAGAAAGCTAACCTCAATATCGTTCTAACACAAAAAATTAGGCCTCGTTTGGAGTTTGGAGCTATGCGCAATGGCTTCTGGAAGATGAAGGAACCCTAGATGGCAATTCTCCAAAAATCGGCTGAAGAAAAACCCTAGAAAATAACTAAACTAATATATATATATATATATATAGAGAGAGAGGAGAGAGAAAGAGCAGCCGCGGCTCAGGAGCTTACCACGTGGCAGCCATCCGTGGCTCCACGCCCAGATCCAGCGGTCGTAGATCTACGCGGCTCGGCTCAGCTGAGTCCGACTAGGACTTGGACGCGGCTCGGCTCGGCTCGGCTTCACCGGCGGTCGCTGACAGGCGGGCCCCGCACTGTTGGCTGCTGGAGGCTGACAGGTGGGCCCCCTGTTTGCTAACTGGACAGAAATAATTTCTTTTTGGGTTTTCTTTTTCAGAAAATAGTTTTTAATTCAGTTTTTCATAATTAACTCAAAATAAATGCTAAAAATAATCAGAAAATTCCCAAAAAATTCTAGAAAATATATTTTATTATTTAGAACCTAAAATAAAATTTTGGAATATTTTTAATTATATTTGACCCTAAAATAAATTCTTAAAAGTCCTAGAAAATTAGGTTTACTAGTTTTTAATTAACTAAAAATTATGGAAAAATCTCAATAGCCCCAAATTAACCTAATAACAATATTTAAGCACGAATTTCAGGATACGGAGGTTACAAGTCTACCCACCTTAAAAAAATTTCGTCCTCGAAATTTAAAATCCTCAATTGTTTTTTTTTTACCATCAAAATTAAATTCATCAAATCATACAATCATGAACTAATCCATATTGTTTTTTCACAACTTTTCAAAATTCTAGAAGTATCATATTCCCGCAAACCTTTAAAATTAAAAAAAAAATCAAATTTCATTCTTATCAAAATCTTCTCAAAAATTTATGCTAATCACTAAATACAAAACTTAATATTCAATCCTCTAATTTTAAATCCACTCAATGTATATTTATAAAATTTAAAATCTCGTCCAAAAAGTTTGAATTTCACACACTAATCCATTAATCATCTTACTCCTCAAATTTTGAGTAAATCACTGAATACAAAATTTACTGTCAATCTTTTAATTAAAATCCCATCAATGCATATTTATAAAATTTTAAAAAATCTTATCCCAAAATTTGAATTCAACAATAATCCATTAGTGATCTTAATCCTTGATTTCTTTTTCCACACAATACTCAAACAATGTAGTACTTACAAAATCTTCAAATGCAATATTCAAAACATAAATTCATAACTTGCAGGCCAATGAATATAATGATAATCTCCTTAATTTCCTCAAATGTTAGTGACATTCAATCATACCAAATCTTCATAAAATTCAATGATTTAACGAAATCGTCAATTCCGCCATATTAAATTCTCAACTCTCTTCATTTAAATAAATATTTATCCTCAAAATTTAAGGCACATTGTCTCTCTTTGTCAAGTCATATCCTCTTCATAAATCTTTACTACGGTCAAACCCCCAACAATCAAGGTCTAAGAAAATTCTACCTACAGTCACACAACATGCAATCTAGAGAAAACATACATGGTTATGGTCACTTTTGTCATGGTATTGCAGTATCTGTCGGGGTGTACTACCAGCTACATTCTAGCAAGAGAATTATTGATACAAACTACGATACTAAAAAATTAATTAATCAATCAAACAGACGAAAAATGAACAGAAGGAAAGAACATAACATAGCCTTCTAACCCATTACTTGGACATCTTCAACTTCTATCGTACACTTAACTCTGGCACATTTATTCATAAATTTCTATCCCTATACACTGTTACCCATATCAACTAATCTCTAGTCCACAAGATATCCATGAATACATCCATATTACACACGTCTGTCTATTTAATACCAAAATATGATACCAAGGACCTCTAACACAATCATAGGTCAAATGATGCATCCAAAGTTTGATACCTCTATCTCTTTAGGTACCACTGTTTCTACTACAAGCATACTCACTGCTAGCTCTCTTACCTACTACAACTGTTTATACTAGTTGTTCTTATCACTCAAGTGCACACCAAGTGCAACACACCATACTAAGTACTGCTCTCTCTAATACAACTCTAGATGGACACCCAAGTCAGTTTGCAGTACCATCTCAGACATGCTTAAGCCAATAGATTCTTACACATGTACATCATCTACTCATATAATGTTATATATTTTTTACCCACCATAAAATTTTATCCTTAAAATAAAACCCTCAAAAATTTAACTTCTCGAACAATTTAAAATAAAATGCATATACTTTCCTCAAAAGTCAAATATCCAACATTGAAATAAAATTTTAATCACTTCCAAAAATCTTTATAGCTTTGACTATGTTTATTGAATTGAATTTTAATCCTCAAAAACTTTAATAACATAAAATCTTAGCTCCTCAAAAACTTTAAAAATTGAAATTCATTTCTACTCTTCAAATTATAAATTTAAATTCACAAGTATACATATAATACTCACAGTCTCTAATACTCAAGGTGCACACAATATACCAATGGTCTACAATTCTCAACTGTGTTCTTAAATTTGTACTGCCCGGATTACTTGTAATATTACTTCCAATAATCAAAGTTATCATCACACATATTTTCTCCAATAATTTTCTATCTATATTAATTGATACACCAATCTAATTATCATCACATGAAGTACTTACTGTTATTAGCACTTGCTCAACAAATCCTTCATATAGAATCACTAGCACTATTGGTATGGTAACACTAGCTTCATCATTAGAGTACCTCATCAAACTTATTAGAACTCACGATCACTTGTACCTTTTATAATACACATATTTTACTTCACTCTCAAAGGCAGGCATATGGTTCTATATCTCAATTGATGTATAAGTATCTCCATTTTTAATCTTTTACAGACTGTTACACTAATCTGTGATACACTTCATACCTTTCATAATTAATCTTGATATTCCTCTACCCATGGCACACTCATTAATACCCTTTATGCATATACATTTCTTTACCCTTGACACACCCAAGTAATCAATCATTAAATTGAACATCATGTTCTATTAATCTTTAACACAATTCCTTGATACTTAATTGTTTACATAGATCATCCAATTATATGAATTCACGACTAGTCAGGACTGGCATGCTGACTCTGATACTTACTCTTGGAACCTTCACTGATACTCTTTTCTCCTTCTATCTATAGTGCAAATACTAACTATAACACGCCTATCATAGAACTATTGCTACAAGGTACTATGCTATGGGTATCTCTAGATTAATGCCTACTGCTCCCATGTCCAACTAAGAAACACTTACAAACTCATAAGTCACACTCAGTCAAACTAATATAAGACACAACCAAAATTGCAAGTCACTAATTATCATACTAACAAGGAATCCTCAAAAATAAGCTCAAAAAGGAACTGGATCAAGGACTGAAGGTATCTTTACTGCTAGTAAAGAAAAGAAGCGATGGAACAAAGTCCTGGAATAACAAAAATAGATAAATATTGAGATGAGACTTTAAGAACCATTTTAAGATACAACCTGATAATCATACACGTCTGTCAGAAATCATGACAATCAGAATTCTCGCCACGCTAGTAAGCATAAATGCGATAAACGACAGGTTCCGTAACTAAGGTATGCAACTCTATAATCATGTCATCTAGAATCTTTGCCACGCCAACCGGTATGGCTGCGAGAGACTCTAAGTTTCATAACTATAGTATGTACATCCAAGTCAGGTTCCTACATTCTTGTCATGACAGCTAATATGGCTGCGATAAACTCTAGGTTCCATAACCAAAGTAGACGTTACCTTTCTCACTGTCCTCATCAATATATGTCATCAAATGATACCGTAAATTTTATCCCGTAAAATTTATCTCGATATGAAATTAACTCAACAACGATACCAAGAATTAAATTTAATAACTGGTCAACAAGAATAAACTCAACAATGATACCAAGATTTTAATTTAATAACTGATCAACAAGAATCAAGTTTAATAACAACAAGCGAGAGCGGATGAAAATAAGAAAAGATTTAAATTAGAAATTATAATAAGATTCTCAAGGGGTCATCCCAGGAATCTCTCAAGAATTTTTGTGATTGAGTATCCTCTCTCATCCTAGTATCCTATGTCCTATATTCTATAGCAGGCACGCAGTAGTACAACTAAGACGTCGCACTACCACGATATCGCACAACTTGCAAAGTCTGACCTGCATGGGCCACCACTAAAAACGTGTCACTATCCGCACCCGGTATAGGAGCACGAGAGCGTGGGTACATCCAGCCTACACCGCAGCATCGGCGGTAGAACACTGTCTAGGTCATGTAACTATCTAATCAATCTCACATGAATATCCAACTCCATAAGGAGACGCAGATATCACAAAATAATATGAAAATATACTCAATCACATAAGCTAAGGCACGATGAGATATCGAAGCAAGAAATAAAATATAAGACAAGTCTAAATAACAATAAATAATCTAACCTGCAATCAATAACATCCAGTCTCCAAGTATGCTGGAAACAAGTCCTCTATGTCACAGTCTGAAAAAAATATCCAGTCAGGATTGGAACAAAATACACCTCTAACAGCAGTTCCATGCATATTGACAAAAACTATAATACAGTGTAAAGAAATACAAGACAGATAGGAATAACTGGCAATAAGAAATACTGACAAGCATGGATGTACTAGAATTAATGGAATAAAGAAATGCTAGAAGAACTGGAATACTGGAATAAATGAATACTGGAGCACGTCATCCTCAATGTACATCTAGCAATGAAATAGAAATCCAAGTACACGCAAGAACAATGAACTGGTATATAAGTGTGTACAAGAACAACAACTAGAACATGTAGAGATGCTAGATCAATATACTAGAGATGCATGTCAATGATCCTCTAACCAAGTGTGTGAAACATTAGTATATCATGTGATCGGCTTGGGTTATATGACTCATTACATGGATTAGCGATCATCCCCAACAGGTCAAGCTAACCGGAATGTAACAGTGATGAGGCATGTAAGGGTAAGGCTGCACCGACATGAAATGTGGGTGAGCTAATGCTGCATGTAAGGGGTATGATCACATAACTACTAATACTTCCCCATTTCCCCTAGCTAGCACGATGGATCCCAATCACGACTCCTCGTGACAGGTCTCGATGATGCCAACTCGTGTAAAGAACAGTGTCAGAGTCATGTACGCTATACAACAAGAATTATAGAGATAATTAATATAATGGAAACTGTCAGAGAATGTACTCGCCTGGGGTCCTGCTGCTGGTATGAATCAGAGTCCAAGTCACAGTCCAAATAGCCTATGTATTACAATTTACCATGTCAAAAGATAATTTATTTAATTCTTCAATAATTACTCTAAAATCCTATTTTAATTTTATTATTCTGATTTTTTAGGTCAAATCCTAATTTTTGCCCAAAAAAACCTAAATTTATCGACTCGAGACTCATGGCACGCAAATCGAGGCGATCTGTTGACCGAAAAATCAACCGACACAAACTTGACTTTCATGCATGATTCCCTGTAGATTTTAGCATCAAAAATACGCTAGAATTTATGGCTCGTCCAAATTCAAATTCGTTTGGGAATTATGGCACATACAAATTTCGTATCGTGCACCGATGGTTAAATTTTATCCTAGAAGTTCTACAGAATTAAAAATATAAAAATACTTTGAAATAAATTCTGGTAAAAACATATGTCAATGATCTCGACATTAGCTTTCCGAAAATTTAAACGGTTCATGATTCTGATTTCTGGTTCTCCCGGAATCACGAAAACAACGAAACATGTCTATTTTTGGACATGCTGTGTTCTACGAATTTTCCAGAATTTAATAATCATAATTTCGTAAAAAAAATTATATAATCAGAAAGCTAACCTCAATATCATTCTAACACAAAAAACTAGGCCTCGTTTGGAGTCCGGAGCTATGCGCAATGGCTTCTGGAAGATGAAGGAACCCTAGATGGCAATTCTCCAAAAATCGGCTGAAGAAAAACCCTAGAAAATAACTAAACAAATATATATATATAGAGGAGAGAGAAAGAGCAGCCGTAGCTCAGGAGCTTGCCATATGGCAGCCATCCGTGGCTCCACGCCCAGATCCAGCGGTCGTAGATCCACTCGGCTCAGCTGAGTCCGACTAGGACTTGGACGCGGCTCGGCTCGGCTTCACTCGCGGTCGCTGACAGGCGGGCCCCGCACTGTTGGCTGCTGGAGGCTAACAGGTGGGCCCCCTGTTTGCTGACTGGGCAGAAATAATTTCTTTTTGGGTTTTCTTTTTCAGAAAATAGTTTTTAATTCAGTTTTTCATAATTAACTCAAAATAAATGCTAAAAATAATCAGAAAATTCCCAAAAAAATTCTAAAAAATATATTTTATTATTTAGAACCTAAAATAAAAGTTTGGGATATTTTTAATTATATTTGACCCTAAAATAAATTCTTGAAAGTCCTAGAAAATTAGGTTTACTAGTTTTTAATTAACTAAAAATTATAAAAAAATCTCAATAGCCCCAAATTAACCTAATAACAATATTTAAGCACGAATTTCAGGATACGGAGGTTACACAACCGTATCCCCTCGAGTGGAGAGATGTACCTTATCCGCCAAAGTACAAGCCCTTCAACTTGACTCTGTTTGATGGAAAGACATCTCCCCGTTAATTCATGACTTACTTTGAGATGGCAACAGGGCATCTACCTCGCAACGATGCCCTCTTAACCAAGCTCTTTGTCGGGGCATTGTTTGGAATAGCCTTCGATTGGTTCTGCGGCCTCCAAGATAACTATATTTCATCGTTCGATGACCTCAAAGGCCTTTTCTTTGCTCGGTTCTACGATAGGGGAAATGACATGACGATGTCCTCGTTGATGGACACCGCACAAGGGAAGAAAGAGTCTATACGAGAATACATCGAGCGGTAAAGACAAGCGGTGCTGAAGTTACCCCTTGATAACCTTGAGTCCACGCTGATGGACACATACCGGAGGAATCTCCTTCCCACAGTCAAGCTCTAGATAGGCGACTCTCAGTTTAAAGACTGGACGACGTTCATCATAAATATTGTCGGTGCTGAGAAGAAGGTGAAGGACGCCCATCTCTTGGGGATACAGATACCCATCACTGGTGATAGGGAAAATGCCCTTACAATAGCAGAAATAACAGTAGTAATAGAATCCTGGATAGCGAAAGGAAGCAGGTTATGGTCGCCAATATAACCAAGAAGTTCGAGCAAAAGCCCGTAGAGGCTCCAAAAGTGAAGGAAATCTATTCCTTCGAAGATGACATTATGGCAATCTTTGTCGTGCTAATAAAGGGAAACAAGCTTCGGCTCATGTCAAAGCCCTGTCGCAACAGCCGAGTTGAATAATTCGAAATACTTCCACTACCATCATTACGTAAATCATGCGACGAGGGACTACTACACACTGAAGCTACACACTGAAGCTGTACATCTAGCGTCTGCTCGATATCAAGGCTATCTCACCTTGGAATTCGATGACAAGACAGTTGCCGCGAATATGGTATCTCTCCAGTTCGACAACTTTTCGACGACGGAAGCCAAAGATGAAGTAATCTTGATTTCCCGGGCAACAATGGAGGTTGTCAATCTTCTACTAGCTCGAGATCAAACAATCGGGCTGATACCTCTCACCAGATCAAAAGGGGAGGTCATGTGGGTCAATCCCGACCTTGCTCCATACTTGATGCAGCAGACAGCTCCTTCCGCCACCAAGTCCAAGGGCAAGAAGTCCAAGTCCAGATACATGGTTTCTATCCCTTCCGAAAAAACTATAACAGGAACAACAAGGTCAAGACTGGAGTACCAATGAGAGTACGATATCCTCGACGATGGTGCACTCCCAATCGCCACATCCAATTCGGGTCCATCCTAACCTCCAACAGTGGACAAGTCCAAGCAGAAAGAAACGCGCTTCGACAAACCGCTGAGCAAAGATACCGCTCAGGGGCTAGAGAAGCCCTACAACTTCAACATTTTGGCACAGCTCGCCAATACTCCAACAAAGTTGTCACTCTTTGAGCTTCGCCGAATCTCCAAAGACACTCAGGTTGCTCTGAGTGAGGCATTACAGAATGCTGACACCTACCTGGTGCAGGTCAAGCCGCCAACTGAGGATCATGCTGCATACCTCTACTACAATAATGTAATAGAGGCGATACCCAACGTCACGTTCTTATAACAAGACATGTTGTTAATGAACAATTGTCACGATCGTCCTCTGCATTACACAGGGCACATTGATAATATCAAGGTAGACCGAATGCACATCGACCCCGGTTCGTCAATTAGCATCATCCAGCGGAGTCTGTTTCAGACCTTGGGCATCCCGATATATCGCCTAGCAGCAACCAATACTGCCATCATTGGATTCAACGCTGGAAGAAGCTACCCTCTGGGCAAGATTTGCTTGAAGTGTCAGATCGACGACTTGAAAATAGAGGTCACCTGCTATGTCATAAATGTAGACGTATCCTACAATATCATGATTGGACGGCCATGGATTCATCAGTATATAATTGTATCGTCAATATTGTACCAGTGCTTGAAGTACGTGGACGATCATGGCATCGTCAAAATAAAATTTGCCGACGTTGATCTATTTAAAGGGGTCGAGGGCTACTACTATGACTCAATCCTCTACAATTAAGTCCACCAAGATGAAGGTGGCAATGATGCCGACAATGAGGTAGAGACTGGGACAACATCTGACGAGCCCTTGAGAGTCCATCTTAAAGACCGCGCTCCCGACACAACCCCTCCCCTAAAGGTAAAACTTCCCAGGAAAGCACCTGAGCCTCTGGTCGTTCGCCTCCGTAGACTGAGTCGATTACTAAAGGAAGATCTGGCACCTAATATGACTTCCGAACCTCTAGTGGTAAAGCTGAGTAGGAGACCTCCAAAGCCATCGCTCACACTGGGGTAGATCTTGGGAAGGATGAACTGAAGGAGTACGTAGCTGCTCATGCTAAAGTCCTTTCCCTCGATGGTGTAACTCCGAAAGACAAGATACCTTATTTTATTAATAAAGAGCTATCTTTGAACTACTCGGATGTTGCACATATCAACACGCTATACCCCCTTGAGCATGGTCTGGGCCTACACCTGTATACACAAGTGACTACCACATATGCAATGAACCAAATTCTTTTCAGTTAAAACTCCTACTTCATAGTTCCAGCAAGGAAGAGGGAAGGCAAACTCATCATCTTTGGCAGAGTGAAAAGTCCCCAACCCTTCGACCCAGAGGAATGGAAGCTATAACCGGATACCGGCAAGATGCCACTCCATCAGTATAGCTCTCGAGCCAAGTACCTCATCTAGAAGATAGGATACGATCTGAAAGCCACAAGGGACTTGAACTACAGCAAAGTTTGACAGCTGCCTCTACGTCTGCAGGCTCCTGCAGGCAAGTCCGAGGATTACTACCATAAGACCAAGCATGGCTTAGGGTACGTCATGCCTCCGATAACCCTCGAAGGCTCAGATGAAGAAGATGAGTTACACTCTCATTCTTTAGAATCTTCCTTTTGGGACTCCGATATAAGTATCGGGGAGATGCTTAAACAAACATTGCCTGCCAACATAGTGTCAGCTGACCCTAAGGAAGATGACGAGGATCCACCCAAACTCTTTGAAGTAGAACCATGGGCTCAATGCCTATATGCGCAATGGGAGATGCGGTTTGAACAACAAGAACCTCCAACTGAGGACAAAGTCGTACAAATCAATCAGGGAGATGAATCCTCCCATAAACCTATCCTCATCAGAAAGAGTCTGTCCAATGAGGATCGGGAATCCCTGTTATACCTTGTCAGGGAATACATCGATGTCTTTGCCTGGAGTTACGAAGACATGTTGAGGCTGGACCCCCAAATTATGGTCCACAAACTCAATATTTTGTCGAACGCCAAGCTAGTCAAGCAACAACAACGACAATTCTGACCGAACATCATAAACGACATCGAATCTGAAGTCAACAAATTGATAGCTAATGGCTTTCTCCGCGAAGAACAATATCCGGATTGGGTAGCCAATATCGTGTCGGTTGTCAAAAAAAATGGAAAGATCAGGATCTGTATTGACTTTTGCGATCTAAACGTAGCATGCCCTAGGGACGAGTTCTTCCTTCCGATCAAAGACATAAAGATCGACAACACTTGTGGCTTCGAGCACATATCCTTCATAGACGAATTCTCAGGATACAATCAAACCAAGATATTTTTTTGATGACGAGAAGCACACATCATTCTGAACGCCGATAGGAGTATACTGCTACACAGTCATGCCATTTGGTCTGAAGAACATTTATGATATATACCAGCGAGCTATGAGCACCATCTTTCGTTAATATCTACGCAAGACGGTAGAGTGTTACGTTAGTGATATCACCGTCAAGATTCGCTCCAAAGATGATCACCTCTGAGACTTAAAGACTGTGTTCGACCTTATGTGTACACATCAGCTCAAGATAAATCCTACCAAGTCCTTCCTGGGAATCTCCAGCGACAAGTTTATGTATTTTTTCATAACTTCGAAGGGTATCCATGTAGACCCTGACAAGACTAAAGCAATCCTTGAAATGCGCCCACCTAAGAATCTTAGAGAACTTTGTGGCCTTCAAGAAAGACTGGCATACATCAGAAGGTTCATATCAAACCTCTTTCGATATTGTCAGCCGTTCACTCAGTTTATGAAAAAGGGAGTCTCCTTTGTCTGGAACAAAGAATGCCAGTACACCTTCGACGACATCAAAAATTATCTCATGAACCCCCCAGTATTAGTGGCTCCCATTATGGGAAGACCATTTTTGCTATATGTACGGGCAATAGATCACTCCCTCGGGGATCTGCTAGCCCAGACAAGCGATACAGGTCACGAATAGGCCATCTACTATCTAAGCAGAATGATGATCGCCTCAGAGCAAAGGTACAGCCCCATTGAGAAGGAGTGTCTCGCTCTGGTCTTCGCCATTCAGAAGACTCGGCATTACGTGGTAGGGCAAACCATCCATGTGATCTCGCGAGTTAATCTGCTTATGGTACTTATGACTAAACGCGGAGCACTCAACTCTCACCTAGCCACATGTCACGACCCGCACCCGGTGTAGGGATGCAAGTCGGGAACAATGCCCAGCCTACGCCGCAGCATCGGCGGTAGAACGCTGTCTTGGTCAACTATACTATCTAATTATCTCACTATAAAGCATAAACCTCCAATAATATCTCAACTCCAAGAAGAGAGTAATCAACTTAATTTAACACAATACTCAATCACATTTCTATGGCACGAGAAGATATCACAGAAGTCTAACATAACTAAGCAGTTAAAAATATAATAACAACAAATAGAAATAATATCCAAACACAAATATATGTCGAAAATAAATCAGGTAAAAAAATGCTAAAGAGAACTAACTATGCTAACTAGTGAATCTGGCTAAATCTCTCAACAGTCACTCCAGAACTAGTGGGTCCAAGTCTGCACCATCAATAGGCTGAGGTCCGTAGTATATCGGACACCAATCTCCCGGATCCTCTGAAAAATGTTTTCCAGTCAGGAATGGAGCAAAGTACAACCCAATAGCAGTTTCAATTAATTGACAAAAACTATAAAGCAGTAGAATAGAAGATGCTATCTACGATGAGGATATAACTGATAATCAAGAACAATAAGAGAATAGGCAATACTAACAACAGAATATAATCAATGCGTACAAGAATAAATGAATGAACTATAATGTCAGAATAGAACAAGGTAATCAATGAACTGAATAATGGAATCTACAATAACTATGTGATTTGAGATACTAACTAAATATGTGATCGGCCTGGGAGATTCAATGATTACACTAAGGAGCTAACTCAACCATACGTGAATTGCATGGTTAGTTAGTAGCCAATGATTACACTACTAGCCGATAGTTTCTTGATCACATATTTAATTGGTATTTCCCCCGCCCCGACTGATATGATGGATCGAATCATGATACGTTATCCAATACCAACAAGGACAGTATCCGATACTATCTCCATAATCAAGGTAATATCCCATGACTAACGATCCAATAACAATACCAATCCGTGTACCATCGTGTCAAGAATCATAAGTAACATTTCTAAATACTTGAATTATAGTGGTAATCAAATAATAAAAACTATCAGAGAATGTACTCGCCTGTGGTCCAGAGCATATGATAAAAAATGATGTCCGAACTGGTGTCACAGACCTATATATAAAATATTGTATTAATACAAGTTTTGGGGAAGAGAAATAAATTAAACTAGTCAATTTCTAGGTCATAAAGTCATTTCTAAGTCAAAAGTCAAACTAGGTCAACTCTAAGTCAACTATGGTCAACTATAGTCAAATTATGGTCAACTACCTATTTCTAGGTTGCATGAGTCTAACTCAAAGATATTAGGCTCACACACTATGAATCTAGGCCACACAAGCTACATCTTAGGATACTAAGATACCGTATCTCAGGATACGCAAACAAGGGATAAATATAACACATATGTACATATCAAACAATATTATATATATAAAATCCTAATTACAAATGCTAAATGGATACCTTGGTTTTGAACCAACTTGGTATCGCAATACTAAACCTCTATCTTGATATCCAAACCCAATACCTTGATTATCCTCCAATACCTTGATACTTACCTTGGCATCTCAAGGTAAATTCAAAACCTTATTTATACTAACTACCCAACAATAATTATAAACTACTATGCATTTAATATTTATATAATTCTATATACCTTATTTTAGTCACCTTAATACCAACCCATAATTAGTTTACAACTATCCTATTACTTATGCCAATACCTACTACTCATACCTTGGTATATCTTGATACTTACCTTGATATCTCAAGGTAATTGCCAAAATCTCATATATATACTAACTACCCATCAATAATTACATATATCAATCCAATATAACTCTAGTATGTACTAATAGAATAATACTAACTACCAACTACACACTAACTATTAATACATATATACGTACATACATACCTACAAATATATAATATATAAAAAATACTCATAACAATTGATAACTAAAGAATACTAATTATTCTAATAAATTTATATGCTACAACTAAATATATACATATATAGTATACTATAATACAAATAGCAATTAGAAACATATTTATATATATATTAATTACCATATATATATATACATATATATCTATATATATATATATATTAATATCTAATATATTAAAAACTGCCAAACTGTCGCTAAATACCCTGTCCACTGTCACAGAAAGCTGCTGTGTACACTGCAGTTTTTGTGACAGTTTCCTGCACTGTCACTAAAAACTGTCGCTGAAGCTTCTGATACTCTGCTGATACACTGTTGTTTCAGCGACAGTTTTCTGCAACTGTCGCTGACTGCTGTCGCTGAAAAGCTGCTATTATTTACATTTGTTGCTGCTGTTGCGACACTTCTGGCTCGTTGTTGTCGCTGAAAATATATGTATATATATATACAATATATATATAAATACATATATATAACCCACCATATATATATATATATATATATATATATATATATATATATATATATATATATATATATATATTTATACAATATATATTTAAATACATATATATAACCCATAATATATATTTATACAATAAACATATAAAACTATATATAACTATACATACACTTATACATAGTAAATTGTATAAAATACCACATAGTAACATACACACACACATATAGTAATATGTATATATAACTATACATATATGTATACATATATATAATCGTATAATAATATAAATACATAACAATATATAATATAACTATATATATAACCACATATAAATATATCTACTATATTATATATACATATGCTACCACTTATAAATATATATCTACATACATATATATATATATATATATATATAATCATATATAAATAATCTAATTACTTAATTAAACATACACATATATTATATAAAATATATACATATATTTACATCCCTAACATATATTATAACATATATATTAATGCATGTAGAAGAAAGCTACATAATATATATTCTATTAATACATATATAATATATAGATCTATGATACAATAAACACTATAATAAGTATACATAATACATATATAATATATATAGATACATACACAATTATAATTCAAGAATTAAAGCACAATTAATTAGATCTACACATAATAATTGGAGCGTATCACACCGTATCCCACTAGATCTAGGATATGCATGCGACACGAGTCCACCACACATCCAATTTTACCCCGAAGGACACAAACAAATCACATATAATATTTATGAACAAAATAAAGTGTCAAATATAGATCTATGTGTCCGTGTCAAAATACGACATGTACAAAGTCCCGTGTCGGAGGAAAAATCCCCAAAACAACACGTATCACCAAATTATTGGGATACGACCTACATGTACCCAATTATGGACATGACACTAGCCCCAAACACATAAACATATGCCAAATTGATCTATAGGATCAATTGACACACATAACAAAAGTTATTTTCGGAATTCCCCCAAAATTGACACAAAAAGTACTATAACTTTCTCCATAGGTCTCCTATGAACACAAAACCAAATCCTATGGGTAGTACATACATATGGGTTGATTATTCATGATTAAATCTCAGATTTAGAAGCTATTTTAAGGGAAAAAACTGAATTATACCTATTGGGAGATGGATTCCCAATGAAACCTCCAAAATTGGTGAAATTGGCCTTCAACTTGTAGATCCTTGCTCCTCTTTGTAGATCCTTGCTTCCTCCTTCTAGATCCTTGCTCTTCTAGTCTCCAATGGTAATTTGGGAAGTAATTAGGCAGAAATTTGGTAGGGATTTGATGAAATTTGGTTGAGGGAAATTCTAGATCTAGATTTGGAATGAAAAATGAAGAGAGAGAAAGTTTTTATCCCCTTTATATAGGCCTCACTTGCCCCCTCCCTCAAGCTACTATGTAAAGTCTAAAATACCCCTTAGGGCCTCTCATGAAGAAATTAATTAAGGAGGGAAGCTTCTAGTCCAATGGTTTAATTAATTTAATCATCCTCCTAATTAATGGGCTTTCTAGTTGGGCTCAATTCTAACAATTAATACATGTTGGTCCATGAGTCTAAACTAAACTAGTTAGGTCCACTAACACAAGTCCAAAAAAATAAATCTATCATACTAATAATAAATAAATAAATAATATAATAAATAAATATTTAACATGTACAATATTTAATTAATTATAAAATGACCAAAATACCCTTTTCTAGAAAATACAGTAGTGACACCACATGGGCGATACTGTTGCTACAATATGATATAGTATTTATCCTATAAAATACGATCAAAGGCCAAGCATAGACAGATTTCCTCGTAGCCCACCCTGTACCAAAAACCTCAAAGCTCTACGAGGAGATCCCAGAGAAGTAGCAGACTCAAACATAAACACAAGCATAGAAGTTATTTGGTGAATATTCTTCGACGGTGCTTCAAGAAAAGGGCCCTAACGTGATATTGTCACTGGCATCGGGATAATACTGATTTTCCTACACGATATGCTCATCAATCGCGCTTACTCCCGCACAGAGCCATGCTCAAACATGTAGCAGAGTACAACGCCCCCGTCATTGGGCTCTAACTCGCTAAACAAGTAAGAGTTGACTACCTGGAAGCCTACGACGATTCAAAGCTGATAGTCAATCAAGTCCGAGGTGAGTATGAAGTCCAGAATAAAGACTTGATTCTCTACCACCAAGTCGTGCTTGGAATAATCTCCAACTTTAAGGGGTTCTTCACATAGCACGTCCCTCGACTGCAAAACATCGAGGCTAACACCTTGGCTGGCCTCGCAGCCTCTTTAGCTGTTCCAGTCAATACTCATGAAATGATCATCGTAGTCAATAAAGAGCTGGTCTGCCCGAAGAACAACCTATGTCTATGCCTAAGTTACTCAGTAGAGATAAGCATAGACTTACAAGACTAGAGCCTCCCATTTATCGACTACGCGGTCTATGGAATTCTCTTCGAGAACCCAAAGGAAGTCACTTCCATCAGAAGACGTTCCCTCCGGTTCTATTATGATACGTCTACCAAAATGGTGTATCGCTATTTCTACGATGGACTTCTGCTATGATGTCTATCGAATGCAGAAGCAAAACAGGCTCTCCGTGAGGATCGCGACAGGGTATGCGGTACCTACCAGCATGGACCCAAGCTACAGGACCGTCTTCGGAGAATGGGTTACTAGTGGCCGACAATAGTCGCGGATGATGTCAACTACGTAAGAAAGTGCCTTCCATGATGAATTCATTAACCAACCCTCGGAGTTCCTACACCCGACTGTTGCACCTTGGCCGTTCAAAGCCTGGGGAATGGATATTATCGGGCTGATTAGTCCACCTTCGTTTAAGGGACATCGGTTCATCTTGGATATCACCGAATACTTCTCCAAGTGGATGGAAGCCTTACCACTTGCTAAAGTCAAAACATCAAACATGATTAGCTTCGCCAAGCATCACGTCATATACCACTTTGCCTTGCCACGGAGGATCATCCATGACAATGGTCTATAGTTTACAAGTCATATATTTTACCAATTTTATGACAAAAACTGAATTCAAAAATTAGCCTCAATGTCCTATAACCCAGCAGCAAATTGTCTGGCAAAAGCATTCAAGAAGAACATCATAAAGCTACTCAAAAATTTTGTGTCATCCAACAAACGCGACTGAAATGAGAAGATGGATGAATGCCTCTAGGCTTATCGAACAACGGTTAGGACGCCGACTGGTACCACATCATTCTTCTTGGTCTACGGGAGCGAAACGGTCCTCCCCCTCGAGGTCCAAATTCTCTCGCTCCGAGTATCTCTCTCCAACCGGCTAACCGTCAATGACAATCACCGCCGAAGGCTACAAGAGTTAGAAGCACTCCACGAAAAATACCTTTTAGTGCAACATCACATTGAGTTGTATTAAGGGTGCCTCTCAGGAGTCTTCTATAAACGGATTAAGAAGAGGACCTACCAAGTGGGTGACCTCGTCCTGACAGTAAGAAGGCTGATGGTTATGACCCACAAGACGGCCGACGAGTTCTAACCCAAATAGGAAGACCCGTTCGTCGTAGAATTTTTATTCTCCAAATGCGCCTACCGACTGGCAAAACCTAATAATGACTTGCTCATGTTGGCCATCAATGGCAAGTTCCTAAAAAATTACTATATCTAAGGCTAGGCTTGTACTTATCCTCATCAGAACAAAAAAATATACAAGGTGCCCCCTTTTTGTTGTTCATCCCCAGTGAGTACTTATGCACGATATTACCCTTCCTTAACTAGCCATTACCGATATTCAGGAGTCCTAGATATGCAACGGATAATGGATCCTCAAAATCTCCCCAACGGAGCAGTCCCCAGGCCCACCTGCACACTCCTGCAGGGACCACTCAAAAACCAGTCTCATTAGACGCCAGCCATGTCCATATTACCTCTGAGCTATCGGCCTAATGATCTCCCCAATAAAGTAACCCTCAGGTCTATCTATATTTTCGGATAGACCACACTCAGCAAACCACTCTTCGGTGAGTTTCTAGGATATTGGTTCATGTCTATATTACCTCTGAACTACTGTCCTAACATTTTTTTCGGGCCGAGTTTGTCATGTCCATATTATCTTCGAACTATGAGCTTCCCATGTTCTACATCCAAAGAAAATATCAATGTCTATATTACCTCTGACTTGTTTCCTTTTCCTTCCACAAAAATACCAGGATCATACCTAATCTCTCGGTATGACTATCGATTAGCTCACGTCCATGTCGCCCTGCGCTATCATCCTCATATCCTTCCCGATAGGGTTTGCCATATCCTCCTTACCTCTGAGCAAAATCTCTCGACTTGACTATCGATCATCACGTCTATATTTACCTCTAATATCGATCGTCGTCTAAACTTATCACCCATATTTAACTCTAAGTGCGCCAGCGGTGTGAAGTCCACTAAACTTGCCACTTTCATACCTCTTGCAAGGCCTATTTCAAATCTATTACTTGTACTCAAGTGCGCAAGAAGTAATAGGTCCACCAAAGATTCCCCTAGTAGAATATTCGTGAAAGACTACGGTATTGTGCTACATCCATATTACCTCTATTACAATATTCAAAGTCCACAACATATATTATGACAAATACAAAAGAATAAATTCTAAAAAAGAGAGACTTTATTGATTAATATTCAAGATCATTAGTACATATGATGGAAATCTAGTACATTTAAGTGTTTTTCATTAGTATTCAAGGTCATAAGTATATATAATGGAAACCTATTTTAAAGGTTTCCATGAAGTCTCGTTGATGCAAATATTTTTTATTAGAGGTGCCCATCCGTGTTGTCGTTGCTACTGACATAAGTCAAGCCCACAGCAGAACTCAATGCTTTCTGGATCATTCCTCCATAGTGCAAACCTCAGTATATAAAAAAGAATCCATACTGATGAATAGCAAGGAAGGAGCAGGAGAAGGTGCTCTACAACCATACGGAAAGATCGAAGACAGAAATGGTAATTAATCCAAATTCGGTCATCGACATCGCAGGACCTGGCCGGTAGCAAGCTACATAAAGAAGAGAAACGCAGCTAACACGCTGCATAAACAGGGACAACTCCGCACATGATACAGGATGTTCATCCTCGTCTCTTGGATCAATTTTTGGCAAACCGTCCTCGTCTCCTGGATCAGTTCTTGATGAGGAACCATCGCATAAGGTTGGCATTCTCTTCAAATGATGGGTTTTATGTTATCCTTCCATGCTCCATCTTGGGCACCGCAAAAGGTGGTAAAACCTGCATAAGGAGAACACATATCAGTCTCCAACAAAGATTATAAAAATGTACAGCGGCAGCATGACCACTTCCAAGTCACAGACATGTGCAGGAGGGGATATCTCGAGATAGGCAAGTCCGTATGCATGAGCGAGAGAAACTCTCAGCCATGCAGTCAAGCCGCAGATGGACCAATTCCTCATCCATGCGGCCAAGCCACAAATAGGCTATGTGCATATTGCGGATAACTACACAGCGCTACGACAGAACTCCGTAGGGGCGAGGCTTGTGTGTGTTCTAGATGGTTTTTCATCCACGCTGCAAGGATGTGCACTTATGTCTCTGTGTGTATGTCCCTGCCACCATGACACCTGTTCTTACCTCCAAAGAGAATGTCAACATCAGGGGGCCACCAATTGACGTCGCTCTTGACAAACTCTTGGACAAGACGACAGTAGCCCTTGCCATCTTTTTTAGCAAAAAAGAGGGGACAAAAGTTCTCTCTCCTCCTCCCTAGTCCGCTTATTTATAGGCTCCTTGGGCGCTTGAGAAGATCGAGGCGATAAACCAGGAAGTTATGAGGATGAACCAGATGCCTAAATTCGCTTGATCCATATTTATCTCCTCGAAAACTGTAGTTGACTCAGAGTCCCAAGAAATCTCCTCGAGGATCGAGCTGAATCCTGCCTTAAATGGAGATTTGACAACCTGGCAAAGACTTGTCCATGCGACCCACCCTCCATGCGGCCCAAAGTTATTTTCTCCATGATTCTTATTCAAAGTATCTGAAACTTATCAGTTTAAAAACTTTGAAAGGGGTCTTGTAGAAGCATAAAAAATCTAGATCCATGTGCTCAACGAATATGCACCCCACAGTTGACTCAAAAAAAAATCAGGCCACAGCATGACCATGCCACAGAAAAAAAGCACCATCCATGCTCCCCAAATATTGGCCACCCAAAAGGCCTGACACCAAGATTACATCTGACAGAGAATTGTGACAAAAATAATTTTCTGAACGTCTCGAAAGATGTTAGCACACTAAGCGACAAGAAGCTCTCATCAGACTAATAATGACTTCTAACAAGCGTGCATCGCCACGTGTACGAGGCCTGATACGTCCCACACTCCGTATGCTCTATGCGTCTCTGGCCTCATGCGTCCCAGACTCCATGTGCTCCATACGACTATTGCCCTATGCATTCCAGACTCCATGTGTTCCATACGTCTCTGGCCCCATGCGTTCCAGATGCTATGCGTCCCATGCCTCTCAGACTCCAAACATCTAATGTGGTAAGGTTTCTTGAGACAAAATCTTTCTATTATGATTCTCTCCAACTAAATGTGGGCCACGTGTCAAGTTGACCAACACTCAAACGGAAGACGAGAACCGCCAGAATCTTTAACAAATAGCAAATCCCAACAAAACGTCCATGTGGTAGTATGCCCTGGACTCAACCCATACTATGGGTCCACAGTTGCAACCATATTTTGTTGAAGGAGTCCTATGTGGCCACCAAACAGAAAGACATGTGGCACATACAGCCCATCAATAGGATAGCTACAAATTGAGGCAACTTGGACATCCCAAAGGTCAGCTTTTTTTTATTATGCTAAGAGGTAGGCGTTTTCTACTTCATAGAGACCATACCCCTTCAGGCGAGCTGCGTACATGCACACAAGCTCAATAGAGAGAGAAGATAAAAGATAATCCCTCATTCACTCGTCGGACCGTCAACGGAGTAAAAAAGTCAATGCAATACTCGATCTCCATCGTCACACTACCCAAATAAAAAATATTGTACTTAGATTATCTGTCTAGGATTTTTTTATACTCTTTTTGTTTGTTATTAAATGAAGGTTTTCTAAACCTACTGTAATGACGAACAGTCATGATATTTCCTTGTCATGATGTTTACTATCTCAGTGACTCTCCATCATTTATTTTTATTGTTATTACTGTTTCATAGCTTTTGTCATTTATTGGAATTGCTATTGAGTTGTATTTTGCTCCAATTCTGACTGAATATATCTTTCAGATGATTATTTAGAGGACTGGGGTCCTACACATTATGGCCCATAGGACGGCGAACCAGCGGAGATAGCACCCCTATTATAGGAGGATTTAGTACCAGCCGTTGAGGAGGCTCAACTAGTATTAGCAGGCACTTAGTTAGTTTTACTTATTGTACTGGATATGTCTCTAGCTTAGACATTTGGTTTGTTATTTATATTTCAGACTATTTGTGTTTTGTTGATAGACTGTTAGACTTGGATATTGGTTATAATTTGTAATTCTTATGATTTTCATTCTTCTATTTGATATCGTGCCATTATCTTCCTCCAGTGATTATGATTGAGTATTGATTATTATATTATATTATATTATATTATATTATATTATATTATCATCTTGTCTTTCATATGGAGTTGAGATATCATTGGCAGGTTTCATATATTATTGTGTTAGATGATTATATAGTATTATTGACCTAGACAGCATTCTATCACCGATGTAGCTGCGTAGGCTGGATGTACCCACGTACTCGTGCCCTCATACCGGGTGCGGGTCATGACAACCAGGAAGGAGGAGTAATACATGCTCCACTTACTTGGTTGAGTGTATATGACAGGAACAAACGGCCTCTATAATCTATAACTCTTCAGCTTGATACTTTGTTGGAGAAGTACGCCTGTGTCGAGTCAGTTTTGTCAGGAAGAAAGTAGGAAAAGTACACCTTTATCGAGTCAGTTTGTAAGATTCCCCATACCGATGATTGACTCGCGTGGCATGGTCAGGTGATTGATGACGTCTGACTTACCTTCTAATGAAAGTATAATCAAAAAGGCTAGAATGTGTTTTTCTTGGGCCGTGACTAGTGATTAGTTATCTTTATGGGGTCGATTGACCAGTTGTAACTAGTAAATTTTTGGCAAAGCTCCAATGGGTAAGGGTAGTGTTATACTCAACCAAGTAATCAACTAGTTTGCTTTACTTTTTATACAGTAATTTAGAATGTCACCTGGGTAGATATCAAAACATTATAATTATAATTGATGGATTTTTTAAAAAAAATAAATTTACTTGTGATATTTTCTTCTGGTCGTTTTTCAAATTACTTTGCTACTATTTACTTTAACTAGTAAATTCATACGTAAAAATTTAGGATGTATGTCTAAAAAAAAATATTATTTAAAAAATTAGATAAAAATTTAAATTATATTAGAATATTTTAAATATGATTGGAATATATTTTAATTATAATTTATTATAAATATATATTTTTAATTGTGGATATGTGTTTAATTAGATAATACCTCATAGTTAGTTTAAATATAATGTAAATTTTGAATATATTTTAGGATTCTTTATATGTTCAGATGGTTTTAAATTTTTTTCTCAACTACGTAAAAGAAATTGGTAGTTAATTTTTTATATCATTAATTGAAGATATACATACGACTTAGACAATTAATTTCTGAGCCATTTCAAGGCTGCATTAAAATAGTATATATATTTCATTATAAGGTATCTAATAAACAGTTAACAAATCATAACAAATGATCTTCTTACACAATCAATATTTTGTATGATTTTGCCACTATTTATCTCAATATTCAATTTTAAGTTGCCACTATTTATCACAATTTCAATTTTAAGATATCCCAGAAACTGTTAGCAAATTATACCAAATGGTTTTCATACACAATCGAATTTAATTAATTCCAATTTATAAAAATAATTTAAAAGAAAAAGGGAACTATAATTGTTAAGAATGGTATTACAATGTTAACAAATTTTTAAAATGGATTACCAAAATTATTCTTCATTTATAAGGAAAGTTATGAATTTGTGTTCCTTCCCAACATGGACATGTCAAACTCGTAATCTTGTTATTTGGAAGCATACATATAATTTGTGTTTGTAACCTCCATTTTCCAAAATCTAAAAATTAGGAATTATTTTGTCAACTTAATTTAATTGTTAAATAGTGTTAGTTATACTAATTTAATTAGTTGGTTTTGTGTTTAATAATACTTTAGCCATGGATAAAATATTTTCTTCCTAACTAATTAGATATTATCCTAACCAATTTGATTCAGTTTCCATTGGATTTCAAATTCAAAATGGAATGGATAATGGCAAACTTGTAATTTTCCAAACCACCCATATCCCTACACATGGCCGGACCCCTATTCATTTTCCTCCACTCCCATTTTCATTTCACTCCATCATCTTATTCTGTAAGTCGTCTTCTCCAGCTCTCTAATCCAACTCCAAACCCTAATTTCTCCTCCACCATCCCAAATTAATACATTTCACCTTCAATTCGTCTTACAATGGAGAGCTAGAGATTGGGAGCACAAGAGGAGCTTGGAAAGAGTTCCAAGCAAGGAAGATTGTGTCCAATTCATCTT
This sequence comes from Iris macrosiphon, assembly GCA_036927795.1. Classification (NCBI taxonomy): domain Eukaryota; kingdom Viridiplantae; phylum Streptophyta; class Magnoliopsida; order Asparagales; family Iridaceae; genus Iris; species Iris macrosiphon. The sequence goes on along the minus strand of JAYESA010000007.1, from coordinate 64,121,493 downwards.
CCTTGTGTCCTCAAATTTGTGGATCTACATTGGAGATCTACTTTCAATAGGTAATTGTTGATTTTTTCCTAATTTTATGGTTTAGATTCCTAATTGAACTAGTAGAAACATCAAATTAGAAGTTATGACCCTCTAGGTGGTGAATTAGGTTGTAGAGGACCAATTTCCAATAGATCTACAAGTTAGAATGTTGAATTTGGGATAATTATAAATTTGTGTCCACCAAGTATTTGTGTTGTTTCCCTAAAGAGATTTTGGGTAGAGCTTGTTTCCACCCATTCTAAAAAGGATACTTAGTATTTGTGTCAAGATACTTTAGGATATGCATAGTTAAGTTAGTGATTCATATGCTTTTGGTGTTTATAGTGCCAAATTATGTTAAGTGTTAAATTTACTATATATTTATATGCAATTAAGTATATTAAGTGTCAATTAGGTTTATGTGTTAAATTATATAGGTACTCTTTATATTTAAGTGTCAATTATGTCATCGTTAATATTAGATAAATATGTCCATGGGTGTATCCTACATTTGAGAGAGTATCCTATATGTGTGCATGATACAAGAGGGTATCATGAGAGATGTGTACCTATGAGCTTGATATAGTATGGGAATAGTATTTGTGCATATATAGGTGTGCCATAGTATCTTGAGAGTATCATGGGTGTGTATTGATGAGTACCTTATGAAAGTGTGTTGTGTATCATGGACACCAAATTGATACCATTGACTTGAGAATTTATATATGCATGTGAAAATGGTGTAATAGGTGTGTATCCTAGTGGTGAATGTGGTGTTGGTACCATAGTGTATCAAAAAGCCATGGATCGGTATGCACATGTGTTTATGTGTTGAGGTGAATGAGATGTAGATGGGTATCAGTGTATTAAGGGGGTGAGTTTTATTACTCACCTGCAACAACAACAGTTGATGCACAAGTGCAACGGCACTGCTACATTCAGCAGCTGCATGAGCTCCAGCAGGTTGCAAAGGGAAGCAGTCTGCAGCATTATATGTAGTGCTGCATTAGCAGCACAACAGAGCTCAAGCATACAGCATGATGCATCTGCAGCAACATTACGAGCAGCGAGCAGTGTAGCAAGCTCGGGTAAGAGTAGCAGCTACAGATTTAGGTGAGGGTGGATGGGTGTATCAAGGAGTGTTTGAACCCGTGTTATCTTTGTGTACCAATCAATATGGACTTCTCTTTGCATCAGTGCACAGAGATGAGGAAATCTGGGTGTGTGGTTATTGAGTGAGAGTTATATCAGAGAGAAGAGGGTATCCAAGTGCATGCAAGTACGAGTATCAGTGTGTATCAGTGTTAGCGGTGAGCTTTGTGTTTTAGAGTGTGTGTGTGTGTGTGTGTGTGTGTGTCATAAACACATTCGAGTAGATTCTGAGAGTGGTTGCAGGATGCATGTGTATGTGAGGGTGATTCAGATTCCTGTAGCAGCCGAGAAACCGTATTGCATTAGCAGCAGTTGCTGCATTTGGGAATGCAACAGGGTGGGCAAGAGCTGTGCAGTTCCATCAGAATATGCAACAGTTGCAGCAGTTCTGCTACATTTAGTAGCAGCAGATCAGTATTTCCATGATGTACGGGGATATAGCATTAGTGTTAAGTGTAAGGGTTAGTGCCTGAATGTGTGTTCAGTGATGTATGATTGAGTGTCAGGTGGAGTTATCAGATATCTATCTATATGTATATAGAGTTATACATAGGTAGAGGTATATATGTATATGTATACTTGGGGCTAATCTAGTTATAGACATAGATATAGGATACAAGGATATTTACCTATAAGAATTGATAATATGCTTTATAAATACTAGTAGGTATTAGTGACCTATATTACAAACCTATCTAGTAAATACCAATCCAAGTAGATAAAGGTAATGACCTAGAAACCTAACAAGTGAATGAATAGATTCAATATTGATTTAATTTCACCTATTGATATAGTTAATTCATAATATAGGTTACTTGGACTCGGTTCAGTACCTAATCCATACCACCAGCTTAGGACAACAAAAGAGTACATTCTCTGATAGTTTCTATTACTCGATGGTCATGCCCCAGAACCTGAATACTGGAGAGCGAGGGCAAACATAGCCAGCTACGTATACCAGAGTACTCTAATACCCCGATATACGGTTACAGTTGTGAAAGACATGGGGGATTAATACTACAAGCCAACAGTCAATTCTAGGTGAAGCGATCCTAGGTGTCTCAATCACATATAAATCAACAAGATACCAAAAATATGATCATTAGACATAAAATAGTAAAGTATCCCAAACTATGTATACATAGATGATCAAGAAGCTAGTTGTACAAAATGAATAACTAGCACGAGTATAAGTAATACATGATAAGCACTAGCTACAGACTAGATATAAATAAAATCATGTTATGCCCGTAGTCAGGATGTCAAGTCCAAAACACAAGCTAAACACATGCTCGAAGGCTAAACGTCGCAAAGGAATAATGTACAGAACTAGTGGGTGAATGAAGAAGAAATCTACTAAGGTACTCTGGTGCTCCGGATGGTCACCATCCAGTGGAAGGTAAGGAAGATCCTCTGGTTCTGCCACGAGATCTGGCCATGCAAAATCAGTGGGATCAGACCCCCAATAGCAAGTACCATAAAGGAAGCCAAAACTATGAACTAAAATTACTAATAAAACACAACAACGGATAGAGACAAATAAATAAATATTGCTCGAGACTAGTGCGCTACCAATGCACTTATCTTGAGAATAGAAAAGACAATAAGAAAAATAATATATGACATAAGTAAACATCGAACAATTAAAATAAACGTGAACATGTAATCATGTAACGTGTCGGAACAATAACTAAGAACATGTACAAGATCATGAATAATGTCTACGAAAATGTAAGGTATTCTAGGGCATGTGAGCATGTACAGTATATGGGTCATATATAACATGTGATTAAAGGATCTGAGATATGGCATAAACACTAATCATGTAAAGGAACAATAACTGAATATAAAAATAATAGGAACAATAGGACCCGTAAATAGGCAATAGGACTGATTTCCTACCCTTATACCAAACAAGGACAAAAGGTAGGAACCGACTCTATGACCGTTTACGTATCCAAGTTGACAACAACAACAACACAATGATGAGGCAAAACTGAATATAATAGCTATAGAAAAGGATAAGCCGGCAAGCGTCAAGAGAGCTTGGGAACTTCTCAAAATCGGAGCTATAACCCTTAAACCAAACAAGAACCGGGGTTATAGATCTTTTTTTGAGTCGAACCTAGCCTCTGGCCACTTACCGACACATATAAAAATACAAGGAAGAAAAGATAATACACGAGCACAAGAATAATGCACAAGCAAAAGAGCACGGCCAAACATTTTCTACGGCTTGTTACATTAGCTAATTAGGGTTATCACAAATCCTAGTTACTAAAAAATACAATTTTGAGAATTTTTATACGGTCACACGCCCTGCAGTTTATCCAAATTATCCAGGCAAACGTTATGTCAAGGCAAAGGCAAATATAAATGTAAAGACAAAGTCAATGAATAGTACATCATTCGATAGTGTAAATGTAAAGGCAATGTCAATGTAAAGTGCATCACTCGACGGTGAGCTGGAATTGTGTCCCTCATGATGGAGAGCTCCAAATCCATGATGCGGCTGGAATAACGGGATCGCATGCAACCAGAAAACTTTTCCTCCTAATGATCTCATTATTCATGCTAGTTATTTTAATCCTTAACATTTTCATTTAGGATTCCGAATGTGATATTTCGCAGAATCCATCGTAGACATAATACTCCCCGCAGGGATATGTGAGATCGGACAATGATTTGACAATTATAAGCACAAGCACAAGACAAACCATAACAACGAACATATATAAGTCATGAAACATGAGTGCGCTACTACGAGCCACTATAAATATAATAAATAAATCTGGTTTCATGAGTGTGCTACGATGAGCCACTATCAAGCATATACAAGAAAAAAGAAATTATAAGTGCACTACGACGAGCCACTATCAAGAGGCAAGACAATGCATAACATATAGGCATGTACTAATGTCAAATGTATATAGGGTGTATAATCATCCCCTAACCAAACAAGGTCATATAATCATGCTAAAGAGTCAATATAGCCAAAGAAAATCTCAAAAACAAAAAAGGCAAAAATAGCAAAATTGGCATAACGGCGGTATATTAGCTGAAAGAAAGAGAGAGTATATATATATATATATATATATATATATATATATCGGCATGCTGACGGTATAATGTAATATACCATCGATATACTAGTTCGGGACAACAACGAAAGGTCAAAATTTTCATAAAAATTTGCAACGGCAATAAATATATCGTTTAAACTCAGAATTCAAATTTTTACAGTCAAAATTGAATAAAATCAAATTTCCTACAACATGGGAGTGTCGATATCGCACAAAAAATACAAAAAAAGTTGAATAAACTTTTGTATTGATTGAGAATGGACAAAAAGTACAAAAAAGTCTCTAATACAAGGTCTAAATACAATAAAAAAAGAATCTGGGTAAGTGTGATGGTGGAGATCAAGCATTGCAGCGAGTCCTTTACTCCGTTGACGATTTGAGACCAAGGAGGTTGACGAGGCTTCGGACGGCGCTTCTACCTTCTTCTCATTTACTTTTTTTACTATCCTCCTCTTTTGCATATGGAAAATGCCCATTATTTATAGCCTTAAGGCTGCACGTGGCAAGTCGAGATCTGGGGTTGCTGATGCCCATAATACTTGTGACACGCGCCATGCCCTAATTTTAATGGCTCTGATTGCACTTTGGGACCACTGCCGCTAGGCGCATGAAGTTCACTGAGGTAGTAGTGGCGTATGGAACTACTGGCACATGGGAACACTACTTAGGCTGTTAGTGGCGTATGGCTATCAACGGGGTGGTAGTAGCACATGGCGTTGCTTGGCACACGGGAATACTACTCGGGTTATTGACAGCACATGGCTCTGGACTTCTCGGGCACATAGCTCTGGTTTACTTTGACGCTTGGTGTAGATTTTTCATGCTTCTACAAGACTCCTTCAAAGTTTCTGAACTTAAACTTTTAAGTTTGGAATACTTTGAACAGAAGTATGGAGGAGATAGACGCATGTAGGCATTTGGCGCATCAGATATAGCCTTGTTGCTGACAGGCCGTTGAGTCGACATTTTGACTGGCTATTCCCTATGCAAAGATTCATTTATTAAATATCAGGTTCATCCCGCGGTTTAGATGCCTAGCAACTCGTGCGCCATTAATGGCTCTCTTGCTATAAATAGAGGGCTAGGGGGGAGAGAATAGTATTTTATCTTTCGCCCAATGTCTCTGCGGGAGGCTCGTACGGGAAGATCGGTTGAGTAATTCGTCGATCCTCTACCTTTGATGGTTGACCATCCAACTGTCGTCGATGGAAGTAAGGAGCAAAACTTATGCCTTACTATTCCTGGATCACTCGGACACTTCGGCACAGTCTGCTTACATGGGCAAAAAATGCCCATTTATGCGCATGCACTTCTTCTCGGTTTAACGTGCATGGTCGTTGCCGAAGGGCTTTGACCAGAAAAAGCGTTGATGGCGAGTGTCACGACCTACACCCGGATATTTGGACACGAGTATGTGGGTACGTCCAGCCTAGCTCGTAGCATCGACGGTAGAACGTTGTCTGGGTCAACTCTAACTAACTAAATATCTCGATAATATATATATGGTACCTATCAATCATCTCAACTCCAAATGGAGGAACAATATGGTATCTCACAAATGTAACTATACTCAATCATAATGCAAACTAAGAAAGATAGAGCAAGAATGGAATAACGAAGAAAAGAATCAAGATACAATCCATAAGTCTAAAATAATATACATGCCATGAATCTTAATAACAGTCTAATACAAATCCACCAAAATAAACTAAACCTCCTCAAGCTCTGGAACTAATTCCTCATGGTCTATAGGAGTATCCTCTAATGGTATTCCCTCCTACGGTCCGTAGAATATGGGACACTGATCTATGAGCCAATCGTCTGAAAAATATATACAGTTAGGATTAGAGCAAAGTACATACCTCTGAAAGCAGTTTCAAATACATAATCGAGCATATAAAACAGATAATAGAAAAGAATACAAAATAACGAAACAACAGAATAAAATGAACTAGAGTGAATAGGTAATGTACTGGAATAAAGAATATGCAATAAAATATCTACAATATAAAGGGAATAACTAAAATCTAACTAATATGCCATGGAATACAAGTTCATTATGTGATTAGTTTAGGTTGAACACGAATACAATAAGGGAACTCGATTATAAGTGTGGTATGTAATCAACATGTACACGAATACACTGGGGCTGGATCACATAATCAACTCCTACTCCCCCATCCCCAACTAATACCAATGGATCCAATCATGACACGTTACGAACATGAATATGGGCACACTGAACACGAGCAGTGTGTGTACAAGAATATAATCACACTGAACATAAGTAGTGTGTGTACACGAATATAAGCACACTAAATACGAGCAGTATGTGAACATGAAATACAATAAATCAATACCCGATACACACGATGAACTACATATGAAAGAGTACCCGCTGAACACGGTAGGGGATAACATCTTTTGACAGGATCCATGTAGTACCAGTCCGTGAAATCACTGTGTCGGAATCAATTATACAGTTCTAGAATATGAGATATATACACTATTATAAAATAAAAACTAACAGAGAAATGTACTCGCCAGAGGTTCTGAGCAAAGTGTGTGTCTCGATGCCCAATCTGGTGTCACATAGACCTATATATGGTATATAGCATCAATACAAGGTTCTAAAATAAAAATAAGTTAAACTTGTTCAATTCTAGGTCAAAAAGCCATTTCTAAGTCATAAAAGTCAAACTAGGTCAACTCTAGGTCAAACTAGTCAAACTTGGTCAAACTAGCTATTTCTATGTTGTATGAGTCTAACTCTAGGATATTAGGTCCATACACTATGTAATTAGGCTATACTAACTATATTAAGATACTAGGATACCAACAAAGTATCGTATCATAAGATACGCAAGTTATTAGATATAAAAATATAATATATATATATATATATATATATATATATATATATATATATATATATATATATATATATATATATATATATATAGTATTCTTAGTCAAACTAAAGCTAAGTGGATACATTGGCTTTTAACCAATGCGGTATCACACCACCTACACACCCATCTTGATACTCAAACTCAATACCTTGAGCATAAACCAATACCTTGACATTATCTTAGTATCACAAGGTAATTTAAATTCTAACATGTAACTAACTACCCATTCACCAAACTATAAAATAACATACATTTACTTATACAATACTCTACTAACTACCTACTAACAAACCAACATATATATATACATACATATAACTAATCTAGTAATTAATATATATATATATATATATATATATATAACTACTAGTTATCAATATGTATATACAACTAACTAGATCATCAATCAAACTAACTAACTAAAGCTATACATTAAGCTAACTACCCCTTACCTTGTTGCTGCCCCTGTTCATGCTATTGCTGCTGCAGTAGGCTATTGAAGGCTGCAGCTAGCTGCTCCTCTTGCGGTGGCTGCTGCAGTTGGTATTCTTGCTGCTAATACTGCAGTTGAGCTACTGCAGTTGCTGCTGATGATGCAGCCAATTGCTGCTGAAGCTGCTGCACACTGCTGCTCATGCTGAAGGTTGTTGCAGGCCTTGCTTGCTGTGGCTTGCTATTGCTACAGAAACTGCTGGACTTGATGTTGTTGTTGCAGCTGCAGTTGCATGCTCAAGATGCTATAGTTGCTCTGACAGTATGCTGAAGTTGTTGTTCCTTCCTCTTGCTGAGAAAGTTGTTGTAGCTGTTGTTCTCTCCTCTTGCTGAGAATGTTGCTATAGCTCTTGCAATTAAACTACATAACGCCTTTGATGCCCGACCCCCTCTCACTGAACACAACACTCACTCACACTCACTCACTCACACTCTATGCACACACACGCATATGTAAATATATCACTATACATACATATATACATATATGTAACTATATATATATATATATATATATATATATATATATATATATATATATATATATATATATAACCACATACAACTAACTACACTAGTAATGCATATGAACCCCCTATCTCTCATGGCCACCAACACCTCAAAATGAAACATAGACATTCACATAAATATATATATATATATATATATATATATATATATATATATATATATATATATATATATATATATATATATATATATATCATACACCATTATAATTATAACATTCTAATAGCTATTACCAAGGTATATTAAATCTAAATGCAATAAAATAAATATGTGGAGTGCACCGCACCCGTATCACACTCATTATATGATACGCTTGTGGTACAGCTCCACCACACAACCAAACGTATCTCGAAGGATATGAGCAAGTCTAAAATCATAATTATGAACAATACGAAGAGTTAACTACTCAACTACATGTCCGTGTCAAAATGTGACATGCTCAAACCCCCGTATCGGAGAAAAACTCCCAAATTAACCCGTATCGCCAAATTATCAGGATACGGCCTACACGTATCCAATTGTCGACACAATACTAGTCACACACAATCAAACATATGTCAATTTGGTCTAATTGACCTATTAACAAACACAAGATGTGTCAATCTCGGAATTCTCCCAAAATTGATACAAAATATCACATAACTTTCTCCATAGGCCTCCTATGAACCTAATTCCAATTCCTATGGGAAGCCTTAGTACATGGAAGGGTTTCTAATAAATAAATTACAGATTTAGAGTCTAATTATATAGAGAAAACTAAATTATACCTATTAGAAGATGGATTCCCAATAAAATCTCTAAATTGAGTGTCAAAAGCCTCCAACTTGTAGATCCTTGCTTCCTCCTTGTAGATCCTTGCTTCCTCCTTTTAGATCCTTGTTCTAATATCATCCAATAATGAATATGGAAGGAATTAGGAAGAAATTTGAGTAGGAATTGGTGTGGAAATAAAAAATTTTGGAAGAGAAAAATTTTAGATCTAGATTTGGAATGACAAATGAGGAGAGAGAGAGTCTCTCTCCACCCCTATGGTGGCCGGCCATAAGCCCTCCTCCAAGCTACTATGAAAATTCCAAAATACCCTTGGGGCTTGTCATGAAGAAATAATTAAGGAGGAAAGGTTCTAGTCTAATTGGTTTCACTAATTAATTTATCCTCCTAATGAATGGGCTTACTATTGGGCTCAATTCTAACTAGAATCAAATGTTGGTCCATGGATCTAAACTAAACTAATTAGGTCCACTAACACAAGTCCAAAATAAAATTTAATATCTAACAATAAATAAATAATATTCACAACATGCATAATATTTAATACAATAATCCTAAAATAAATATACCCATGCCCAATTACCAAACTACCCTTAGTTGGAAAAGTGAGGGTGACAATCCTACCCACCATAGAAAAAAATTTACTCAAAATTAAGGAAGAAACTAACTACCAAAAGCAATCAATACAAGCAAAGAAAGAATTATACCTCACGGCTCAAACAGATATGGATATTGCTCGCGCCTCTCGGCCTCTCGCTCCCAAGTACTCTCTCATGGCGAGTTATGCCTCCATGCGACGCACACCAAAGGAATCGTCTGGTTCTTCAGCACCTTCTTCCTCCGATCTAGAATCTCAATAGGCTGCTCTGGATAGTTAAGAGTATGGCCCACCTCTATCTCTAAGTGATCCAACATATGACTAGGATCTGCCATGTACCGTCTCAGCTGCGACACGTGAAACATGTTGTGCACTCCCTCCAATGCAGGTGATAAGTTCAGTCTATAGGCAACTGCACCAACCCTCTCAAGAATACTGAAAGGTCCGATGAATCGTGGACTAAGCTTTCCGCCTCCACCGAAATAAATTGTGCCACGTGTCGAAGAAATCCTCAGAAACACCAAACCACCAACCTAGCATAAAATACAGCGTTAACACTCTAACAAAAACAAACAATCATAAGTAATACAAAATAAAATATATACCTCAAACTCCAATGGTCTCCGATGGCTATCGGCCCAATGCCGTTGTCTGTCCTGTGCCACTCGAAGTCTATCCCTGATGAGCTTCACCTTCTCAGCTTCATCCACTACCATCTCTGGTCCCAATAAGGCTCTCTCACCAACATAATCCCATGATAACGGAGTGCGACATCTCCGTCCATACAATGCCTCAAATGGTGATTCTCTATACTGGCCTGGTAGATGTTGTTGTAAGAAAACTCTACCAAGTGAAGATGATCCTCCCAAGAACCTCCAAAATCCAAAATACAAGTGCGTAGCATGTCCTTGAGAGTCTGGATAGTCCTCTCTGACTGTCCGTCTGTGTGAGGGTGATGTGCGGTACTGAACTTGAGTTGAGTGCCCAAGTTAGCCTGCAAACTCCTCCAGAAGTAGGACATAAAACGACTATCCCGATCCGAGACTATGCTCACCGGGACTCCATAAAATCTGACTATCTTATGCACATACATCTTTGCGAGCTTCTCCGTAGACGTACCCACTTTAAATGGCAAAAAGTAGGCTAATTTGGCCAACCTGTCTATAATGACCCAAATCATATATTTATCTCCTAGAGAACGCGAAAGTCCTGAAACAAAGTCCATTGTCACATGCTTCCATTTCTACTCTGGAATGGATAAAGGCTGAAGCAATCCACCTGGCCTCTGTCTTTTTGCCTTTACCTGCTGGCAAACCAAACATCTGGATACGAACCTCTTGCTTCATACCATACCACCAAACATGCTCTCTCATATCCCTATACATCTTGTTGGCACCTGTATACATAAAGTACTGAGATCGATGCGCCTCCTGAAGAATCTCTTTGCATAATACTCCACTCAGTAGACATAATCTGGTACCATGCCACAATGATCCATCGTCTACAATGTTGAAGTCCTCTGCCAATCCTATCTGAACCTGTGCTCTGATACTCCTCAGAGACTCATCCTCGAACTGTGCGACTCTGATCCGGTCCATCAACTCTGACTGTACATGAAGTCTCCACGTCTGTGCTGCAACTCAAGGAACTAATACCTCAATGCCCAAACTATCAAGATCGGCCAATAAATATTTGTCCCTCGTCAAGTACATAGCCACTGGATACCTGCTCAAGGCATCCATGACTATGTTGGCCTTCCCTGGATGGTACTGCAAAGAAATATCGAAGTCCTTCATCAACTCCAACCATCGTCGCAGCCTCATATTGATCTCTTTTTGTGTAAACACATACTACAAGTTCGTGTGATCTCTAAAGATATCTACCCTCTCGCCATACAAGTAGTGCTTCCACAGTTTAAGAGCAAAAATAACTGCTGCCAACTCCAATTCATGGGTAGGATAATTCTTCTCATACGGGCATAATTGCCTGGAATCATAGGCAATCACCTTCCCTTTCAGCTGTAACACACAACCCAAACCCTTACCTGATGCATCACTGTATATAGCAAATCCTCTTGTCTCTGATGGCAATGTCAATATTGGAGATGTAGTCAGCCTCTTCTTTAGCTCCTCAAAAGCAGACTGACAATCCTTAGTCTAGACGAACTCTACGTCCTTCCTGGTTAGTCTAGTCATCGGCTCCGTAATCCTAAAAAATCCTGAATAAATCTCTGATAATAGCCTGCTAGTCCAAGAAAACTTTTGATCTTCGCTACTGAACTCGGGGTAGACCATAACTCAACTGCTGAAATCTTCTTCGGGTCTACTGAGATTATGTCTCCTGTAATCACATGTCCGAGGAATTCAACCTTATCAAGGAAGAACTCACACTTCGAAAGCTTACCATATAGATTCTCCTTCCTGAGGGTCTCCAGAACTATCCTCAGGTGCTTCTTATGCTCCTCCAGAATCTTTGAATAAATCAGTATATCATCAATGAATACTACCACAAACTGATCCAAGTATTGATGAAATACCTTATTCATCAGGTTCATGAATACCACCGGAGCATTGGGCAACCCAAACCGCATCACCAAGAACTTAAACTGCCCATACCGAGTCCTAAAAGCTGTCTTCGAAATGTCTTTCTTCTTCACTTTCACTTGATGGTACCCCAACCTCAAGTCTATCTTTGAGAATACCTTCGCTCCGCTCAACTGATCAAATAAATCGTCAATCCACGGTAATGGGTATTTATTCTTGATAGTGAGGCTGTTGAGTGCCCTGTAGTCGATACACATGCGTACCGACCCATTCTTCTTTGGTATAAATAATACGGGAGCACCCCATGGTGATGAAATGGAGCGGATGAAGCCCTTGTCCTACAACTTATCCACCTGCTTCTTCAACTTTGTCAGTTTGTTGTTGTTCACTCTATAGACGTACTATGATATTGGCTCTATGCCTGGCACCAAATCTATAGAGAACTCCACATCTCTGTCTTGTGTCAACCCCGACAACTCATCTGGAAAGACATCCATATACTCCACAATTAATGGATGTGAGGGCTCTTGCTCTTCTACCAAAGCTCCACAGAAGTTACCTTCGCTCTGCTCTGCTGCTCCTCTGACGAACTCAAACTCTAGTTCTTCTGGTGTCTGGAACAAAACTCTGTCTCCTCGATAATTGATACTAGCATGATGCCTACTCAACCAATCAATCTCGAGTACTATATCGGAGCTCGAAAGTGGCATTACGAGTAGACATACGTTCAACTCTCGGCCTCCCAGAGAAACTCTTTAGTCCTTACAAATAACACTGACCAGGATAATGCCACCCCCGGTCATGATCTTGCAAGTCCTCGCCAATGGTTCAGACTGAAGATGTTGTTTCAGAGCAAAAGATACAGATACAAAACTATGTGAAGCACCAAAATCAAATAAAATATAAGCTGGAAAAGAATCAAGATAAACTGAAACTGAGATAACATCACTGACTGGATCATCCTCCTCGACAGTAAAGGCAAAATCTCGCCCTTGTCGTTGTGCACCTCTCTGCTACTGCTGCTGCTGAGCAAACTGTTATTGTTGTGGTGGTAGAGGAGGTCCTCTCTGCTGTCCCACTGGTGGTCTGCGGGTGCTCTCTATGCCTGAGCTCAGCTCGGAGCTGGATGAGCTAGAATTTTAGGACAAGCCCTCAACTGATGGTCTCTTGATCCGCAGAATAAGCATTGGCCCAATCTCATTCTGCATGCATCACATCCATGTCCTTGCTTCTTACAGAATATGCAAGGAATAGTTATCCTCTGGATCTGGTGCATCTATTGTGCTGGTGCTCTAGCTGGTCCATGATACTGCTGCTCGGCTGCTGGAAGTGCCTCTGGTGCTGCTGCTGAAAATAAGACCACTTTATTGGACCCGTATTGGTACTAGATCCTTCTATGTCCCTCAGCCTCTTAGGGCCAAGCTCTAGATCATCCTTTGCCCTCTATGTCTGCCCAGAATCTCCTCGAAAGTAGTGGTGGGATCTCCATTCGTGTATGATTTGACCTCCTTATTTAGGCCCTTCTTGAACTTTTTGGCTCTTCCTCTGGGTTCTGTCCCTCTACAAAGCGGCCTAATCTGATATACTCCGTCGCATACTCATCCACCGTCATACCTCCCTGAACAAGGTACTGGAACATGCTCTTTAGAGATATCAGAGCCACATCTGGAAAGAACTTTTTTTTAAAGATCTATTTAAAAGATTTCCAAGTAAGTCCTGGTACTGAGATCCTGGGGTCCGTCCTGAACCAAATCAACGCAAATATTGAACATTATGCTCCTCTCGGCCTCTATCTGCAACCTCTCTGGAATCTGTGCCAGCCGCAGGTTCTGCTCAATGTTCTCTATCCAATCATCAGCATAAATGATCCCTTCAGTGCCTTTAAAGTCCTTCGGCCCCATCCTCTTGAAGTCTATGATATTCCCTGGCCTCGGTTGTTATGGGGTGAACTGAGGTGGTGTCGTCTGTGGATGGACTAAGGCGGCTCTCTCGACTGTTGCGAATGCAATCTGGTGAGCATTCTAAATGCTTTGCCTCATAACCTCTGACTGCCGTTGATGTGCCTCCATCATTTGCTGAAAAAGCACAAACATCTTCGTCTGATCGACTACGGATGGTGGGGGTGGAAGATCCCCTAAAACTATCGGCGTTGTCCTCTGTACTAGAGGTGGAGCACGTTCGAAAACTGCTGCAGAAACGCCCACCTGGATCGGTAAAACGGACCTCTGGAATATAGCTACTAGAATAGCGTCTGATGGTGCTGCCCTCATAGGCGGTGAAGTGACTGGCCGCATTGACATGGAACCTGAGCGCTGGGAACGCGTCTTCGGCGGCATCCTAAAGATAGATGGAACAAAGGAATCAATATTGAGTAAGATACGATATCATCAATGAATGACAGATTTTATTCAAAGTAAAGCAAACATTCAATAGATAAGGATAGCAAAACAGATATTGGAAGCGTTTACTAGTTGTTATTGAGTATACTTTCAGCCTAAATTATATTTCCTAAAGCAGGCTCGTAGCAGTACTCTAGGTGAGCACTACTACAATATCGCTCTACTTGCGACTCCTGACCTATATGGGCCACCACTAAAAATGTGTCACAATCTGCACCCGAATATTCGGGCATGAGTACGTTGGTACGTCCAACTTACCCGCAGCATCAGCAGTAGAACATTGTCTAGGTCAACTATAAATAACTAATTACCTCAATAATATATATATGGTACATGTCAATCATCTTAACTCCAAATGGAGGAACAATATGGTATCTCACAAATGTAACTATACTCAATCACAATACAAACTAAGGAAGATAGAGCACGAATGGAATAACGAAGAAAATAATCAAGATACAATCCACAAGTCTGAAATAATATACATGCCATGAATCTCAATAACAGTCTAATACAAATCCACCAAAATAAACTAAACCTCCTCAGGCTCTGGAACTAAGTTCTCCTGGTCTATAGGAGTATCCTCCAATGGAATGCCCTCCTGTGGTCCGTAGAATGTGGGACACTGATCTATGAGCCAATCATTTGGAAAAATATATCCAGTCAGGATTGGAGCGAAGTACATACCTCTGAAAGCAGTTTCAAATACATAATCGAGCATATAAAACAGATAATAAAAAAAATACAAGATAACTTAATAATAGAATGAAATTAACTAGAGTGAATAGGTAATATATTAAAATGAAGAACATGCAATAAAATATCTGCAATATAAAGAGAATAACTGAAATCTAACCAATGTGCCATGGAATACAAGTTTATTATATGATCAGTTTAGGTTGAACACAAATACAATAAGGTAACTCAATTACAAGTGTGGTATGTAATCGACATGTACACGAATACACTGGGGCTGATCACATAATCAACTCCTACTCCCCCATCCCCAACTAATACCAATGGATCCAATCACGACACGTTACAAACACGAATATGGGCATACTGAATACGAGCAGTGTGTGTACACAAATATAAGCACACTGAACACGAGTAGTATGTGTACACAAATATAAGCACACTGAATACAAGCAGTATGTGAACACGAAATACAATAAATCAATACTCGATACACATGATGAAATATATGTGAAAGAGTACCCATTGAACACGGTAGGGGATAACATCTCCTGACAGGATCCATGTAGTACCAGTCCGTGAAACTACTGTGTCGGAATTAAGTATACAGTTCTAGAACATTAGATATATACACAATTATAAAATAAAAACTAACATAGAAATGTACTCGCCTAAGGTCCTAAGCAAGGTATGTCTCTCGATGCCCAAGTTGGTGTTACACAGACCTATATATGGTATATTGTATCAATATAAGATTCTATAATAAAAATAAGTTAAACTTGTTCAATTCTAGGTCAAAAAGCCATTTCTAAGTCATAACAGTCAAACTAGGTCAACTCTAGGTCAAACTTGGTCAAACTAGCTATTTCTATGGTGTATGAGTCTAACTCTAGGATATTAGGTCCATACACTATGTAATTAGGTTATACTAACTATATTAAGATACTAGGATACCAACAAAGTACCATATCATAAGATACGCAAGTTATTAGATATGAAAATACAATATATATATATATATATATATATATATATATATATATATATATATATATATATATATATATATATATAATTCTTAGTCAAACAAAAGCTAAGTGGATACCTTGGCTTTGAACCAATGCGGTATCACACCACCTACACACCCATCTTGATACTAAAATTCAATACCTTGAGCATAAACCAATACCTTGACATTACCTTGGTATCACATGGTAATTCAAATTCCAACATGTAACTAACTACACATACACCTAACTATAAACTAACATGCATTTACTTATACAATACTCTACTAACTACCTACTAACAAACCAATACATATATATATATATATATATATATCATCAATCAAACTAACTAACTAAAGCTATACATCAAGCTAACTACCCCTTACTTTGTTGCTGCCCATGTTCTTGTTATTGCTGCAGTAGGCTACTGAAGGCTGCAGCTAGCTGCTCCTCTTGTTGTGGCTGCTGTAGTTGGTATTCTTGCTGCTAATGCTGTAGTTGAGCTACTGCAGTTGCTGCTGATACTACAGCCAATTGCTGTTGAAGCTGTTGCACACTGCTGCTCATGCTGAAGGTTGCTGCAGGCCTTGCTTGTTGTGGCTTGCTGTTGTTGCAGAAACTACTAGCCTTACTGTTATTATTGTAGCTGCTGTTGCATGCTCAAGTTGCTACAGTTGCTCTGAATATATGATGAAGCTGTTATTCCCTCCTCTTGCTGAGAATGTTGCTGTAGATGTTGTTCTCTCCTCTTGTTGAGAATGTTGTTGTAGTTCTTGCATTTGAGCTACTGAATGCCTTTGATGGCCGAACCCCTCTCACTGAACACAACACTCACTCACACTAACTCGCACTCTTTCACTCACACACTATGCACACACACATATGTAAATATATCGCTATACATACATATATACATATATGTAACTCTCTCTCTCTCTCTCTCTCTCTCTCTCTCTCTCTCTATATATATATATATATATATATATATATATATATATATATATATATATATCATTAAGTATATACTTATAACTAACTACACTAGTAATGCATATTAACCCCCTATCTCTCATGGCTACCAACACCTCAAAATGAAATATAGACATTCACATACATATGTATATATATATATATATATATATATATATATATATATATATATATATATATATATATATATATATATATATATATATATATATATATATATATATATATATATATCATACAACCATTATAATTATAATATTCTAATAACTATTACCAAGGTATATTAAATCTAAATGCAATGAAACAAACAAGTGAAGTACACCGCACCCGTATCACACTCATTCTATGATATGCTTGCGATACGGCTCCACCACACAACCAAACATATTCCGAAGGATACAAGCAAGTCTAAAATCGTAATTATGAATAATACAAAGAGTTAACTACTCAACTACGTGTCCATGTCAAAATATGACATGCTCAAAATCTCATGTAGGATAAAAACTCCCAAATCAACTCGTATCGCCAAATTGTCAAGATATGGCCTACACGTATCCAATTATGGATACGAAAATAGTTACACACAATTAAATATATGTTAATTTGGTCTAATTGACCTATTGACAAACACAAGGTGTGCCAATATCGGAATTCTTCCAAAATTGACATAAAATATCACATAACTTTCTCTAAAGGCCTCCTATGAACCTAATTACAATTCATATGGGTAGCCTTAGTACGTGGGAGGGTTCCTAATAATTAAATTATAGATTTAGAGTCTAATTAGAGAGATAGAAACTAAATTGTACCTATTATGAGATAAATTCTTAATAAAATCCCCAAATTAAGTGTCAAGAGCCTCCAACTTGTAGATCCTTGCTTCCTTCTTGTAGATTCTTGATTCCTCCTTGAAGATCCTTGTTCTAATAGCCTCCAATGATGAATAGGGAAGAAATTGGGAAAAAATTTAAGTATAAATTTGTGTGAAAATAAAGAAATTTGGAAGAGAAAAAATTCTAGATCTAAATTTGGAATGACAAATGGGGAGAGAGAGAGAGAGAGTCTCTCTCCACCCCTATGGTGGCTGGCCATAACCCCTCCTCCAAGCAACTATGGAAAGTCCAAAATAACCTTTGGGGCTTGTCATAAAGAAATAATTAAGGAGGGGAGGTTCTAGTCTAATTGGTTTCACTAATTAATTCATCATCCTAATGAATGGGCTTACTATTGGGCTCAAATCTAACTAGAATCAAATTTTGGTCCATGGATCTAAACTAAACTAATTAGGTCCACTAACACAAGTCTAAAATAAAATCTAACATCTAACAATAAATAAATAATATAATAAATAATATTCACAACATGCATAATATTTAATATAATAATCCTAAAATAAATATACCTATGCCTAATTATCAAAATACCCTTAGTTGGAAAAGTGAGGGTGACAATCCTACCCACCTTAGAAAATTTTTGTCCTCAAAATTAAGGAAGAAACTAACTACCAAAAGCAATCAATACAAGTAAAGAAAGAATTATACCTCACGGCTCAAACAGATATGGATATTGCTCGCGCATCTCGGCCTCTCGCTCCCAGGTACTCTCTCCTAGCGAGTGATGCCTCTACGCGATGTGCACCAAAGAAATCATCTAGTTCTTCAGTACCTACTTTCTTCGATCCAGAATCTCAACTGGTTGCTCAGGATAGTAAAGAGTAGGGCCTACCTCTATCTCCGAGTAATCCAACACATGACTAGGATCTGCCACGTACCGTCGTACCGTCTCAACTGGATGCTCTGGGTAGTTAAGAGCATGGGTGCATTTGCCTCTGCGCAGTGGTGGTTACACGCGTATATACTGGACTTGTTCATGTGCGCATCTTCCCCGACCGCAAAGATGGCTAGATTGCCCTGAATCAAAAAGTGGCGCATGCTCTTGTGGATGCGCGCATTTTGATATTGTCTTCTCTTTCCAAAATTCTAACTTTTTGTGTGCTTATCTTATAGGGACTGCCTTGGATTATCGAGTCCTAATGGAACATGAAAAGATATCATAGTTACCGTTATTCATGATGAACAAGCACGTTACCCAGAGGATTATCCGCGATCATAGCTCACTGTAGTTATTCCTCGTATACGGCTAGGATGTTGTAACGACCCGCTCCGCTCAACCCGGAGGTCCGATTCAAACGACACAAGTATAACAAACCGTCCTACCTTGCTCAGCGAGATAACTCATTCGATGCAAAGGAATTCAGGCTTGGACGTTCAAATGGAGTTCAAACTTAGACTTTTTAGAGGTGCGCTCGGAGTCTCGCTCGGCCGATGCGATTCATCGCTAAGGTGGGTGGCTCTGATGAACCTGTCTCTACTTAGTTGAACACATAAGAAAAGGAATGATACATGCTAGTTTTTAAGCGATAACCTTTGCATGCTAATAAAAAGAGATGAATGCACATAGCTAAGGGAATAATCATGATTTATCATTGTGTATATAATATAGAAACTCTGTCCTGCTAGTGCGTAACTTAGAGCATTGATATAAATGGAGTAAGTTCCATATGTTGTGCCACAAAGTAGATCTCATTTACAATATCAATATACTGCATCACACGGAATGTAACACCGAGTTAGAGTAGAATCATATTTCATACATAGACCAGGAAGACTATCAAACAGTCATTCTGAGTCAGGAGAAGAAAAGAAGAGAAAGTACTAAAGATATACAGATCGCCGAGGCAGTCTCCGATCTAGGAGCTATGCAGAGAAGAATCAACCGAGCTAAAGTCCTCAGATAAGAGAAACCAAGCATGAAATTCTCAGCTAGAATTGGAAGTGGTGAAATAGTTGTATAGTCACGGACAACTGGTTGCGCACTAAGAAGAGTCCTTCAACGATCTTTAAGGCATCAAAATCGTATCGGCCCAGGAGGACTGCGCTAACAGAAGTTATAGTGCGATATCTAGCTAAAGTACTAGCAGGTGAGTGTGGGACGTCTAGCAAGGCTTAAAATTGACCTGCAAAGATAGCCGACTCGTCGGAAGGTTCTAGATGCCCAGTAAGGCTCACAACTGAGCTGGGAAGACATTCGCTTCATCCCATATTATGTCTAATATGGCTAACAGAGCCAGTGACCTTCATATAGATAATTTATGCATGTATAGTGGCGATCAGCATTCAGAAAAGAAGTTACATGGAGGAGTATAATGCACGAAACTTTGTACATTTAGAATGGATGCACGGTATATAACATAGTTCGAGTAAAATATGCATAAGGCAGAGACACAATCGTAATACTTGAGTTACATAGATGTTCTTCATTACTTAGTAGATTATTGATTATATTGTTGTGTATGACAGGGAAGGCCGAATGGTAAAAAAGGATAAGACGAACTCAACTATTTACATTATGACACTCTTGATTCAGACACGGGTATTACTTTCATTATATTGCCATAAAGCTGATCCTAAGAAAAAGACTTGAAACACAACATAATAAGTCGGTGCACATAACTAATGAATGTGATTGTTTTATGACGTGGACGAGAGCCCTCCCCACCAGTACATTCAATATAATGATACCCAACCAGATTACATATAGGGTACAGGGAGAACTCGCACAGATTTGAAGATCGCTTGACGCATCGAGGCACTGGACCGCACTTGGCATCTTGGAACATGGCGTACAGACTTGGAGCTCATATATATATGAGACTTAATGTATGGGAACATCATTATCTAGAGTGTTTGATTCATTTGTAATCCTAAGGGCATATTCATTGTAATGAGAAAGAGAGGGAGCATGAGCGACTTGTAATCTCGGTCTAGCGCTGCTTGTATTCTTTACTTCATATCAATAAAGAGCTTATTTTGGATTCAATACTTGTGTTTATTCTAGCTTTCCGCTATGATAACTTTACGAACTAGTAATCAACGGTCATTTCGATATTTGCCTTGCGCAGGTGAAACTCCAGGCTCGCGCGACATCATGTCCTGCTAGGAATAATTATCCTGCTGGAGCGGTGACACCGTGATTCGCGTCCAGCAGGGATGATCAATCCTGTAGGAGATTGGATCATGACAATTTGGTATCAGAGTATGGCTTTACGTCCTTGGAATTCGTATCGATTCTCTTAGTTTTGAACTTGTTCATTGATGATGTGATAGACGCTCTCTCTCAATGCTTCGATGAATATTCCATACAATGAGTCTAAATATTTCAAAAATAATTGTGCGAAGGATTATTGTACGAAGATAGTTATGTGATGGCCTTTATGCCGAGTTGAGTCAAACCTTATGTGAGTAGACTTATGCTAGAGTTAGCAAGTCACATGAGAACCAGATTAGGTTTCTGCTGATGTTAGAAAATAGGTATATGAGACTTAGAATATCGTTCAGACAAGATAGCTATGCACACGGCCGTTTGGCTAAGATGTGCCGAGTATCGCGCACCTGGACCCTTTGGTGCGAGCGACTATACGAGTGAGAATTTGGTATCGTACATATAAGATAAGTCAAACTTAGAATGGAAATCGATAGAGATATTATGGGATTATCGCTAAGGCGAATATAGAGAAGCATGCTTGGATTTTATGGAATAGTTTGGACGGTAGTTCGTGTCGATAAGTATAAATCAAAATATGATGCATGGATGATTATTGATAGAGGTATATATGAGACTAAGATTTATCGAGGCGACACATAGAGATCGTGTTGAAGTTCTAAGGAACGAATTGGATATATGAGTGAACGATGCGAAAGTGATTCGGGATTTAATAGGATAACTCGATTCCTTAGTGGTGTATGTGATAGTCTCAGGAACGAATAAGCAAATTGAGAATAGAGTGAGTTTTAAAAGATTCATAGAGTATATCTTGAACCATGAGTGGTGTATTGATCATAAGAAAGGTTCGAGAAAATCATGGATTTTGGGATAGCAAACGAGCCTAGCAGCAAATGACGTGATTTTGCAAAGCATTAGTATACGTAATGCCTAGCAAGTAAGTAAATTCAAAGGAATCGTGCGAGATTTAATTCGAACGAGTTAGAATACATTGAACAAGTGATAAGGCTTACATCAAATAGGAATTCAGAGTATTGGAATTAATATCTTGGTCGAGAAAACTTAGTAGATCATTCATACGATTTTGAATTGAATCAAACGGATTGAAACTTGAGTTTGAGATAGAATAATCTAGGATGTGATTGGAGTATAGCACGAACGAAGGATAACACCAATAAAAAATCAAGATTGAGTAGGATATCGCTCGATAGAATTTAGCTTGAGTACGGATGTTATGGTTTCGAATTTGGAAGACTTGATATGGTATCGATAGTTGAAAGATAGCACAGATTGATACAAGTAAAGAAATTTTGTGGTTCAATGAATTAATGCAGGCGATAACGGATTTTATCTGGAGTTAGAAAGAACGATTATGAATCTAGTTCGAAAGATAGCACTCGACATCAGGCCCGACTGAAAAAGATAATCCTGCGGGAGAGCTGGCATGATAATTTCATGTCTAGCAGGGATGATTGAACTTACGGGAATATGTCTTATGGTTATTCAGATGAATTCTATAAAATAGAACGTAACGAAGGTGGATAGACTTTGGCTTGAGAATTTGAACTTAGTTGTTTGAGAAATGCTAGAAGTAAACTACGGATTGATCGAACGGTAATATTAAAGTTGGACGATTTGGTTAGGAAATTTATGATCATGGCATGAACGGTTATTAAGATGAACATGAATTTATGGATTAATATATAACTTGGATGAGATTAAGCATAACGATAAGGTGTCTTGATCGTTTCAATGATAACCATAAAGTTTAATGTTCTTGTCTTATGCGAGTGCAAATTTTTGCTCGCACATGTGTCATGCCCGGATTAGGACAATTATCCCGCGGGAGCGTTGGCGTGATAATTTTACGTCCAACGGGAAAGATCGAACTTGCGGGAGACCGAAACGTGATAATTGAAGGATCGTCTTGACTTATGGTTCGACACGATACGACGAGTTTTAGGATACAAGTGAATCAAAAATATTTTGAGAATAAGTTATTCTAGAACATTAATTAAGACGCCCGATGGTTTCATGAACGGATACGTGAACTACGTTGAACGACTTTGAATTTGTGATTGAGATCGAAGAGTTAGAAATTGAATCGTGACTTGGTAGTCTAGACTAAGAAAAGAATGAATAGGTGGATTCTATCATGTGTTTGGGGAAATAGACTATGTGAGTTGTTAGGTTTGACGTACAACATAGATATATCATATATTTTGTCATGACCCGAGTCGTGGGTACGTCCAGCCTACGCCGCAGCATCGGCAGTAGAACGCTATCTAGGTCTCAATAATATACTAAACATAACTCACAACCTGTCAATGATATCAACTCCATAAGGAGTACAATAAAATAAACATCTTTTAATAATACTCAATCATAATAACTATAAGAATAAATGGCACGATAAAAGATAAGAAGAATGACATAGTCAAACACAATGTCTCAAAATAGAGATAAACCACGGTCTAGCTGTCCAACATAAAAGTCTCCACAAGTCTCAAATTAAACTTAATGTAAGTCTCAACATAACTAAAATAAACCTCAAAATAAGTCTCAAATGCATAAAATAAATGTTGTCTAAACAGCTGCAAGTAGTGTCTCCTCTAAGGGAAGGGACTCCTCTAAGATCTCTGGTATGTAGTATACATCTATACTTGGTCCATAATGTGTAGGACAGAAATCCTCAAGATCCTCTGTAAAAAATATCCAGTCAGGATTGGAGCGAAGTACAAGCACTAACAGCAGTTCCACATATATTGACAAAAACTATAATACAGTGTAAAGAAATACAATATGGATATAAATACTGGGAATAAACAATACTGGAATAATAAAATACTGGAAATAGAAATACTGGAGCATATGTCATCATTAATGGTATAACTAGCAATGAACAGAAATACAAGTGCATGCTAGAACAACGAACTGAAATATAAGTGAATGTTAGAGCAATAACTAGAACATAGAGAAATGTTAGATTAATAAACTAGAGATACATGTAGAGAATATCTAACTAATGTGTGAAATATCAGCATATCATGTGATCGGCTTGGGATTGATCAGGCTTGTTACATATGATTAGCTATGATTCATGTAAGGTCAGGCTAACCATCCGAATAGCTATAATGCGAGCAATAGTCAGGCTAATCATATGTAACAGGCTATGAGGCATATAATGGTCAGGCTGTACCGACGTGAGGTGTGGGTGAGCTATGATGCATGTAGAGTTGGGTATGATCACATAAGCTACTAATATCTCCCCGTCCCCAGCTAGCACGATGGATTCCAAATCATGACTCCTCGTTATCGTCCTCGATGATGCCAACTCGTGTATACATAGTGTCAGAATCATATACGCTATACAACTAGAATTATAGAGATAATCAACATAATAAAAACTGTCAGAGAATGTACTCGCCTGTGGTCCTCTGCTGGAAATACCAATATCCTATTTTCGAGGTATTGTCTGAATAATCCAACAGTCCTATAGACATTATTAATAATAATACAGAATCAATCGATACACTAACATACATACAGTCATAAATACACTGAACTTAGAGACTACGCTAAGGGTGCTACTTGCCATCTAACAGGGTCAAGTGTGCGTCTAGCTGCACGGGTGTCACGTCCTCAAATACTGTGAAATCAGACAGTCAATCACCAACACAGGTCTCGCCAGTACGTCAGTGTACATAAGGCAGACAACTCATAATTCACAGGGTCACATGGTCAAGTAATTACGGGATGTCCGTAATTAATACTAGGGTCTCAAAGTACATATACAAATATATTCATACTAGTATTAGTATTTAATTACTTATATATATATCCATATATTTATATATATATATATATATATATATATATATATCAATATGATTATAATACTCATACGCGTACGTATACGCATACGAGTTTGGTTTACTTTCATAACATCTAGCAATCAATATCTAATGAACTTGCCATGACAACATATGCTAAAATCCTAACACCATTATACGTATATATACACAACATGAAAGTAACAACTCAAACCTGCGCGCACGTGAACGAGAGGGTATTCGACGTCGAGGTGGGCTGTTGTACTTCAGGCGAGGCTCGGTCCGGTCCAGTGGAAGGAAGTCGTCGGTTCAGCGGGGTTGGGTTCAGGCGTGTGTCATCGATAAGTCGTCGAGGGGATAGTGAAGTCTCCGACGTCGACGAGATGGTGGTAGCGTTCAGTCGAGGGGGCTGATGGATGGCCGCGGCGGGATCTCAGGCGCTGTGTTGTCAGCTCCGGAGGTCCAGTGGATGGATGGTATCGACGGGATAAAGTCAAGCAGGTGTAGTCGGTCGAGGCATTGACGAGAGGTCGGGTCCGGCGTTAATGGCAATTCAGCGGTAATGGCGGGGGTCCGGTGAAGATGATGGATGGGGAGGAGAGGTCCAACGGTGTCGTAAGAGGAGTAGACGGGGGTCGGGATGGCTGGCTCCGACGAGGGGATGAGGGTGGAGGCATGTACAGGGAGAGGGAGATGGCAGGAGGTGGCGGACATGGGCTGCTCCGGTCGGCTCAGGCGGGAGGATGGAGAAGATGAACAGGAGATGGGGGAGAGGTTACGGCTAGGTTAGATTTAAGAAAAGAAAAAGAAAAGT
This sequence comes from Iris macrosiphon, assembly GCA_036927795.1. Classification (NCBI taxonomy): domain Eukaryota; kingdom Viridiplantae; phylum Streptophyta; class Magnoliopsida; order Asparagales; family Iridaceae; genus Iris; species Iris macrosiphon. The sequence goes on along the minus strand of JAYESA010000007.1, from coordinate 64,095,586 downwards.
TATATATATGTAGAGAAGAGTTTGGAGGTTGACCTAGAAGGTTGGGCCTGGTCAACATCCTCCTTGGAAAAGGGCTTTTTACTTCTCATGTAGATATTTGGAGGGCAAGGATTGCATTATTTCAAAATGGAGGGCTAAGGTTTAATGAGGGTTGATGTTGAGTGTTACACACTCCAAAATTATAGAGAAAATCACATGACCAATCAATGAAGGAAAATGGGGTTTCTTTATGTGTTTGGTCCAATGGGGTGTGGACACCTCAATGCACTTTTGCATAAAAGTATCCAACAATTAGAAAATTACACAAAGTAGGGTTTTTGGATTAATTTAATTAAAATTTAATATAATTGGTGTTCTAAAATTAATTATAAGTATATTGGGTTAAAATTAGGTGGGACACAAGTGTCATGAATGAAGAAGACTCAGAATAGAATATTATCATAATTTGGGTTGCACAAAATGGGTCTAGATTGTGTCTCCAATTTTGATTGGAACGCACAAAGATGTAAAGTTGGATTTATTTAGAATTAAATACAATCACATGCAACAAAATGTTGTGCAACTAAAATAAAGCACAAGAATGCATAGTTATGAGTTACACAAGGGTCAGATAGAAGGCTGGCATGTCTAGGACAAGGGTATAAAATTTGTAGGAAGGCAAAAGCTAGAGTAGTGCTCCAATTATCGAAGCAACGGTAAGATACAACAATCAATTAAAAATCACAGCAATTAAATATAAATAATTATCATGCAATATTAACACATTATATTAAATAAATAAAAAGATAAAAATATTCCTATTCTGGAATGTGGTACTGACAAGTCTACCCTCCTTAAAAGAATTTTGTCCTCGAAATTAAAATAAACTAGCACAAGAACAAACAATCAAACAAAGAATTATACCTCAAGTCTCGAAGAGATACGGATACTGCTCGCGTATTTTGTCCTCTCTCTCCCAGGTTGACTCGCCTGGAGAGTGATGTCTCCATGCAACACGAACCAAAGGAATAGTCTGGTTCCGTAATACTTTCTCTCTACGATCCAAGATCTCTACTGGTTATTCGGTATAGCTGAGAGTCGGTCCAACCTCGATCTCCGAGTGATCTAGTATGTGCCTAGGATCTGCCACGTACTGTCTCAGCTACGACACGTGGAATACGTTATGTACTCCATCTAGAGCAGACGGCAAGTCCAGTCTATAGGCCACTGCACCGACCCTTGCAAGGATACTAAAAGGTTTGATGTAACGTGGACTAAGCTTTCCGCCTCTACCAAAATGAATCGTGTCCCGTGTCAGAAAAATCCGTAGGAACACCAAATCGCCAACCTAGAATAAACAATCTTAACACGCAATCTAAAACAAAAAAATCATAAACCAAAATAATAAACCTATACCTGAAACTCTAGGGGTCTATGGTGGCTATCGGCCCAATGCCAATGTCTGTCCTGCACCACTCGCAGTCTGTCTCTGATGAGTTTCATCTTTTCTGCTGTATTTACGACCATTTCTAGTCCTAACAAGGCTCTCTCTTCGTTATCATCCCAAGATAACGGTGTACGATACCTCCGTCCATATAAATCCTCAAATGGTGACATCTCAATGCTGGCCTGGTAGCTGTTGTTGTAAGCAAACTCTACAAGGTGTAGATGATCCTCCCAAGAACCTCTGAGATCCAAAACGCAAGTGCGTAGCATATCTTCAAGAGTCTGAATAGTCCTTTCAGACTGCCTATTTGTTTGAGGGTGATACGCAGTACTGAACTTGAGCTGAGTGCCTAAGCTAGCCTGCAGACTCCTCTAGAAGTAGGAAGTAAAACGACTATCTCGATCTGAGATGATACTTACAGGAACTCTATATAATCTGACAATCTACCACACGTACATCTCTGCTAGCCTCTCTGTCGATGTACCCACTTTGAATGGTAAAAAGTGGGCTAATTTGGTCAACTTATCCACGATAACCCAAATCGCGTCCTTTTCTCCTAGAGAACGTGGAAGCCCTGAAACGAAGTCCATAGTCACGTGCTTCCACTTCTACTCTGGAATGGTAAAGGTTGAAGCAATCCTCCTGGCCTCTGTCGATCTGCTTTTACCTGCTGGCACACAAAACATCGGGATACAAAGTGTGCTACCTCCCGCTTCATACCATACTGTAAGTCCCCTGATTTTCAGTAATTATTAATTTGGATTTTTTCACAACTTTTCGTAACTCTCCGGGATTTTTTCCGAAATTAAAACCTAGGCCTTTGGTAATTAAATGATTTTTTAATTGCTGATAATTAATATTAAAATATTATAGGAATACTATTTTATGGTGTAAAATGGAAATCCGGACACAGGGTAATTTTCTGCGGATTTATTGGACTCCGAAAACCCGTTTAAAGCCCTGAAAACCGATGTAGAATTAAACCGAATTAAACCCGTGCCAACGCCCAACATCCCCATGAGAGCCGAAGTCAAGCCCAAGGAGCGTTGACCCAGCCCAAATCCTAGGTCAAACCCTATTCCAATTTCTGTATGTATAAATACATAATTTTTCTAGTTCTTTCTCCACAAACAAAAAGAAAAAAAAGAGAAAAGAATTACTAAAAATCCATAATCCCCCAAATCCCTAATTTCCTAAACCTAACCCTAACCCTAACCGACCGTCGGCCGACCCCTCCGGCGAGTCTCCGGCGGAGCACCGCCCAGCCGCCCATCTCCTCCTCCTCTCTCCGCCTGGGCCCCAACCCCCTCAGCCCGCAATCGTGAGCCCGACTCCAACCCCCCACCGGATCTCCCAGCCAGTCGCCTCGTCGCTGCCTTCACCAGCGAGCCGGGCGCTCAACCCTCCACCCAGCCCTACAGAGCTGAGCCCGGCCGTTCAGCCCTCCGCCCAGCCGCTTCCTTTCCTCCAGCGCCGCCAGAACCTCTTCTTCCGCCTGAGTCTTCTTCCTCCTCGTGTCCTCCACCGACCTCGGCCAGCCCCGTCCCCACTGTTCCTTCCTCCGCCTCGAGCCACCGGCGTCGTCCCCTCATCCCGCTGCCCTCCGCCAGCACCCTCTGGCCTGCAGCAGCCAGCCAGCCGCTGCCCCGACCTAGCCCGGCCGTCGAGCGCCGCCCCACTGCCACCGGAGCAGCCCTGACCTCGCCGCTGTGACCCGACACAGCAGCCCTAGGCCGGCCGTCCGCTGCCCTAGCCCGGACACAGTGGACACGGCCAGGACACGAATCCCGTGTCGAATCGACACTCGGACACGTGGAATTCAGCGTTCATGGAGCCCTGTTCAGGTACCATTTTCTCTCACCTTGTAACCCCATTTTCAATTCCGTCAGTTGCAACGCGTAGACTGTATGACCCCCTCGGTGCCCGTGCAAACCGCTCGGTGTATCGCGTCCTGTGCTGATCGTACACCGCGATCCAAAAACAGGAAAAATAACACCCCGTTTCACCCCGGAACCGAGTGTGCCCCGCCAAACGGGATGACTTGGTCGCGTGCGGTCTTCACCGATACGTGCACGACGTTGATACGAACGTGTGGGATTTCGCAGAAGTTGATTTGGATGTGCGTGCACACCAGAATCAACGCGTATCCGCCGACACCGTCCTGTATTCGTCGGTTCTGGAATACGTTGTAACTTTGTGTACACACGTCGGATCGAGACGAAACTTATGCCATCAGACTCGTAGCAATATGCTGGTCCTGTGACCCAAGTTTGGTTCAATTCTGAGAACGTTGACAAAATCGTGTATCGTGGGCCCCACAGGCTCCACTTGACGGGCGATTTTGTGATCGGCCCATCGGAATCCAATTCTGAAAGTTCCGTTGGGTTCGTATCATCGTTCCTGACTTGTTGACACTGAGTTTGGCAAATTTGGAGACCTTTGTCCCAGACACATTTTTCGGTGCGAAGCGCCTACATGTGGACCCTGCTTTGGCCCGAAAATATTATTTTTGCCCCTGTGTCCAAATTGGACTCAAGTACAGACATTTCTAGCTATTTGATATTTTCTGAATCTAATGGTGATGTTTATTTCAGCAACCGGAGTAGTACCTGCAGATCACACTAAGACCAGAGCTACAGTTGGAGCCAGAACCTCAATCAAGTGTACCTCGCCAAAACTTGCAGTCTTTGTTACTTATTTCCTTGGCTTATATATATATATATATATATATATATATATATATATATATATATATATATATATATATATATATTGTGGTTCATGCTTGACCTAGGACCGTGTGACTTTACTTAGCGTCTGATTCATAGTCGGGTGCCAACACCGTACGCGACGTTGTGTATTGTCATCTAGACATGGATACCGAGACCCCCTATTTCTCGTACTTGTCATATCAAGTACATCATGACCCAGGACACTTGACACTATTTATGAGACAGAATCTTCCTGAGATATTCATGGTAATTCTGTATAGGATACATGTTGTATGACATAGACATTATAGTCCTAGACCTTATATGACTTGCTGATTTAGATATGATCTTACGTGACATGGACATGGGGCCACATGGACATGAGACGTATGATTATATTGGGTGGGGAGAGACACAGGCTACAGGTTAATTTTATATTATGCCGGCGTCTCAGTCTCACGCTGAGCTAGAAGACCACATGATACCACTGCTACCGGCTCCCCGACACAGAGCTTGTAGTAGTTTCAGCCTGAGTTCTAGTGCTGCTCTCATCTTGCATTTCACTTAGTTGGTTATATAGTGTTCCCATCTTGTTTCATTTATTGCTGGAGAGACACACAGGCTACAGGTTGATTTTATATTATGCCGGCGTCTCAGTCTCACATTGAGCTAGACGACCACATGATATCACTGCTACCGGCTCCCCGACACAGAGCTTGTAGTTGTTCCAACCTGAGTACTGGTGATGTTCTTACTTGTATTTTACATGGATGGTTACATATTTACCCTGTTTATTTCATTGACTATTTCAATGCATTATTATGGCTTATATTTTCTGTACCTTGTTATGTCCCCTGAGGACTTGGATCCGGATTATGTCCCCAGGATTAGCAGAGGAGATTCACCCAGAGTTATACAATATAGGAGCATTAGCAGGAGCAAAAGCAGGAACATAAGCAGTTACTGGATTAGTACCAAATTCAGCAGACGAGCGATCACCGAGGTTATCTTCTGAGTGTATATTCTTTCCTACTAAGTATTGGCTGTAGTTATCTTTATTCTTGTATCTTGACAGATGTATCAGACTCATTGTCGGGTTATTTCCCGGGTTTATATTCATTATATATGATTTTGCTTTATGATTCTGATATTGTGGTATTTATTCTGTGGATGAGACTAGTATATTTAGACCATTATTGTTACATTACAGCTTAAGCATGCCCCGATGGATCCATTAAATTGGATTTGTCCATCGGTGTATGCTGCTGGCCATTATCACGTGTCCAGTCCCTCAGTATTTTGGGACTGGGGCATGACACATACCACCATACGTGCTCCCTCAAATCTCGATAAATCTTTTTGGCACCGGGATGCATCGAGTACTGAGAGCGATGTGCCTCCTGCAAAACCTCTTCGCGCAGCTCTTCACTTGGTACACACATCCTCGTGCCATGTCATAAAGATCCATCATCCGTAATAGTGAAGTCATCTGTCAATCCTGTCCGAACTTGTGCCCTGATACTTTTCAGGGTCTCATCATCATACTGTGCAGCTCTAATTCTATCCATCAGCTTTGATTGTATCTGCAATCTCCACATCTGAATCTCCATACCTGGAACTAGCACTTTAATTCCCAAGCTCTCAAGATCGGCCAATAAATGTCTATCTATAGTCAAGTACATAGCCATCGGATACCTGCTCAAGGCATCGGCGACTACGTTGGCCTTTCCTGGATGGTACTGTAATGAGATATCGAAGTCTTTCATCAACTCCAACCACCTTCTATGCCTCATGTTCAGCTCCTTCTGTGTAAATACGTACTTCAAGCTCTTGTGGTCCGTGAAGATCTCCACACGCTCTCCGTACAGGTAGTGTTTCCACAGCTTTAGAGCGAAGATAACTGCTGCTAACTCCAGATCGTGGGTGGGGTAGTTCTTTTCATGAGGGCATAATTGTCTTGAAGCATAGGTAATTACTTTCCCATGCTGCTGAAGAACGCATCCTAAACCTTTTCCTGAAGCATCATTGTAGATAGTGAAACCACATGTCCCTGATGGCAATGTTAAAACTGGAGCTGTCGTCAATCTCTTCTTCAGCTCATCAAATGCGTCCTGACAATCCTCTGTCTAGACAAAATCCATATATTTCTTTGTCAGCTTAGTCATCGGCTCTGCAATCTTGGAGAAGTCGTATACAAACCTCTTGTAGTATCATGCTAGTTCGAGAAAGCTCCTGATCTCCACTACCGAACTGGGGGTAGCCCATGACTCTACTGCTTCGATCTTCTTTGGGTTAACTAAAATTTTGTCACCCATTACTATATGTCCAAGGAATTTAACCTTGTCAAGGAAGAACTCGCACTTTGAAAGTTTCCCATACAGCTTCTTTTTCCTGAGAGTCTCCAAGACCATCCTCAGGTGCTCTTCGTGCTCCTCTGGGGTTTTCTAATACACAAGAATGTCGTCGATGAACACTACTATGAACTTTTCAAGGTACTGGTGGAATACCTTGTTCATCAAGTTCATGAATATTATTGGTGCATTGGTTAAACCAAACAGCATTACCGTGAATTCAAACTGGCCATATCTGGTCCGAAAAGCTGTCTTTGGTATGTCTTCTCTCTTCACCTTCACCTGGTGATATCCTGACCTCAAGTCTATCTTTGAAAACACCTTTTCTCTGCTCAATTGATCGAAAAGATCATCTATCCTCGACAGCGGGTATTTGTTCTTGATAGTGAGATTGTTCAGAGCTCTATAATCGATACACATGCGTATCGTGCCATCCTTCTTCGGTACAAACAATACCGGAGCTCCCCATGGCGATGAACTAGATCTAATGAAGCCTTTGTCCTGCAGCTCCTCAACTTGCTTCTTCAGTTCTACCAGTTCGTTGTTGTTGACTCTATAGACATATTGTGAAATGGGCTCCGCTCCTGGTACCAAGTCTATAGAAAATTCAATATCTCTGTCTGGCGGCAAGCCTGGCAACTTCTCTGGAAATACATCCAGGAACTCCGCTGTCAGAAGATGTGGTAACTCCTCTTCTTCCTTTCTGGCTCTGCAAAAAGTGCATATGCTCTGCTTTGCTGCTCCTTTGGCGACCTCAAACTCTGGCTTACCTGGTGGTCAAAATATTACTCTGCCTCCGTGACAATCTATAGTAGCATGGTGTCTACTCAACCATTCTATTCTGAGTATAATATCATATCCCGGAAGTGGCATGACGAGTAAACTCACGCTCAACTCTCGGCCTCCCAATGATACTCTCCGATCCTTGCAATAATCATGGACTATGATAATGCCTCCTCCAGTCGTGATCTTGCAAGTCCTATCTAATGGTTATGTTTCTAAACAATTCTTAAGAGCATAAGATACAGATACGAAACTATGGGAAGCGCTAGAATCAAATAATGCAAGTGCGGGAATAGAATCAAGAGAAACTGAACCTGAAATCACGTCTCCAGTTGGCTCGGCCTCCTCAATCGTCATGGCATATGCTCGTCATTGATGTGCTCCTCTCTGCTGTTGCTGGTGCTGAGCAAACCTCTGCTGCTGTGGTGGAAGTGGAGGTCCCCTCTGCTGGCCTCCAGGTACAGTAGGTACCCTGGCTGGTCCTCTCTGAGCGGCTGTTCCACCCTGACGAGTCTGAATAGATGGACAGTCCCTCAGCTGATGTATTGATGATCCATAGGACAAGCTATAGATGTCTCTGGTATGTCCCATCTTTCCATAATACGCACACTGGGCAACGGGCTAATTCTGTCTCTGTGGCTACTGCTGTTGGATGTGTCCTCGAACTGGTGCCTGGTGCTGCTGATGTTGCTGCTGGTACGGCCTATATTGTTGTTGAAAGTATGGGCGCTTGGCCGGTCCTGTGTTACCACTTGTTCCTTCAGAAGTGTCGCATCCTCTCTTGGGCCTGAGGTGCAAGTCATCTTCAACAATCTGGGCATCCATCAGAATACCCTCAAATATAGTAGTGCGTCGCCCCGAAGTACGAGACTTGATCTCCCTATTCAATCCCTTCCTAAATTTCCGTGCTCTGTCTCCTGGGTCTGAACCATCGATGGTGCGAAATGACTCAAAGGGCAAAATTCGGTGGCGTATTCATCGACTGACATGCTTCCTTGGACCAAGTCATGGAACTGACTTTCCAATGCTCCCAAAACTACATCAGGAAAGAACTTGTCCTTGAAGAGCTCTTGAGGGCCTCCCAAGTAAGCCCTTCGTTAGTGAGTCTCAGCTTTGTACGATACCATATCAGCGCGATATCAAACATCTGACTACCAGCGGCCTCGATCTGAAGAATCTCCAAAATCTGCGCCAAACGCAAGTTCCTCTCTATATTCTCTAGCCAATCGTCCATATAGAGTATCCACTTAGTGCCTTTAAACTCTCGAGGCATCATCATCTTGAAGTCCACTATAGTACCTGGCCTTTGGTGCTGCTGGTCAGGAAGTTGCGGTTGTCGTGCTACTCTCTCCATAGCCTGGAGAGCCACCTGATGAGCATTCTCCATGCTCTCTCTCATCAGCTCTGTCTGTGCCTGGTGTACCTCTGCTTGCACCCTCTGAGCCTCAGCTTGAACACACTGATCTTCTGCTCTCACTCCCTGGGCCTCTAACATGCCTTGGATCAGTGTGAACATATGTGCCCCGTCAATAGGCATACCTCCGAGAATTGGAGCTGTGGAGGTAGAAGATTGTCCGTCACAGCTAGGGCAATCCTCTGAACAGGTGGAGGAGGAGGAATCCCAACAGCTGCAGATACTCCCACATAAACAGGAGATGTAGAAGGAACTCCAGATGTCTGTTCGTCAGGTCGAGAGGTGGCTGACCTCTTTGAAGCTGCTGCTCCCAGTCTCAAACACATAGTCTTCAGCGGCATCCTGAAGACAGACCGAAAATCAATTAAGGTAATAGATACGACACCATCAAGGAAGGACAGTAAAATTCTAAAGGAAGTAATCACTCAGAATAGCATTGTAATGATCAGAAATTTCCTAGTTGTGATTGAGCATACTCTCATCCTAAATCCTATTTCCTATATCCTATCGCAGGCTCGCAGTAGTACAACTAAGTTGTCACACTACCACGACATCACACAACTTGCGAGTCTTAGACCTGCATGGACCACCACTAAAAACGTGTCACGACCCGCACCCGGAATTTGGGCATGAGTCGTGGGTACGTCCAGCCTACGCCGCAGCATCGGCGGTAGAACGCTGTCTAGGTCTCAATAATATACTAAACATAACTCACAACCTGTCAATGTATCAACTCCATAAGGAGTATAATAAAATAAACATCTTTCAATAATACTCAAGCACAATAACTATAAGAATAAATGGCACGATAAAAGATAAGAAGAATGACAAAGTCAAACACAATGTCTCAAAATAGAGATAAACCACAGTCTAGTTGTCTAATATTAAAGTCTCCACAAGTCTCAAATTAAACTTAACGTAAGTCTCAACATAACTAAAATAAACCTCAAAATAAGTCTCAAATGCATAAAATAAATGCTGTCTAAACAGCTGCAAGTAGTGTCTCCTCTAAGGGAAGGGACTCCTCTAAGATCTTTGGTATGTAGTCTACATCTATACCTAGTCCATAATGTGTAGGACAGAAATCCTCAAGATCCTCTAGAAAAAATATCCAGTCAGGATTGGAGCAAAGTACAAGCACTAACAACAGTTCCACATATATTGACAAAAACTATAATATAGTGTAAAGAAATACAAGATGGATATAAATACTAGCAATAAATAATACTGGAATAATAAAATACTGGAAATAGAAATACTGGAGCATATGTCATCATCAATGGTACAACTAGCAATGAACAGAAATACAAGTGCATGCAAGAACAATAAACTGGAATATAAGTGAATGCTAGAGAAATAACTAGAACATAGAGAAATGCTAGATCAATAAACTAGAGATACTTGTAGAGAATATCTAACTAAGTGTGTAAAACATCAGCATATTATGTGATCGGCATGGGACTGATCAGGCATGTTACATATGATTAGCTATGATTCATGTAAGGTCAGGCTAACCATCCGGATAGCTATGATGCGAGCAATAGTCAGGCTAATCACATGTAATAGGCAATTAGGCATGTAATGGTCAGGCTGCACCGACGTGAGGTGTGGGTGAGCTATGATGCATGTAGAGTTGGGTATGATCACATAAGCTACTAATATCTCCCCGTCCCCAGCTAGCACGATGGATTCCAAATCACAACTCCTCGTAATCAGTCTCAATGATGCCAACTCATGTATACATAGTGTCAGAATCATGTACGCTATACAACTAGAATTATAGAGATAATCAATATAATAAAAACTGTCAGAGAATGTACTCGCCTGTGGTCCTCTGCTGGAAATACTAATGTCCTATTTCTAAGGTCTTGTCTGAATAATCTAACAGTCCTATAGACATTATTTAATAATAATATAGAATCAGTCGATATACTAACATACACACAGTCATAAATATACTGAACTTAAAGACTACGCTAGGGGTGCTACTTGTCATCTAACAGGGTCAAGTGTGCGTCTATCTGCATGGGTGTCAAGTCCTCAAATGCTATAAAATTAGACTGTCAATCACCAATACAGGTCTCGCTAGTACGTCAGTGTACATAAGGCAGACAACTCATAATTCACAGGGTCACATGGTCAAGTAATTATGGGATGCCCATAATTAACACTAGGGTCTCAAAGTACATATACAAATATATTCATACTAGTATTAGTATTTAATTACTTATATATATATATATATATCCATATATTTATATATATATATATATATATATATATATATATATATATATATATATATATATATATATATATATATATATATATATATATATCAATATGATTATAATACTCATACGCGTACGTATACGCATACGAGTTTGGTTTACTTGCATAACATCTAGCAATAAATATCTAATGAACTTGCCATGACAACACATGCTAAAATCCTAACACCATCATACGTATATATACACAACATAAAAGTAACAACTCGAACCTGCACGTACGTGAACGAGGGGGTGTTCGACATCGAGGTGGGCTGATATCGTTCAGGTGAGGCTCGATCCGATCAAGTCGAGGGAAGTCGTCGGTTCAGCGGGGTCGGATTCAGGCGTGCTATCGACGAGTCGTCGAGGGGATGGTGAAGTCTCCGACGTCGACGAGATGGTGGCAGCGTTCAGTCGAGGGGGCTGATGGATGGCCACGGCAGGATCTCAGGCGCTGTGTTGTCGGCTCTGGCGGTCTAGTGGATGGGTGGTATCGACGGGATAAAGTCAAGCAAGTGTAGTCGGTCAAGGCATCAACGAGAGGTCGGGTCCGACGTTAATGGCAGTTCAGCGGTGATGGCGGGGGTCCGATGAAGATGATGGATGGGGAGGAGAGGTCCAACGGTGTCGTAAGAGGAGTAGACGGGGGTCGGGATGGCCGGCTCCGACGAGGGGATGAGGGTGGAGGCATGTACAGGGAGAGGGAGATGGTGGGAGGTGGCGGACACGGGCTGCTCCGGTCGGCTCAGGCGGAAGGATGGAGAAGATGAACAGGAGATGGGGGGAGAGGTTACGGCTAGGTTAGGTTTAAGAAAAGAAAAGAAAAAGTTATATATATGTAGAGAAGAGTTTGGAGGTTGACCTAGAAGGTTGGGCCTGGTCAACATCCTCCTTAAAAAAGGGCTTTTTGCTTCTCATGTAGATATTTGGAGGGCTAGGATTGCATTATTTCAAAATGGAAGGCTAAGGTTTAATGAGGGTTGATGTTGAGTGTTACACACTCCAAAATTATGGAAAAAATTACATGACCAATCAATGAAGTAAAATGGGGTTTCTTCATGTATTTGGTCCAATGGGGTATGGACACCTCAATGCACTTTTACATAAAAATGCCCAACAATTAAAAAATTACACAAAGTGGGATATTTGGATTAATTTAATTAAAATTTAATATAATTGGTGTTCTAAAATTAATTAGAAGTACATTGGGTTAAAATTAGGTGGGACACAAGTGTCATGAATGAAGAAGACTCAGACATCATGCAACGATCTGCACGATGGGGCGAACATCATGCAACGATCTGCACGATGGGGATCGCGAACTCGTACATGTTCCTATGACCTTGTGAGTCGACCTAGTGGTTAGGCAGACGATATTATATTAGAAGATAAACTGGTATAACTAACTTTAGAGTATTGCTTGAGTAGACGATAGAACTGGGGTAGCAAGTATTATATTTAGGACTTGGTTTTGAGGAATACCATAGGAAGTTGACGATTGATGTGAATAGAATGAACGATGAAACTTGGATGTTTTTTACGTGATTTTGAAAGTTAGACATATCGTTTAGGGTCAAAATGAATGAGATGGTATCAAGGATTAAATCGAATTGATTTTGTTGACGGACTTAGGAATTGATCAAACAAAGTTGGGATAACGAATTGAATCATTGCTTGGAAGACGTACTTGATGGAAGTGCAATGCTAGATGAGAGTGAGAATTGAATTGGCTTAAATTTTGATCGACTCCGCTCGAGGTATCGTTGTGATTTCATAAGGCGAGAACAGTTGAGAAATCAAATATATCAAATCAAGGATGGATGAAAGACAAAAATAAAATGATTTAGAGTTATATTTAGTTGAGTTAGCAAAACGATCAGTAACTCGGAAGTAAGAATATATTCACCAGTAGCTTGTCCGACTTCGCTATTGCTAAGCTTGGTTAAAATATATATATTTGGGAAACGTCTTAAATATGTGTACGATCTAGACTCAGCGATATGCTGAACTCGAATGCAGTTGCAGGCGAAGATATTTTAGATGTGCTTGGATGAGTATAGCGACTTGGGTAAGTTAACCTCCTTAAGATTTTGATACGCGAAGGATTAGAACATACCCAATGTTGGGAAATATAGATCTGCACTATGGCGCAATAAAGACTGAGTTAGCAAAGTTTGGCAATTCGATCTGACGACTTCGGGTGATAGTAAACTTACTTAACGAGAATGGGCGGTGGCTCGAGATAGATCTTGATGCAAGACGAGATTGGAAGATTATCTGATATTTGAAGTTGAAGCCTTAAGTATTTTCTAGATTAGGTTTAGGTGTAACTCTGATTTTCGATAGGCGACGTCGAGTGATCGGTCGAATATGTTTTGGGTTCGCATGGATAGAATATAACTATTGGGCAAGTTCACACTAAGCTTGAGTTTTCTAGTGCACATTATAGAATACCCCGTGATTTAGTAATACAGCCCTATGCTAGGCCCAGTAAAGTTTGAGTCAGGGAATGCAAATATTAAGTTGAGTATAGTTCGATAGTATTGAATGATAGAGTTGTTCGATGAGATTTGCTAAGCGTGTGCGTAGCTCGAGGTGAGGAAAGGAATGAATATAGTGTTTGAACAATCTTTGGAAGTTAGACGAGACATATAGAGTTTGGTTTAGAAGTTGTGTGATAAAAATAAGTTTCGCTTATGAAGTTACGAGACTGTTCTGAGTGTTGTATTATGTAACGACCAGCTCCGCTCAACCCGGAGGGCCGATTCAAATGGCACAAGTGTAGCGAACCATCTTACCTTGCTCAGCGAGATGACTCGTTCAATGCAAAGGCATTCAGACTTGGACCTTAAATAGGAGTTCAGACTTAGACTTTTTAGAGGCACACTCGGAGTCTCACTCGTCCGATGCGATTCATCGCTAAGATGGGTGGATCCGATGAACCTGTCTCTACTTAGATGCACACTTAAGAAAAGGAATGATACATGATAGTTTTTAAGCGATACCTTTGCATGCTAATAAAAAAGAGATGAGCGCACATAGCTAAGGAAATAATTCTGCTTTATCATTGTATACATAATATAAAAACTTTGTCATGCTAGTGCGTAACTTAGAGCATTGATCTAAATGGAGTAAATTTCATATATTATGCTACAAAGTAGATATCATTTACAATATCGATGTACTACATCACACGAAATATAACACGGAGTTAGAGTAGAATCATATTGCATACATAGACGAGGAAAACAATCAAGTAGTCATTCTGAGTCAGGAGAAAAACAAAAAAAATTACTAGGGATATACAGATCACCAAGGCAGTCTCCGATCTGGGAGCTGCGCAGAGAAGAATCAACCGAGCTGAAGTCCTCGGATAAAAAAATTAAGCATGAAGTTCTCGGCTAAGATTGGAAGTGGTAAAGTAGTTGCAAGGTCACGGACAACTGGTTGCGCACCAGGAAGAGTCCTCGAACGATCTCCGAGGTATCAAAATCATGTCAAACCGGCAGGACTACGCTAGCTGAAGTTTTAGTGCGATAGCTAGCTGAAGTACTAGCAGGCGAGTGTGGGATGTCCAACAAGACTTGCTACTGACCTGGAAAGACAGTCGACTCATCGGATGGTTCGGGATGCCCAGTAAGACTCACAATCGAACTGGGAAGACAGTCGTTCCATCCCAGATTATGCCCAATATGGATAACAGAGCCAATGACCTTCATATAGATAAGTCATGCATGCATAGCGACGATCTGCATTCAGAAGAGGAGTAACATGGAGGAGTATAATGTACGAAACTTGCACATTTAGAATGGATTACGATATATAACGTAGTTCGAGTAAAACATGCATGAGGCAGAGACACAATCGTAACACTTGAGTTACATAGATGTTCTTCATTACTTAGTAGATAATTGATTATATTATTGCATATGACAGGGGAGACCGAATGGTAAGAAAGGGTAAGACGAACTCAGCTATTTACAGTATGACACTCTTGATTCAGACACGGGTATTATTTTTATTATATTGCCATAAAACTGATCCTAAGGCAAAGACTAGAAAGACAACATAATCAGTCGGTGCATATAAATAATGAACGTGCTTATTTTATAGCGTGGACGAGAGGCCTCTCCACCAGTGCATTCAATGTACTGATATCCAACCAGATTGCATGCAGAAAGAACTCATACGGATTCAGAGATAGTTTGACGTATCGAGGCGCTGGACCATACTTGGCATCTTGGAGCATGACACACGGGCCTGGATCTCACATATATGAGACATAATGTATGAAAACATCATGATCATCCAGAGTATTTGATTCAGTTGTAACCCTAAGGACATATTCATTATAATAAAAGAGAGAGAGAGAGCATGAGTGACTTGTAATCTCGGCCTAGCGTCGCTTCTAATCTTTACTTCATATCAATAAAGAGCTTGTTTTGGATTCAATACTTACTTTTATTCTAGCTTTCCGCTATGACGACTCTGCAAACTAGTAATAAGAGGCCATTTCGGTATTTTCCTTACGCGAACGTAACTCCAGGCTCGTACGGCATCATATCCTACTAGGAATAATTGTCATGCAGGAGCCTTGGCGCGGTGATTCGTGTCCAACAGGGACAATCGATCCTGCGGGAGATCGGGGGTGACAAATGTGATGGCTGGATCTCGGGTCGGGTCATGGCGGTGCATCTATATGGTAGAGATGGGACTAATTATCCCAACCAAGATTTCTAGTCACGTCCTTCCATACGACAGAGTTGGGTCTGTAGGCTCAGCTCTATGTTGCAAGCTCCCTTACTATCCATCGGTATAGAATTTTTTCATGTATTGTGGCTTGTACTAAGGAGTTTTGCTGAAATGATGTCCTAGAATACGTTGAGATGTCGGCTTCACATGTGTTGGTACCAGAAACACCACAGGGGGGGTCTCCTTCTTTTCAAATATACACATTATCTTGAATATTAATAAAAATTTCTTAAATATAATGGTTTCCATATATACTCATAATCTTGAATAAAAAATTTACCTTCTTTCATGTTTAGAACTTTTTGTATTATTGTGGTTATCGTAGTTATGAGTATTATACAAGAGGTAGTATGGACGTAGCAAAACATCATAACGGCGATAACACCAAGCAATATCAGAGGTAGTATGAACGTGATAGGTTCGAGTAGTTCTATTAAGGAAGTTTGGTGGATACATCATCTATGATGGTAAAATACTTTCGTGTAGAACCGATAGTCAAGCAGTTTGCTTGTAGCTGAGCACGACCAAGGTAAAGTATTTTCTGGAGATAAAAAGAGACAAGTCAGAGATAATATGGACATGACTGCTTTTTTTTACTGGGGAACATAGGTAGCTCATAGTTCAGAGGTAATGTGGATGTAAACTATTTTCTTTGGAGAAGTTTTATAGAGATAACAATAAAAGAAATGAGTCAGATATAGTATGGACGTGACTCCCTTATTTTGATGGGAAGAATGGCTTATAGTTCAAAGGTGATGTGGATGTGAACCATTTTGTCTTTTGTGGATCTGTTACCAATTGCGTACTCGGGACTCCCGAGTACGGATAACATATTTTTCTACGAGCTATAGAAATAATTTTCTGGAGAAGACATCAGCTGTGAATATTAGACTTTTATGTCCCTCTGATAGGGATAGTAATGACTCCTTTTTTTTAAATTTAAAAGATGGATACCTTGCTTTCCGCCTCAGATGTCTGGGTCTCGTTGTCCTCGAGGAGAGTGGGTAGTGTTGCGTTACTTTCATTATTTGAAGGATTGCTACCCCCAGTCACAGTGGCGGGCTTATCCTAGAAGGTATGGCTACCCCCAGCTAAGTTGTCATCCGTGTACAGAGATTCACTATCATCTTGGAAGGATGGGTTGAACTGGAACATCGGGGCATTACTACCCCTAACTCGGATTGCGGGCTCATTTGGGCTGGCCTGACTACCCCCATCTCTTTTTCTCGAGCGTGTGCCATGGAACAACCCCACCGTAGGTGTTTATTTATTAACTCGTGGACGATGGACCGACGTCCTCAGGTTGGGCGAGCTTTTCTTCGAGATCTTTTTCATAGGAGGCGATCTCTATATGGAGCAATATGAAGCAACGGCAATTCCTCCTCGTTGTGCAGTTGCCTTTGGGGACATCGTCGGGTTGGCACTGCGGGTTGTAGTTGCTAGAACACTGATTGTCTGGTTGGAGGAACTTGTGCTTTAAAGCAATAATAGTTGATGATGATGTTGGCACAAGTGTGTCTATGAGGGGACACATCGTGTGCAAGAGTTGCTTCTTTCGTCTTACGCTTGTGGCTGATCACGTTACGTAAATCCGATGATGGAAGCTTCATTTTTACCCCCATTTCATGCGCTCGGGAAATCCTTGCACATGAAGGTGATAGTGGAAGTTTTTCTCCCTGACCCAGTTCTCCTGGAGAAGCTGCAACTAGATTATTAGTGGAAGGCTTATTGTGAGACGGGCCCACTTCATGCGAGCAGCCAGGTTGGACATATGGGTCTGTCATCACGATGTTTGTACCTCGACTTGGTTCAGGTGCAACGACGGCATCCAAGTGAGTTTGGGAAGACTTTAGGGGTTGACCCACTTCTGGCACATGAGTGCATGGGTCAGGCCTATATAGCCTTCCATCAGTAGCGCGCATAACGACCAATGGCACATGCTTTTAGGTAGCTGGCGGCGCAGCCCCTCGAGCGCACATGGCTCGAGATATTTTGGGTTTTCTTGAACCAACGTCCTTAGGCGCATAGTACATGGAGTTTAAGTCGGGATCATAGGAATCCTTATGTGAGGCAGCATTGTTCAAAGGGGGCTTCATGTGCCTTTGTTCGGGTATCAAGCAGTAGGCGTACTCTTTAGGACTTGGCTCCGTCTTTCTCAAGAGAGGAGATAGAGATAGGATGCGTGCGAACCTCATGTGCGTCTGCGATGAAGGTTGTCTGTACTTCTGTAACAGAGTTCGGGTTTGACGCAACAGCTTTGGCAACCCAAATCTTACGAACTTTGTGAGGTCGTACGGGCCTCGTTGAAGAACTCGACTTGTCGTTGGGATACATGTAAACCATATGTGCATCTGGGGCGAGAGTTGATAATGCATCGGCCACCGATCTCGGGTGCGATGCAGCAGCCTTGGCGGCCCGAATATTATGAGTCTTTCGAGGTCGTACTCACCTCATTGGAGAGCTCGGCTTATCCAGCATGTCTTTGAATATTTGTTGGTCAAAGCGAACGACCATCATCCTCTGAGTCAAATTCAACTTGGTTACGTCGGATTGCGTCACCAGCTTCTCGTTGGAGGAGAAGCTCTTCCCCAACAGAGTTGCTATTTTTTCGTCATCACACAAAAAATACGTAAAAAGTTCAAAGAACTTTTGTATTGATTGAGAATTGACAAATAGTTCAAAAGAGTCTCTAATACGTAGAGTCTAAGTATAATTAAAAAAAGAATCTGGGTAAGTGTGATGGTGGAGATCGAGCACTACAGTGGCTACTTTACTCTGTTAATGATCCGGGACCAAGGAGGTTGATGTCACGCCCCAGTACTAAAATACGTAGGACTAGGAATACGTAAGCATGCCAGCCATATATATATGGCAACTTTAATATATGAAAATCATAAAACATATATACGTTGTATTTTAAATAATAATTCACAAGTGGTATATAATGTCACAAGTCACAGGTAACACGAATCACATCCACAAAACCAAATAAAAAATAACCAAATATCATAATGAACCAAGTATGAAATAGTCAAAAGGACCAATGGTTGGGTGGAGAAAAATCTAATACCAACTAGAATATGAAAGTAAATATAATAAATACATCATCTAATGATCAGAGAGGCTCGAAGGAAGACCTCCTCGAAAAGAACGAAGTAGCAAGTCCTGATCCGTACTCCTTCGGATAGTCCTGATCATCTATACCTGGAAAGAGACCAGGTCCTCAGAGGGACGTAACAAGATACATAGAAGCAAGCTATATAAACTGCAGTAAGTAAATAAATATACAAAGGGTGTTCTAACCATCTAATGTGCAATTTAGAAGACAACCTTAGTGCGTATGAGTGAGATTGTTGGCTTCTCATCACATCCTATACATATACTGCAACACAATTGTATGCTCTAAATATTTGCAACGTCCAGCGATGTTAGATGGTATCTGACATAAAAATTACTAAAGTTCCATTTGGATACTAAGGCCACCGATTTGGCTATCTCATACACACAATGATTGTCCTTCCCCTTATCCCCATACTGACCAAGTCATATCCACAATATGTCCAGTATTGTAACTGTATAAGGCTCTAATACAGTAGTCATAGTAGTTACACTTCTAACCATTACACGTTCCTTACATATCGATGATCAGTTCGTTACGTTTGTGCCCCTAATAGAATATTGCAACATGTGTGTGTCATGGTCCAAGGAGATATGAAAATATCCCACAAGTAGGAGGTAGTCCGCTAAAACTAAGTCAACATGCACAAATTAAATAAAAGCTACAAAAAAAGACGAACACAGTCGTTTGCACCCAAGTCAAGCTTAGACGCACATTTTATTTGAAAATAATTTATGCAACAATAAAATAAAATGCTGAAATAAAAATAAACTAACAATAAATATAGCAAGGAATCTTGCATGTGGTCCCAAAGTTGCTCTCAAGTCTTAATCCAAGGTATAATCAAGAACACATATAAAAATACAAAAATTAATAATTAACTATATATGGATTACCCTATTATTTGGTTCCAAAGTGTTATAAGTGCATTATCTAATCTATGATTACTAGTATACAACTCCTTCTATTTCTACTTATCTATGCATGGAACATCTCTAACTAACATCCTAACATTATATTATACAAAATTTAATATGTTTAATATTCTTAAAATATTTATAAAATATGAAAATAACCAACCCAACATCACTGTATGCCAAAAAATCTCTACGGACGACAACTAGTTATTCTAGGCAACTACACCACGTAGTGTATGCATTCAAGTACCCTATTAGCATCAAAATATCATTAATAATAAAATAATATATTAAATATTCTATAATTTTAATATATTAAATTCTTTAATTTATTTACATAATTAAAATACGGCAACCTTCAAAGAACTACAACTACTATTGATGTGCAATGTCCGTGTCTAGGTTGTTCAATGACTAGGGGTAATTTTGTACATAAAATTATGGTTTCACATGTATAAAAATATTTCTAATCACCATCTAAAATTAAATGGCTCTATACAAGTTTTTATTTCATGGAAAAATATGAAAATGATCGAATTTGAAAAACTTATACGTAGGAGATTACGGCGGGGACCTTTTTTGCGACTACGGCCAAGCGGAGTACCAAACGAACTTCAAACTTTATAAAACTCGACGAGGAATAGGAGAATTCAAATAGATGAAGAAAATATAGTTTTGGGGGGATTTTGAGGCATTTTTACTACTACGAACAGCAGCAGCACCCTGGCGGCCAAAAAGGGGGTCTTCGGGTGCAAAGGGGTTGGCCAATGAGTGGCATATAGGTGCATGGTAGTGCGCGAAGGTATGGGAAAGGAAGAGGAGGAAAATGAGATGTAAAAAAGGAGGAGGAGCTGATGTGGTCGTTCATGAAGGAGGAGGGGCGGCTAGGGCTTTGGGAAAGAAGAGGAGCACACATATATATACTAGTTTGTTGGGCCTATGGGTGTTGGTTGTTTGGAGTTGATTTGGGCCCAAAAGAGATGTGTATTTGAGGATCCATTAAGGTTTGTTAGACCTCTAATAATCCTTGGGCTCATTATTTAATTAATTATTTTAATTTAATTAAGGTGCACAAAAGTTATGCAATGATTCGGTTTCCAAAAATAAAAATTTGGTATTTAAAACTAGGATTCGAACCATGTAATGTTTATAAAGCATATAAAGATTTAAATGAATGGGGCAACCTTAACATGGTCATATTAGGCCTAGTTAGACTCATGTATATGAAGTTGGTTGGATGAAAAGGGTTGGCGTTGCGCATTAAAATCATATGTAACGGTAATGTGCTAAATTGTCTATTTCTAGATTTTGGGCCGCAAAAGTTGTGCAACAAAAATAAAGTATATGAATGTGATTTTAGGAGTGACAATCAATGCATTAGCCTAATTTGACTCGTCTAGGTATAGTATGCAAAGTTGGTTGGAAGGTAAGGGCTAATGTTGTACTAAAAATCTCAAGACTATGGCAAAGAGTTTCTATAGTTCAATAAATTACCAAATAAATATTTAAACTAAATAAATAAATAATAATAATTTTTAATTGCCAAAATAACCCTATATAATAATTATGGTACTCACAATCTACCTACCTTAAAAGAATTTTATCCTCAAAATTTAAAATCTTCAATAATATTTTTTTCCATCAAATTTAAAACTCAACAAACAATATAATCATGGGGTCAACTCCTTTGTTGTAGCTTAAAAAAATCCTCAAAAAGTAACTTTATTCTCAAAACTTTAAAATTTAAAATTAAATCTTCGAATTTAATCACTACAAGATTTAAACACCTCCAATTTAAATCAAAATCAATCCTCACTTTTAAAATTATCATTCTTCTACTCGTCCAAAAAAAAATTAAATCCTTAAATTTAAATTCCAAGTCAAATCTTATCAAAATTTTCAATTTTTAAAACCCACAAAATTTAAATACTTCAAGCTACTTTAAATCTAAATTTAAATCTGTCATCATAATCTTCTTAAAATATAAACATAATTTCAATCATATCATAATCTCAAATTCTTAACGCTTTATTTAAATTCATGTTTATCGTAGAAATCTAAAGTCCATAAAATTTAAATTCATCAAATATTTTAAATTTAAATTTAAATTTATTACATCATAATCGGTGTAAAATTTAAATAACTAAAATTTAAATCTAAATCTAAATCCATCTATCATAATCTCCTCTAAAATTTAAATAACCAAAAAAATATCTTCAATCAAATCTTATTCCGTGTTTCAAATTTGAGAATTTCGTAGTCATCAAATTTTAAATTTAATTTCCATCCACAAAATTTCAAATAGGTGATTCAACATTCCTAATTTAATATTTAAATTAAATCCTCAAATTATAAAATTTTAAATCCAATCCATCAATGTTCAAATTTAAAATTCTAATTTTATCTTCAAAAATTTAAATGATGATTCAACCTCCAATATTCAAAATTTAAAGCATATACTCAAATTATAAATTTTTGATCCAATATATCAAAATTTAGAATTTAATCCATAAAATATTCTTCTCCTTAAAGTTAAATCAATATAATTAAGTTTTTTTCCATAACTAAAATAAATCATAATCATTCTTCTAAAAATTTGTAAAATTAAAATGACTTAAATCTCTCAATCTTATCTTACTTGATTACCTTCTTAACCTCAATCTAAGATTTTTACCTTCATATCAAAATTTTACTCAAGTTAACAATGCAACTTCTAACCAACTTAGAATTTACTAACCTATCACACAAGACTATACATTTAAGAAAAACTTTCTCAAATCATTCAATCATGTTACTCAATCCTCGAAAGAAAAAAAGTTAATGTGTTCATAACACAATTTAAGTTCCTATAATACATCCTTAGTTGGCAAATAATCTACCTAATAATATAATTGATCTATGTGACATATATCTAGTATTAGTCATCATTTAACCTCCCTCAAGCACGAGAAGATAAGATCTAAGTTAGGAAATGATTGAGCAAGATACAAATCAAACAGTCAAATGAAAGTTTGAGAAGGAATTCAAAGAAGGTAATTTAAATAAGTGGATGAGATCCTATACTCTAATCCTATACGCAAGCTTGCTCGGTACAGTAACGTAACCGAAATAATATACTCTCGACCTACATGGGCCACCACAAAAATATGTCAAGTCCCAGTTCTAAAATACGTAGGACTAGGAATACGTAAGCATGACAGCCGTATGCGTATGGCAACTCCAATATATGGAAATCATAACACATATGTACGCTGTATTTTGAATAATAATTCACAAGTGGTATATAATGTCACAAGTCACAAGCAATATTAATCTTATCCACAAAACCAAATAGAAATAAATAACCAAATATGACAATGAACCAAGTATGAAATAGTCAAAAAGACCAATGGTTGAGTGGAGACAAATTCATTACCAAATAGAATATGAAAGAAAATATAAAAAGTATATCATCTAATGATCAGAGAGGCTCGAAAGGAAGACCTCCTCGAAGAGAACGAAGTAGCAAGTCTTGTTCCGTACTCCTACGTATAGTCCTGATCGTCTATACCTGGAAAGGGACCAGGTCCTCAGAGGGACGTAACAAGATACATAGAAGCAAGCCATATAAACTACAGTAAGTAAATAAATATGCAAAGGGTGTTCTAACCATCTAATGTGCAATTTAGAAGAGAACCTTCGTGCGTATGAGTGGAATTGTTAGCTTCTCAACAATCATATACATATATTGCAACACAGTCGTATGCTCTAAATATTTGTATCATCTGGCAATGTCAGAGGGTATCTGATATAATAATTACCAAAGTTTTATTCGGATACTAAGGCCACTGATTTGGCTATCTAATACAAACAATGATTGTCCTTTCTCTTATCCCCACACTGACCAAGTCATATCCACAACATGTCCAATATTATAACTGTATGAGGCTCTAATACACTAGTCATAGAAGTTACACTTCTAACCGTTACACGTTCCTTACGTATCGATGATCAGTGCGTTATGTAGTCCATGACCCATATAGAATGTCATAACTCGTGTCATGTGTGTGTGTCATGGTTCAAGGAGATATGAAAATATCCCACAAGTATGAGGTAGTCCGCTAAAACTAAGTCAACATGCATAAATTAAATAAAAACTATGAAATAAGACGAACACCATCGTTTTCACCGAAGTCAAGCTTAGATGCACAGTTTATATGAAAATAATTTATGTAACAATAAAATAAAATGCTGAAATAAAAACAAACTAAAAGTAAATATAGCAAGGTATCTTGCATGCGGTCCCGAATTTGATCTCAAGTCTTAATCCAAAGCCTAATCAAGAATACATATACAAACACAAAAATTAATAATTAACCATATATGGATTACCCTATTATTTGGTTCTAAAGGGTTATAAGTGCATTATCTAATCTATGCTTACTAGTATACAACTCACTCTATTTCTACTTATATATGCATGGAACATCTCTAACTAACATCCTACCATTATATTATACTAAATTTAATATGTTTAATATTCTAAACATATTTATAAATATATGAAAATAACTAACCCAACATCATTGCATGTCAAAAAGTCTCTACGGGCGATAATTAGTTATTCTAGGCAACTACACCACATAGTTTATGCATGCAACTACCCTATTAGCATCAAAATATAATTAATAATAAAATAATAAATTAAATATTCTACAATTTTAATATATTAAATTTTGGAATTTACTTACATAATTAAAATATGACAACATTCAAAGAACTACAACTACTATTGATGCACCGTGTCCGTGTCTAGGTTGTTCAACAACTAGGGGTGGTTTCATAGATAAATTTATGGTTTCATATGCATAAAAATATTTATAATCACCATATAACATTAACATGGCTCTACACAAGTTTTTATTTCATGAAAAAATATGAAAATGATCGGAGTTGAAAAACTTACACGTATGCGATTACGGTGGAGAACTTTTTCACGACTACGGCCAAGCGGAGTACCAAACGAACTTTAAACTTTGTAAAAATTGATGGAGAACTAGAGGAATTCAAATAGATGAAGAAGGTATAGTTTTGGGGGGGTTTGAGATATTTTTACTGCTGCGAACAGCAGCAGCACCCTGGCGGCCAAAAAAAGGGGCCTTCGGGTGCAAAGGAGTCGGCCAATGGGTGGCCTAGAGGTGCATGTGGATGCATGAAGGTATGGGAAAGGGAGAGGAGGAAAATTAGATATAAAAAGGAGGAGGAGGTTTTGTGCTCATTCATGAAGGAGAAGGGGCGGCTAGGGCTTTGGGAAAGGAGAGGAGCACACATATATATACACTAGTTTGTTGGGTCTATGTGTGTTGGTTGTTTGGAGTTGATTTGGGCCCAAAAGAGAAGTATGTTTGAGGATCCATTAAGTTTTATTAGACCTATAATGATCCTTGGGATCATTATTTAATTAATTATTTTAATTTAATTAAGGTGCACAAAAGATATGCAAGAATTCGGTTTCCAAAAAATAAAAAATGGGTATTTTAGGATTCGAACCATGTAATATTTATAAAGAATGTAAAGATTTAAATGAATGGAAAACCCTTAACATGTTCATATTAGGTCTATTTAGACTCATGTATATTAAGTTGGTTGGACAAAAATGGTTGGCGGTGCTCATTAAAATCGTACGAAACGGTAAGGTACTAAATTGTCAATTTCTAGATTTTGCGCCGCAAAAGTTGTGCAACAAAAATGAAGCATATGAATGTGATTTATGAGTGAAAATCAATGTATTGGCCTAATTGGGCCCGTCTAAGTTTAGTATACAAAGTTTGTTGGAAGGTAAGGGCTAGTGTTGTACTAAAAATCACAAGATTATGGCAAAGAGTTTATATAGTTCAATAAATTACCAAATAAATATTTAAATTAAATAAATAAAAAATAATAATTTATAATTATCAAAATAATCCTATATAAAAATTAGGGTTCTCACAGTTGACGAGGCTTCGGATGGCATTTCTATCTTCTTCTCATTTTCTTTTTTATATGTCCTATTTTGCATGTGGAAAATGTCCACTATTTATAGCCTTGAGAAGGCTCCATGCATGCGCGTACATACGTAGATTACATGTTGGCGCATGTCCTCTTTTAGGTGCATGTTGTATTAAGGCTGCCACGTGGCAAGTCCAGATCTAGGGTCACTGATGCCCATAATACTCGTGACACGCGTCATGCCCTAATTTTAATGGCTCTGATTACATTTTGTAAACATTGCTGCTTGGCGCATGAAGATCACTGAGGTAGTAGTGGCGCATAGCACTGCTGGCACATGAAAACACTACTTAGGCTGTTAGTGTCGTATGGCTATCAGTGGGGTGGTAGTGGCACATGGCGTTGCTTGGCACACGGGAAAACTATTCAGATTGTTGAAGGCACATGGCTCTAAACTTCTCTGGCACATGGATCTATATTATTTTGGTGCATGGTGTAGATTTTCCATGCTTCTACAAGGAGTATTAGATTTCACAAAATTTTAAGATTTGATAGATCAATTTCTCAAAATATTCTAAAAATGGATTTTTGGAAAATAAAAACGTGTCTGGATTTCCACCAAACTCAAAACCACTAGGGTACAAGCTAGTAGGGTCTCATGTAGCACATATAATAAAGTTCCATGATGATAACTCTAGTATCTCTCTTAATATTGAGTTTATCCTACTAAGCAAATATCAAGATTTACAGGAAATTAAAAAATAGCTCAAAATAATTTCAGAAACAAGTACATAACTAAAATCATGAGGAAAACATATTTAATACAACAAGGTTTAGGAAATTCTAAGCATTTAATACCAAGGAAAATGAAAATGACAAAAAAATAATATTATTCAAGGTTTCGGCAAGTTGTACTTACTTAAAGTTAAGCTCCTAGCCTAAACTTTCTACTCCACTACCCAGAGGGATTTAGAAACCACAATCTTAGGCCTCAAAACTAAGCTCCAAGCTTCAAAGAAAAGTGGAGAGAAAATAAAGAGAGAGAAGAAAGAAATAAAAGTGAGAGGAGAGAGAAAATCAAAGGGTATATATAAAAGGGGTAAATTAATCATGACCGTTGGATCTGTCACATCAGTGATCCATATCACGATCTAAATTAATCCTAACCATCCAAAAGTAAACCAAGTAACAATTGGATAATAAGGTGAGTCAGAACTAAGAACCAATGGGTAATAGAATGCATCAACACTTTTTACAAAAATATCAAAATAATATTCATAAAAATATCCAAAAAGTAAACAAAAAAAATATCTCGAACGATATACCGATGAACGAGTGCAACCCTCATGTTTAGTTGCCACCATTGAGTATGGAACCCTGAACAGACTGCCGGTGATAAGCCGATACTTCTCGCTCCTACCGGCCGGCTGATGGAAATGGACTGACTACCAGAGATATTCGTGTTACTTCGTCTGCACTATAGACCGGTACACTGATGATATGCCGGTCAGGAGGAAAAATCCTATAATTTGGGAAAAGTTAGGGATTTCGTTATATGCACGGGTCCTAACACGGATCTATGGCAATGTTAATAGATATTCTACTAGTCTAGATAGTCTCATAATAAAACAAAATCATAAATACATGAATACAATAAATGAAACACGAGATACACCATAATATTATTTTACAAGAAAAAATTTTAAACACCTAAAAATAGAAATATAAAAATTCAATAACAAAGGTTACCTTAATAGTTTCTATAATGCATGCTTAGTGATGTTTTACTTGATTCTTGACACGACTAATACACGGATTAGTATTATATGAATTCATTATCTTAAAATACATTGTTTCAGGCTTGTCTGGTTTATTAGGATTTTCTTGCTGGTATCTCTTAAATTTATCTGGCTGGTCTTGTTCCTGATCTTTGTGTCAGGACTCAGATCTATTAGTACTAGTCGGATAGGAAAATACTTTAGTAAACATGTAAACTTTTCAAAACTATATCCTCTAGTCTAATTTGGACAGATAGCAGCCGCACAACACATATACAGAGTTTCGTACATTAACCCCAGCAATTTACATATTGAACATTGTGAGACTCATCTCACACTATCTGTATTTATACGAATACGTATTTTGTGCTATACCTTGTATTTTCTTGGATTTTGTTGAGCCCTAGAATTTTCTCAAGTTAGAGACTTTTCTTCCTGACCGACATACCATCGGTATACTAGTCTATACTATAGGTATACCATTTTGGATATTTTTCTGTTTACTTTTTGGATATTTTTATGAATAGTATTTTGGATATTTTTGTGAATAGTATTTTGATATTTTCATGAATAGTATTAAAGTATTCTATTATTCATTGGTTTCTTGGTTCTAAAGTACCATATTATCCAATTATTACTTGGTTTTCTTTTGGATGGATGAGATTAATTTAGATCGTTATGTGGATCGCTGACATGGTAGATCCAATGATCACGATTAATTCTTGACTTCTATATATACCCTTTATATTTTTTTCTCTCATCTCTCTTTTCTTTCTTTGTTCTCTCTCTCTTTATTTCCTCTCCATTTTTTACGTGACCTTAGAGCTTGGTCTTGAGGCCTAAGAGTATGGTTTATAAACCCCTCTTTATGGTGGAGTAGAAGGTTTATGTCGAGAGCTTGACTTTAGGCAAATACATATTGCCAAATTCTTGCATTTTATTGCCATTTTCGTTTTCCTTGATTTTATATGCTTAGAATTATTCAAAACTCATTTTCTTAAATATATTTCCTCCATGTTTTTAGTTGATATGCATGTTTTTAAATTTAGTTTGAGCTAGGTTTTGATTTTTTATATAAATCTTGATATTAACCTGATAGGAAACTCGGTATCAGAAATGATACTGGAGTGATTTCCATGAGACTTAGTCTATATGCTATATGAGACTTACTCTTAGTCTTGACATCTTGCCAGACCTATTTTCGACAGATTTTGGGACATGATTTTGGCCCCGAAACTGATCTTTCCTGGACTTTCCTATAGACTTCCAACGGGAACCGACATACCGACGGTATACTACAATATACCGACGATATACTATTTTTGGACCATTCTTGGAATTGAAAAGTTATTATATCTTTAATCTGCATACCGATGGTATACTAGTATGTACTGATGGCATACCAGTTTGGCTGACTTGAATTCTCTATTGTGTTTTAAATTGACATACCAACGGTATATTGGTGTGTACCGATGGCATACCGGTTTGCCTAACTTGGAACTTGCTGTATTTTATTTCAGTGTACCGTCGGTATACTGGTCTATACCGACGGCATACCAATTTTGTACCCAAGTTATATATTTCATATTTTTTGATTTTTTTTTCCGGATTTGCTTCTTGCTTAGACATGTCTTGATATTATTGTACTATCTTATATCATCTAGCAATGTCCTAATTTTAGCACGTAGTTGCTAATCTGACTTGCCATGTACATGCCTTAACCTGATCTTGTGTATGCTTGATAGTAACTCATAGTAGTACACTCATGATTCTTGCCATGTACATGCTTGATAGTGGCTCATAGTAGCGCACTCATGATTCATGTCTCTTGTATATTCCTGTTATAGCTTGTTATAGTGCACGCTAGACATACCTATAACCGTGCAGTTGTATTCTTGTCCTGTCTAGTTCTTGTGATTATTAAATTATTATCCAGTCTTGCATATCCCTGAGGGGAGTATATGTTAGATTCTGTGGAATGCCACACCCAGAATCCTAAAAGAAAATATTAAGGATTAAAATAACTAGCATTATTAATTAGATCATCGGAAGGGAAGAATCTCCAGGTTGTATGCAGTCCCGTTATCTTGTCACTTTTCTGAATGGATTTGGAGCTCTCCATCATGAGGGGCACATTTTTAGCACACCGTTGAGTGGGACAATCATGTACATGTATATTATTATTAGCTCACCATCTTGTGGAGCAGACATGACTCATCTTTATAGGGTGCATACATACTTGGGCACATCGCTGTGTGATGCTACTTTATTATGATGCAGGCCATTTTGGTTGTGCATCTGTTATATCTACTTGCTTAGTTCTGGTTGGATAGCATGGACAGTCTATAGGGCATGCAACCATAAGAAATTTTCAAATTGTATTTGTTAGTAATTAGGATTGTGATAACCCTAGTTAGCTAATGTAGCAAGCCGTACTTCTTGATTTGTCGTGATTGATGGAGGGAGTCCATTTCCTGCTTATGTCAGTTCTTGTTCATGTATGTGATCTTACCTTGGTTTACTTATATGTTGTCACTACCATATTTTCTAGAGAGGGATATTTTGGTCATTTCATAATTAATTAATGTGCATGTGGTATACTTATTTATTATATTATTTATTTATTATTAGATGCTAAATTTTTATTTGGACTTGTGTTAGTGGACCTAACTAGATTAAAATAGACTCATGGATCAACATTAATTCTAGTTAGATTTGAGCCCAACAAACAAACACATTCATTAGGAGGATGACTTAATTAGTTAAAGCAATTGGATTAAAACTTCCCTTCCTTAATTAATTCCTTCATGACAAGCCCCAAGAGGTATTGTGGACTTTTCATAGTGACTTGGAGAAGGAGGAAAGGCCGGCCATAGGGGGAAGAGAAGAGAGACTCTCTCTCTCTCTCTCTCTCTCTCTCTCTCTCTCTTCATCTATTCATCTATTCATCTCAATTCCAGATCTAGAATTTTCTCTCCCAAATTCCTTCATTGCTACACCAATCCCTACCCAAATTCTCTTCCAATTCCTTCTCTACTCACCATTGGAGGCTATTAGAATAAGAAAGAGGCAAGGATCTACAAGGAGGAGAAAGGAGCACAAGTTGAAGGCTCTTGACACTCATTTGGAGACTTACATTAGAAATCCATCTTCCAATAGATATAATTTAGTTTTCTCTCTCTAATTAGACTCTAAATCTGTAGTTTAATTTTAGAAACTCTTCCAGGTACTAAGGCTACCCATAGGAAGTGTAATTAGGTTCATAGGAGGCCTATGAAAGAAGTTATGGTGTATTTTATGCCAATTTTGGAGAAATTTTAATATTTACACATCATATGTTTGTCAATAGGTAAATTAGACCAAATTGACATGTGTTTAGTTGTGTGAGACTACCTGTAGCTCAGTAGATAGGTTTATTGTACTGGATTTGTCTCCAATATTTGACATTAGTATTTCTTATTATATTTGATGACTCATTGGATATTATTTTGTCTTGTGAGTTATATTTGACTCTTCAGTTCTTTATATCATATTTGTGCGATTATTTCATCTTATAGATCAGTGATTGAGTATTTATACTTCATTGGTGGTATTATATATCTTGATGATCATTATTGTTAGATAGATAGTTTACCCAAACAGCGTTCTACCACCGATGTTGTGGCGTAGGCTGGACGTTGTTCACTACTCGTACCCCTACATCGGGTGTGGGTCATGACATATTTTTAGTGGTGGCCTATGCAGGTCTTCGAGATCGCAATTAGAGTGATTCGTAGTAGTGCTTTGATTTGAGTTCTATTACGAGCCTGTTTTAGGATATAGGATATAGGCTATAGGCTTAGAATACTCAATCACATCTAGGAAAAACTATATTCTTCATTTCCACTATTCTTCCTTGATATTGATATTTGAACTTTAACTATCCTTATTTGAATACATTATATCATGTGCCATATTGATTCTTTTGCTTTGCCTCAGAATGCCTCCTAAGACTCAATCACAGCAGAGAGGAGCGGTTTCTGAGAGATCTGTAACTTCCTGAGGGCTTGCACCAGTCACTTCTTCGGTGATTGGCATATCAACTGCGTTCGGGGGTCCACCTCCAGCTCAAACGACTATTCCAGCTGTGTCTGAGGGACTTCCACCTCCACCTTCTGTGCCTACAGATGCGACTCAAGTGTTCATATTGTTTTGCGAGATGATGGAGGCTCAGAGGGCTCACCAGAGGTATACCGATGTATTACAGGTATTTAGAGTGCTCATCATCTTGCCCTTGTTGCAGTAGCGAGAGGAGCTCTGGTCCAGCAACAGGTTGTTTCGCAGGTTGCCCAGCTTCGGCCAGGTAATATCCAGGACTTTAAGAAGCTGGAACCTCGGGTCTTCAAGGGTATCGAGGGTATCATTTACGCTGATGATTGGCTCGAGAATATCGAGCATCTCATGAGGGTGTCCCATCTTGCTGAGGATCTGAAGGTTAAGGCAGTAGGACTTCAGTTGTTCGACATCGCCCGCACTTGGTTCAGGAATGAGCCACTTCTTGCTGATGCAGGGCAATCTTGGGAGGTGTTCAAGGACCCTTTTAAGAGAAAGTTCTTTGCTCGGGCGGACAGATTGGACTTGGGAAGGCAGTTTGAGGGCCTTACTCAGGGGAGCATATCCGTGGAGGAGTATGTCGTAGAGTTCGGTAGGCTGAGCTGATTTGTGGAGTATTTGGTGAGGAAGCCAGAGGTTCGGGCTATCCGCTTCCGCGAAGGTCTGAACTAGAAAGTGAAGATCCTTATTCTGTCTTTCGATGAGACGTATTCGGAGATACTTGCGGAGGTACGCAAGGTTGAGCGAAAGTTAAGCTTGAAACCTAAGAGAGACCGCAATTCTTTTCTGGGGGCTAGTAGCAGCGCAGGGCCTACTAAGCGTTCTCATTTCCAATCTAGACCTTTTCAGCAGCCACAATAGCACCAGACTCCAGCTAGGGCGGCTTGTTCACCAGGCACCACAACAGCAGCAGAGACAGTCACAGCAAGCTTTTTGCCACTTCTGCAAGAATCTCAGCCATATCTGGGAAGTTTGTAGGAAGAGGTTGGAAGTTTGTCTGTATTGTGGTACTGAGGGACATCAGCTAAGGGATTATCCTACCAACCCTCGTTGTATAGCTCAGGGAGCAGCTTCATCTCAGAGAACACATGCGAGGCCACTTGCAGTACAGCCGAGGGGACCGCCGCTTCCGACCCAGCAGCAGCATTATGCCCAGCACCAGCATCAGGGGGTGCACCTAAGGGACGAGCGTTTGCAATGACGGTCGAGGAGGCCGAGCCCACCAGAGATTTTATCACAGGTTCTGTTCTTCTTGATTCTATTCCAGCTTTAGCATTGTTTGATAGTGGTGCTTCCCATAGTTTTATATCTGGGTTTTTTACTCTGAAGCATTATTTGGTAGCTGAGCCTTTGCTTAGGACTTGCAAGATTATGACCGAGAGAGGCATTATCCTGGTTAGTGATATTTGCAAGGATCGAAGAGTTACTCTGGGAGGCCGGGAGATGAGTGTGTGTCTACTTATAATTCCACTTTTGAGCTACGACATTGTACTCAGAATGGATTGGTTGAGTAGACATCATGCTAGTATAGATTATAGAGGAGGTAGAGTTTTGTTTAGTCCGTCAGGAGAGCCAGAGTTTGAGTTTGCTAGAGGAGATGTAGAACAGAGAGAAGGCATTATCTGTAGAACTATGGTGGAAGACAAGGAGTTGTCACATCCTTTGATAGCAGAATTCTTGGATGTGTTTCTTAAAAAGTTGCCAGGATTGCCACCAGATCGAGATATTAAATTCTCTATAGACTTGGTGCCAGGTGCAGGGCTAATTTTACAGCATGTCTATAGAGGGAACAACAGCGAGTTGGTCGAGCTGAAGAAGAATGTGGATGAACTACAGGATAAGGGTTTATGAGATCCAATTCTTTACCGTGGGGAGCTTTGGTATTGTTTATACCGAAGAAGGATGGATCGATGCGCATGTGTATTGATTACAGGGCATTAAATAATCTCACTATCAAGAATAAATACCCGCTACCACAGATTGATGATTTGTTCAATCAGTTGAGTGGCGTCAAGGTATTTTCCAAGATAGACTTGAGATCAGGCTACCACCAGGTGAAATTAAAGCCGGAGGACATTTCGGAGGCTGCTTTTAGGACTCGGTATGGCCAATATGAGTTTATAGTGATGCCGTTTGGGTTGACTAATGCCCCGACAGTATTTATAAATTTGATGAATAAGGTGTTCCGCCAGTACCTTTACAAGTTCATGGTGGTGTTCATCGATGACATTATTATATACTCGAAGACACCAGAGGAGCACGAGGAGCATCTGCGAATTATATTGGAAGTATTGAGAAAGGAAAAATTGTATAAAAAGTTGTCCAAGAGTGAGTTCTTCCTGGACAAGGTGGAGTTCTTATGACATGTTGTGACTAGTGATAGAATTTTAGTAGATCCGAAGAAGATTGCAACAGTAAAGTTTTGGAAGAGCCCAAGTTCAGTGGCAGAGATCAGGAGTTTCTTGGGTCTGGCAGGCTACTACAAGAAGTTTATGCAAGATTTTTAAAGATTGCCAAGCCGATGACTAGACTCACCAGGAAGGACGCAGAGTTTGTTTGGATGGAGGAGTGCCAGGCTACTTATAAGGAATTAAAGACGAGGCTGACGTCTGCTCCATTTTTGACGTTGCCATCGGGGTCTGGAGGTTGCACTATATATAGTAATGCATCAAGGGAAGGGCTGGGTTGTGTTCTTCAACAGAATGGGAAAGTTATTGCCTATGCATCTAACAATTGCGTCCTCATGAGATAAACTATTCTACCCACGATTTAGAGTTGGCAAAAGTCATCTTTGTCTTGAAGTTGTTGAAATACTATTTGTACGGAGAGTGTGTGGAGATCTTCACAGATCATAAAAGCTTAAAGTACATTTTCACTCAGAATAAGTTGAACATGAGGCAGTTATAGAAGCATAAAAAATACGCTGGCAAAAGCTACGCGGCGTATTGATACAGAGCAGCGCAAACAAAGGCCTTCAGTGCCATCAGGCGTAAGAGCTCAAGGGTGCAGCGCGTCCAAAACCGCTTCGGCGTAGACGGGACCCCCCCCCCCATCGCCTCCAGGGCGTAAAAACTCAGCCGCTCTCAAAGCAGCGTTAAAATAGCGTACGAGGAATGCTTCGTCTTCCCCGAAATGAACCTGTCAAGTCACGCAGTGAACCTGGCCTCTGACTCCTGACAAAAAGTGCTGCACGGCGACCCAGACGACGGCTGGAAACAGGCACAGACCCCTCGGAACGCACACCACAGTATGATGGCGGATCCCTGCATTTAATGCAGAGGATTGGGTTAAGATACCACCGAACTGTCGTTTACTGATGTCCCCTCAGCATAAACTGCTCTTTTTCGCACAGAGGGATACGCTGTATTGTTTTACACAGGCAGGCATAAGCCGGTTTACGCTCCGCAGTAGACAAACCGCCTGCCACGTCAAAAGCTGCACATCGTACGGGGCTCGAGGCACGTCTCTACGTCTAATTGCACGGAGCGGTGACAGGTTCAGTCAAGGCACGTCTCTGCAACGGATGCACAGAAGGGCTGCAGACCTTCAAAACACGTCTTCGCATTTAATGCACAGGATGATGGCAAATCTCTGTAGAAGATTTGATTTCATCTTCGAAAGCCGTGATTCAGGCTAAGACGTCCCCGTCAGCACTCGGGCACGGTACGCAGCGGCTTCTACGCCCATTCAAGACCTGTGCCCCTTCGGCTCTCAACGCCTCTCCGGCTTCAACGCCTGTCCGGCTCCTACGCCTATCCGGCTTCAACGCCTCTCCGGCTCCTACGCCTATCCGGCTTCAACGCCTCTCCGGCTCCTACGCCTACCCGGCTTCAACGCCTCTCCGGCTTCTATGCCTATCCGGCTTCAACGCCTATCCGGCTTCTATGCTTATCCGGCTTCTACGCCTATTCGGCTTCTATGCCTATCTGGCCTCTGTGCCAGGGTGACAGTCATTTGGCTTCTACGCCAACCGTTTCTACACACAGGATACCTACCTGCGTGGCTCTTACGCCGTGATCTTCGTAGCAATAGTACGCGTTGTGTTCCTTTAGTTGGACCCGCGTCATACGCTCATTCAAAAGATCATCCATACGCAGGCATTGGTTACTTTAACCGTTGTGTAAAAGGGTGTTGTACTTTCCACTCCTCGGTTTTTACACCGACGGAGTGGTCACTGTCACCAAAACTCTATAAATAGAGACCCCTATCAATGGGGAAGGGGGGGCAAAAAAAAGAATTATCATCCAGGAGAGAATTATCGTCCAAGGAGAGGGAGAGAGAGAAAGGGAGAGGGAGAGAGAGAGAGAGAGAGAGCCCGGAGAGTAGGCAAAGAGCAGGGATCGACGACCTTGGCCTCGGGCGTCCAACCTCTTCTGCAACCTTCGAAGCTGCTACCTGTCTTCCACGGCACTTCTTCAACATCGTGTGGTCCAAGGGCTAAAGTGATCGACCGCAGATCAGACACCTATAGCAATTTATACCCAGATTAAATAAATTGTACTCCCACATCCTCGTATAGGATTACATTGTACAAGTTTGTTTGTAAACAGAAGAGCGCGGGTTTCGCATAAACCCCGTCATTGAAATACAATTTCATTTCTTTCGTTTAATACCATAAACAAGATGGCAACTCTGCTGGGGACATCTTTCTCTTCTGACGAGAAAGTAATTGCTCAACACGATACGGTATCCGTGGGAACCGTGAAGAAGACGCTGGTCGTTCATTTCGACCAGTCAGCCTACGAAGACATGCTTCGAGCCGGGGGTAGCTCTCGCCCTCTCTCCGTCCAGGACAACAGGAAGCTGCACAATGTATGGATGCCCAAGATATCCTCTACTATTCCTGTGGACTCTCCGATCTCTCCGGACTCTCCGATCTCTCCGATCTCTCCGGACTCTCCGATCTCTCCGATCTCTCCGATCTCTTCGGCCAACGAGGTTGTAGCGACGCTCCCTCCGTGCCCCGCACGTAAAATTCAGTCTTCCGCTACGCGCGGTACAGAAAAAACTTTGGGCGAAGCCTTAGCGCTAACCCCGAAGAATCCACTGCGCTTTACGCGTAGGAAACAGTCTTCCGCTACGCGCGGTAAAGACAAAACTTCGAGCAAAGCCTCAGCGCTAACCCAGAAGCCTTCACTGCGCTTTACGCGTAGAAATCTGCCTCCCGCTCCGCGCGGTACAGACAGAACTTCCGATGGTGCCTCGGCGCCAAGACGGAAGTACAAATCACGCTCCATGCGCAAGACAACATCTGACCTCTACGGAGAACCAGATGAACGCTGTGATCTCCGCAAGTGCAACGACAAGTCTGGGGGTAGTCTCCCTCGACAAAACCGAGCAACATCCAAAGCTGGGGGTAGAATTCTTTCAGAATCTGAAGATGATACAACGATGACGATCTTCCCAGAAGACCATGGAACTCAAGCATCAGGAGCCCGAAGGCCAAAAGGGACTTTCTCCTTCAATGAAGATGACATCAGTAGAATCTTCAATACGTTGATGAAGGAAAACAAACTTCAGCTTCCCAATA
Organism: Iris macrosiphon; assembly: GCA_036927795.1. NCBI lineage: Eukaryota > Viridiplantae > Streptophyta > Magnoliopsida > Asparagales > Iridaceae > Iris > Iris macrosiphon. The sequence continues at coordinate 64,058,474 of JAYESA010000007.1, read as the reverse complement.
TCAGATACCCTGAGAGGGCTGGCAAAATTGATAACCCAGATTATTGTCTCTTTCATCGGTACATTCATCATCCTATAAAGACATGCTATGTACTAAAAAAGAGAATCCAGGAGTAGATCGATGCCCAAGGTTATCACTCTGCATCTGTAAACGATGGGTCTGACTATCGATTATCATGTTCATATTACCTCTGATATCGGTTGTCATCTCAACTCAACACCCGTACTTAACTCTAAGTACGCCAGTGGTGTTGAGTCCACAAAAACTGCTACGTCCATGTTACCTCTAGCAGGGCTTGTCTCAAACCTATTGCTTGCACTTAGGTGCACAAAAAGTGATGGGTCCACAAAATCAGCCATGTTCATATTATCTCTGAGCTGTAACCCCAGCTGAGTTTATTATGTTCATATTACCTCTGAACAAACCATCCTGGTCCGACCATCGATTATCATGTTCATATTACCTCTGATATCGGTTGTCATCTCAACTTAACACCCGTACTTAACTTTAAGTACGCCAGTGGTGTTGAGTCCACAAAAACTGCTATGTCCATATTACCTCTAGCAGGGCTTGTCTCAAACCTATTGCTTGCACTTAGGTGCGCAAAAGTGATGGGTCCACAAAATCAGCCATGTTCATATTACCTCTGAGCTGTAATCCCCAGCTGAGTTTGTTATGTTCATATTACCTCTGAACAAACCTTCCTGGTCCGACCATCGATTATCATGTTCATATTACCTCTGATATCGGTTGTCATCTCAACTCAACATCCGTACTTAACTCTAAGTACGCCAGTGGTATTGAGTCCACAAAAAACTGCTACGTCCATATTACCTCTAGCAGGGCTTGTCTCAAACCTATTGCTTGCACTTAGGTGCACAAAAAGTGATGGGTCTACAAAATCAGCCATGTTCATATTACCTTTGAGCTGTAACCCCCAGCTGAGTTTGTTATGTTCATATTACCTCTGAACAAACCATCCTGGTCCGACCATCGATTATCATGTTCATATTACCTCTGATATCGGTTGTCATCTCAACTTAACACCCGTACTTAACTCTAAGTACGCCAGTGGTGTTGAGTCCACAAAAACTGCTACGTCCATATTACCTCTAGCAGGGCTTGTCTCAAACCTATTGCTTGCACTTAGGTGCGCAAAAAGTGATGGGTCCACAAAATCAGCCATGTTCATATTACCTCTGAGCTGTAATCCCCAGCTGAGTTTGTTATGTTCATATTACCTCTGAACAAACCATCCTGGTCTGACCATCGATTATCATGTTCATATTACCTCTGATATCGGTTGTCATCTCAACTTAACACCCGTACTTAACTCTAAGTACGCCAGTGGTGTTGAGTCCACAAAAACTGCTACGTCCATATTACCTCTGGCAGGGCTTGTCTCAAACCTATTACTTGCACTTAGGTGCATAAAAAGTGATGGGTCCACAAAATCAGCCATGATCATATTACCTCTGAGCTGTAACCCCCAGCTGAGTTTGTTATGTTCATATTACCTCTGAACAAACCATCCTGGTCCGACCATCGATTATCACCTCTGATATCGATCGTCACTTCAACTAACACCCGTACTAAATCTAAGTACGCCAGTGGTGTTAGGTCCACAAAATCTGCTACGTCCATATTACCTCTAGCAGGGCTTGTCCTCAAACCTATTACTTGCACCTAGGTGCGCAAAAAGCAATAGGCCCACAAATCAGTCATGTCCATATCACCTCTGAACTGTATTTCCTTGGAGAATCTGCCATGTCCATATCACCTCTGAACAGGCTTTCCAAGATTCTGACCATCGATTATCACCTCTGATATCGATCGTCACTTCAACTAACACCCGTACTAAATCTAAGTATGCCAGTGGTGTTAGGTCCACAAAATCTGCTACGTCCATATTACCTCTAGCAGGGCTTGTCCTCAAACCTATTACTTGCACCTAGGTGCGCAAAAAGCAATAGGCCCACAAATCAGTCATGTCCATATCACCTCTGAACTGTATTTCCTTGGAGAATCTGCCATGTCCATATCACCTCTGAACAGGCTTTCCAAGATTCTGACCATCGATTATCACCTCTGATATCGATCGTCACTTCAACTTAACACCCGTACTAAATCTAAGTACGCCAGTGGTGTTAGGTCCACAAAATCTGCTACGTCCATATTACCTCTAGCAGGGCTTGTCCTCAAACCTATTACTTGTACCTAGGTGCGCAAAAAAGCAATAGGCCCACAAATCAGTCATGTCCATATCACCTCTGAACTGTATTTTCTTGGAGAATCTGCCATGTCCATATCACCTCTGAACAGGCTTTCCAAGATTCTGACCATCGATTATCACCTCTGATATCGATCGTCACTTCAACTAACACCCGTACTAAATCTAAGTACGCCAGTGGTGTTAGGTCCACAAAATCTGCTACGTCCATATTACCTCTAGCAGGGCTTGTCCTCAAACCTATTTACTTGCATCTAGGTGCGCAACGAGTAATAGGTCCACAAAATCTGCTACGTCCATATTACCTTTAGCAGGGCTTGTCCTCAAACCTATTTACTTGCACCTAGGTGCACAACAAGTAATAGGCCCACAAAACAGCTATGTCCATATTACCTCTGAGCTGTAAACTCTAGTAAAGCCTATCACGTCTATCTCACCTCTGATAGTACTTTACCTATAAAACTTGGCCAAAGCACGTTCTATCATGTCCGTATGACCTCTGGATAGACGTGCCCTGCTGAAGTTTACCGAGAGTTTATCACGTCCATACTACCTCTGATACCACTCTCGCCCTAACCAAGTCTCGCATTAATAGTCGGATATGATTGGGTGCTACGTCAAACCACTACCCTCGAAAGACGGACAGTCAGCGAATTCGAAAAATTCTTCGCGCAAGACAGTTCAGCAGTTCTACGCTAAAGGAGCTTTCTACGCTCGACAGCAACAGATCTACGATTTTACGCTCGCAAGCTACAAGTCTATGGTTTTTCTCGCCCGGATGCCTTTGTGCTCGGTAGCTTTTACGCTCGAGAGGTGACAAACCTACGACTTTACGCTCAGCAGATACCAAATCGATGATCTCACGCTCGGTGGCGCTCAGTTTACGCTCAGAAGCAACAGATCCGCAGAACTTCACGCTCGAAGAAATTCTCTTTTCAGGAGCTACAGATCCACAAGTCCTACGCTAAAGGAGCTTTCTACACTCAACAGCAACGATTCTACGGCTTTACGTTCAAGCAGCTATAAGTCTATGGTTTTTCTCGCCCGGATGCCTTTGTGCTCGGTAGCTTTTACGCTCGAGAGGCGACAAACCTACGACTTCACGCTCAGGAACCACAAGTCTACGACTTCGCGCTCAACGGTATTTTACGCCCAGACGCTACAGGCTGAGGATTTCGCACTCCGCGACCTTCCGCTTATCCAAAATAGTCCCCAATAAATCCGCCATAAAGGTCGCACCGACCGTTTCAACGCTCCATTCAGAAACGTTTCGAGTTACGAGGGGCCATTCATGCTTCATTCAAAGCATTTTAAATTCCAAGGAATTTAAAAGCTTTGAAGGGGGTCTTGTAGAAGCATAAAAAATACGCTGGCAAAAGCTACGCGGCGTATTGATACAGAGCAGCGCAAACAAAGGCCTTCAATGCCATCAGGCATAAGAGCTCAAGGGTACAGCGCGTCCAAAACTGCTTCGGCGTAGACGGGACCCCCCCATCGCCTCCAGGGCATAAAAACTCAGCCGCTCTCAAAGCAGCGTTAAAATAGCGTACGAGGAATGCTTCGTCTTCCCCGAAATGAACCTGTCAAGTCACGCAGTGAACCTGGCCTCTGACTCCTGACAAAAAGTGCTGCACGGCGACCCAGACGACGGCTGGAAACAGGCACAGACCCCTCGGGACGCATACCACAGTATGATGGCGGATCCCTGCATTTAATACAGAGGATTGGGTTAAGATACCACCGAACCGTCGTTTACTGACGTCCCCTCAGCATAAACCGCTCTTTTTCGCACAGAGGGATACGCTGCATTATTTTACACAGGCAGGCATAAGCCGATTTACGCTCTGCAGTAGACAAACCGCCTGCCACGTCAAAAGCTGCACATCGTACGGGGCTCGAGGCACGTCTCTACGTCTAATTGTACGGAGCGGTGATAGGTTCAGTCAAGGCACGTCTCTGCAACGGATGCACAGAAGGGCTGCAGACCTTCAAAACACGTCTTCGCATTTAATGCACAGGATGATGGCAAATCTCTGTAGAAGATTTGATTACATCTTCGAAAGCCGTGATTTCGGCTAAGACGTCCCCGTCAGCACTCGGGCACGGTACGCAGCGGCTTCTACGCCCATTCAAGACCTGTGCCCCTTCGGCTCTCAACGCCTCTCCGGCTTCAACGCCTCTCCGGCTTCAACGCCTCTCCGGCTCCTACGCCTATCCGGCTTCAATGCCTCTCCGGCTCCTACGCCTACCCGGCTTCAACGTCTCTCCGGCTTCTATGCCTATCCAGCTTCAACGCCTATCCGGCTTCTACGCCTATCCGGCTTCTACGCCTATTCGGCTTCTATGCCTATCTGGCCTCTGTGCTAGGGTGACAGTCATTTGGCTTCTACGCCAACCATTTCTACACACGAGATACCTACCTGCGTGGCTCTTACGCCGTGATCTTCGTAGCAATAGTACGCGTTGTGTTCCCTTAGTTGGACCCGCGTCATACGCTCATTCAAAAGATCATCCATACGCAGGCATTGGTTACTTTAACCGTTGTGTAAAAGGGTGTTATACTTCCCACTCCTCGATTTTTACACCGACGGAGTGGTCACTGTCACCAAAACTCTATAAATAGAGACCCCTATCAATGGGGAAGGGGGGCGAAAAAAAGAATTATCATCCAGGAGAGAATTATCGTCCAAGGAGAGGGAGAGAGAGAAAGGGAGAGGGAGAGAGAGAGAGAGAGCCCGAAGAGCAGGCAAAGAGCAGGGATCGACGACCTTGGCCTCGGGCGTCCAACCTCTTCTGCAACCTTCGAAGCTGCTACCTGTCTTTCACGGCACTTCTTCAACATCGTGTGGTCCAAGGGCTAAAGTGATCGACCGCAGATCAGACACCTATAGCAATTTATACCCAGATTAAATAAATTGTACTCCCACATCCTCGTATAGGATTACAACGTACAAGTTTGTTTGTAAATAGAAGGGAGCGGGTTTCGCATAAACCCCGTCATTGAAATATAATTTCATTCCTTTCGTTTAATACCACAAACAGCAGTGTCGGTGGCTGGAACTGATAAAAGATTTTGACATATCCTTATAATATTTTGACATATCCTTATAATATCATCCGGGAAAAGCCAATGTAGTTGTCAATACCTTGAGCAAGTATCCGGTAGCTATATTTTTGACGTATGACCGGTATTTATTGGAGGATCTGAAAAGCTTGGGCATTGAGGTGATAGTCCATATTTTTGCCATGCTGGTGTGGGGGTATTGATGGACAGGATCAAGACAGCCCAGTATGAGGATGTATCTCTGAGGAGCATCAGAGCTCAGGTGAGAGCAGGATTGGAGATGATTTTACCATTGATGAGGATGGCTCTTTGCGGTTCGGTGCTAGATTATGTGTGCCTAGTAGGGAGCTGCATGAGGAAGTATTACAAGAAGTGCATTGCTCTCAGTATTTCATACATCTAGGTGCCAACAAGATGTATCGGGATATGCAAGGGAGTGTGGTGGTATGGCATGAAGAGGGACGTGGCATAATTTGTATCTAGATGCTTAGTGTGCCAGCAGGTAAAAGCCGAAAGACAGAGGCCAGGTAGATTACTTCACCTATTACCTATTCCAGAGTGGAAGTGGAAGCACATTATTATAGATTTTGTGTCCGGACTTCCACTATCTCCAGGAGGAAAAGATGCGATTTGGGTCATCGTTGACAGGTTGACCAAGTTGGCCCACTTTTTCCCTTTCAATGTGGGTTTATCTACGGAGAAGCTGGCAAAGATGTATGTGAGGCAGATCATCAAGATACATGGGATTCCCGTCAGCATAGTCTCGGATTGGGATAGTCGTTTCACTTCTCATTTTTGGAGGAGTTTACAAGCGAGTTTGGGCACCCAGCTCAAGTTCAGTACTGTAAATCACCCCCAGATAGATGGGCAGTCAGATAAGTCCATTCAGACTCTCGAGGATATGCTTCTCACCTGTGTACTAGATTTTGGGGGATCTTGGAAGAACTATCTCCATTTGGTAGAATTTGCTTACAACAACAGCTACCAGGCTAGTATAGAGATATCACCATTTGAAGCTCTGTACGGTCGGAGATATCGTACTCCCTTGTCATGGGACGATGTTGGAGAGAGAGCTTTGCTAGGGCTAGAGATGGTTGTAGATGCAGCGGATAAGGTTAAGTTGATTAGAGACAGACTTCAAGTAGCATGGGACAGACAACGGCATTGGGCCGATAGCCACCGGAGATATTTGGAGTTTGAGGTATAGTTTTAGATTTATTTTGTTGATATTGGTTGTTTATTATAGATTAAGTTCTTAAGGTTGTGTTGTGTTCTAGGTTGGAGGTCTGGTATTTCTGAGAATTTCTTCGACATGAGGCACGATTTATTTCGGTGGAGACGGGAAGCTTAGTCCGCGATTCATCGGACCCTTCAGTATTCTCGAGAGGGTCGGTGCAGTTGCTTACAGACTAGACTTCCCACTTGTATTGGAGGGAGTGCACAACATGTTTCATGTGTCGTAGTTGAGGCGGTACGTGGCGGATCCTAGTCACGTATTGGATTACTCGGTGATAGAGGTAGGCCCTACTCTTAGTTATCTAGAGCAGCCAATTGAGATTCTGGATCGGAGAGAGAAGGTATTGAGGAACCAGACCATTTTCTTGGTACGTGTCGCATGGAGGCATCAATCTCTGGGTGAGTCAACCTGGGAGGGGAAAGATGAAATGCGAGAGCGTTACCCATATTTGTTTGTACCTTGAGGTATGTTCTTTCCTGATTCTGTTTTGTTTTCTGGGGATAGTTTTGTCTTTAAATTTCGAGGACAAAAATATTTTAAGGGGGATAGACTTGTCATTACCATATTTTTTAGGGAGGAATATTTTGGTCATTTTATAATTAATTAATATGCTTGTGGTATATTTATTTATTATATTATTTATTCATTTTTAGATGCTATATTTTTTATTTGGACTTGTGGTAGTGGACATAACTAGATTAGAATAGACTCATGGACCAACATTAATTCTAGTTAGATTTGAGCCCAACAAACAAGCCCATTCATTAGGAGGATGACTTAATTAGTTAAACCAATTGGATTATAACCTTTCTTCCATAATTAATTCCTTCATGACAAGCCCCAAGGGGTATTTTAGACTTTTATAGTAACTTGGGGAAGGGGGAAAGGCCGGCCATAGGGGGAAGATGAGAGAGACTCTCTCTCACTTCATCCATTTATCTCAATTCTAGATCCAGAATTCTCTCTCCCAACTTCCTTCATCCCTACACCAATCCCTACCCAAATTCTCTTTCAATTCCTTCTATACTCACCATTGGAGGCTATTGGAACATAGAGGTGGCAAAGATCTACCAGGAGAAGGAAAGAGCATAAGTTGAAAGCTCTTGACACTCATTTAGAGACTTGCATTAGAAATCCATCTCCTAAGAGGTATAATTCAGTTTTTCCTCTCTAATTAGACTCTAAATCTGTAGTTTAATCATTAGGAACTCTCCCATGTACTAGGGCTACCCATAGAAAGTGGAATTAGTTTCATAGGAGGCCTATGGAAGAAGTTATGGTATATTTTGTGCCAATTTTGGGAGAATTTCAATATTGACACATCATATATTTGTCAATAGGTCAATTAGACCAAATTGACATGTGTTTGGTTATGTGAGACTAGTGTCGTATCCATAATTGGATACGTGTAGGCTGTACACGACAATTTGACGATACGGATTGATTTGGGAGTTTTCTTCCTATAAGGGGGTTTGAACATGTCACATTTTGACACGGGCACATGAATGAGTAGCTAGATCTTCGTAGTACTTCTATTTATGATTCTAAACTTGCCTGTGTTCTTGGGGATATGTTTGGTTGAGTGGTGGAGTCGTATTACAAGCGTATCATAGATTGAGTGTGATATGGGTGCGATGCACTCCACGTGTTTGTTATATTTTATCCTACTCTATTTGATATTATATATATACTTTAGTTTGTATATGGTATATATATATATATATATATATATATATATATATATATATATATATATATATATATATATTGGTGATATATTGCTATATCGGAGTATACAAAGTATTAGGAGTGCTTTGGATAGGTATAAGCATGTGTAGGCTGATTTGGTATGAGTTGTGGACTGATTTTGTGTGCTCACTGTTTTGACTGTTTGTGTGCACTGTCATAGTATACTGCACAGTTAGAAGGGAGGATTTCTTGAAATTTTAGATACTGTGGTGTGTGCATAGTGTAGGTGGTCGAGAGAATAGTTGTGCATAGCATGGGTGTGGTGGTCGGGTTCTGCTGTGCCAAACAGAATGCAATAGCAATAGCAGCAGCAGCAGCAATGCAATAGCAACAATATAATAGCAGCAGCAGTAGCAATCCTGCATAGGGGCAGCAGCAGCAGCAATGCAATAGTAGCAGCAACAACATGATGAGTATGGGATAGAGGAATACTTTTGAGTGTTAGTGAGATATTGATGGTTAGTTGAGTATTGAGTTAGATACCTTAGCTAGTTAATAGGTTAAGAACTTGGTTGTTAATAAACTTGGTGTTAGTTATATATGTATTGACTGTTAGTGTACATTAAGTTATAGATATTAGTTATATACATGAGTGATGTTACATATTATTAGATGCACATGTTAGTGTTATATATTTGGGTAATTATAGGTATTAGATAGCTAGGTTAGTTTTACCTTGTGTTATGTAAGGTAATATCTAGATGATGTAGTTAACAATAGGTATTGATATTGGGTGTCAATATGGGGTTTCGGCAATGCGATACCAAGTTGGTTCAAAGCCAAGGTATCCCATAGTACTAGTTAGCTAGGAATACTAGTATATTTTATATTTGTTATAGTACTTTCTTATATAGTATTTTACGTATCTTAAGATACAGTATTGTACTAGTATCTTATAGCTAGTATAGCCTAGTTACATAGTGTATGGACCCAATATCCTAGAGATTGACTCATACAACCTAGAAATAGCTAGTTTGACCAAGTTTGACTAGTTTAACCTAGAGTTGACCTAGTTTGACTGTTTTAACCTAGAAATGGCTTTATGACCTAGAATTGACTAGTTTAACTTGTATTTATTCCAAAACCTTTTATTGATATAATATTCCATATTTAGGTCTCTGAGACACCATTCCGGACATTATTGATACTGTTCACCGAATTTCAGGCAAGTATATTCTCTGATAGTTTCTCATTTATAATATCCCATATGTTTCTTGTATTTAGTATAGATATCCTTGATTTGATATGATGGTTACACGGATTAGTATATCCGAATCTCGTCATGAGATATTATTCTTTGGTATTTATGGTGTATCTTGTGCAAGCCTTATTCCTCGTTCTTCTTGTACATGTACAGACATTAATTTTTTAGGAGACTAGCTACCTATCCAGTGAATCTCGTATCATAACGTACCATGGTCGGATCCACTATACCAGTCGGGATGGGGAGTGTTAGCGTAGATATGTGATCATACCCCTCCTTGTGCATGTTCTTGTAAGTGTTGATCATACACCGCATGTATGATTAACCAGCCCCTAATCCTTGTGCAAGTTTCCAAGCCGATCACATGTTGAAGCTGGTACTCACTCACATAGTAATAGTATTTCTTGCTCATTTTTATGTTGCTAATTTCTTGTATTTAATTCCAGTATTCCTATTTTATATATATCTTGTACTTGTATATTGCATCTTGTGTATTCACTCTATTTACTGTTACATAGTTTTTATTATTTATTGTAACTGCTGTTAGAGGTGTACTTTGCTCCTTTCCTGACTGGATATATTTTTTCTAGATGATACTGAGAAGTGGTATCCCACTCACTACGGGCCTCAAGACATAGTTAGCTTAGAGCCAGAGGGCTCAGGAAAAACTCATCTCGGTTGAGATAGAAGACCCAGTACCTATAGCTCAGTAGATAGGTTTATTGTACCGAATTTGTCTCTTGCATTTGATATTAGTATTTCTTATTATATTTTATGACTCATTGGATATTATTTTGTCTTGTGAGTTGTATTTGACTCTTCAGTTCTTTATATCATATTCGTGCGGTTGTTCTATCTTATAGATCTGAGATTGAGTATTTATACTCCATTGGTGGCATTATATATCTTGATGATCATTATTGCTAGATAGATAGTTTACCCAAACAACGTTCTACTGCCGATACTGCAGCGTAGGCTGGGCGTTGTTCACTACTCGCGCCCCTACACTGGGTGTGGGTCGTGACATATGTTTTCCAGCTTATACCATATTTTTTGATCCTGTACTTACATGTTACTTCTGTTTACTTTATATGATCATGTATATCTTTACATGTTCCTGTTTACTTTACATTTTTTATTTTTTTTCATGTTCCTTGGTGCACTTTATTATTATCCAGTGGTTACTCATTTTTCGTATATTGTTACTTTACATATATGCTGGTTTTAGTTTATAGTTTGGCCTCCTTTGTAGTACTTGTTATTGGGGTCTGACCCCACTAGTTTTGCATGGCCAGATCTCGTAGGGGATTTCGAAGATCTTTCCTATATTTCGCTGGATGGTGACCACCCGGAGCACCAAACTACCCGAGTGGGTTTCTTCTTTATTCACTACTAGTTTATGTACATTATTATTTTGTGGCATTTAGCCTTCGAGCATGTGTTTAGCTTTTGTTTTGTTCTTGACATCTAGCCTACGGGATGATATGATTAGCATATTCTAGACTATAGCTAGAGGTGATTATGTATGACTATTACTCTTACTAGTTCTTTATTTTGTATTACTAGTTCTATGATCATCTATATATACATAGTTTGAGATGCTTTATTATCTTATGTCTGATGATCGTATATCTTGTATATTATTATATTTGCTTGTGATTGAGACACTAGGATTGATTGACCTGGGATTGGCTGTTGGCTTATAGTATTAACCCCCCATGCCTTATGCAGCCTGACAGTATCCCGGGGTACTGGAGTACTCTAGTATACATAGCTGACTTTGTCTGCCCTCGCTCTCTAGTATTCTGGTTTTGGGGCATGACGTGGTATTTCAAAACACTTAGATATGTGCAGTTTCTTTTGTTTCATTCTATACTTGTTGTCATGCCATACTTGCTTGTGTAAACTTATTTCACTTGACTTGACATGCCATGATTGTCGTATTTATCTATTTCACTCTACTTGCCATACCATGATTCTAGTTTTACCTGTTCATCATGTATTTTAATATTATTTTCTGGTTTTGGATGATGATTAATATAGGCTTTACATGATCACACATTTATCTTCTGCACTTGTTATTTCTTATTGCTTATCAATTCAGGATATGTCTCATTGCAGGTTTTCAGTATTTATTTTATCCAGAGATTATTTACTTTCAGTCTTTACTTTCAGTATTTTGTATTGTTGTCTTGCTGGTTTAAGTTCCTAGATTGGCTTCCCTTGTTGTACTTGCTATTTAGGGTCTGACCCTACTGGTTTTGTATGTCCAGATACAGTAGTCACACCAGAGGATCTTTCGTATCTTCCCGAGGATGGTGACCACCCGGAGCACCAGACCGCTTGAGTGGGTTCCCTTACTTCCCCGCTCTGTTGTACATTCTTTTTTTGTTGGCGTTTATCCATCGAGCACGTATTTATCTCATGTTTTAGATTGATTTGTTAGCCTACGGCCATTTGCATGATTGGAACATCCTAGGGTTGATCATGTATGACATAGACTCTGGCTAGTTTACTCATTTGTGTTTACTAGCATCATGATCATCTGTATATTATAGTTTGGGATACTTTACTATTATTTCAGCTAATTTTACATCTTGTTATTATACATATTATTCCTGTGATTGAGATACTTGGTTTGTTGGACCTAGGATTGACTGTTGGATTATAGTAGTGACCCCTCATGTCTTACAGATTTACCGTATATGCGGAGTATCGGAGTGCTCTAAGTATACGTAGCTAGCCTTGTCAGTCCCGCTATCCAGTATTCTGGTTCTGGGGCATGACAGTAGGTCAATAACCCAATTGGTTAGTCATGACATGGTCAGTAATATAATTAACTAAGTTTAGTTAGAAAGATAGAATATTCCCTACATGATTAGTTTGATCCATTTCTTAATTAATTGTAGAAGCTATAGGATTATGCAAGAAACAAGTAGAACCTAATAGAGAATTATGGAAGGGGAAAATTGGACCAACCACATGTGTCACTTTCCTACCCAAGGGGGCCAGCCACTATAGGGGAGGAGAGAGAGAGCATTTGACACCACTTTGTTTTATATCACTAGCAAATTGCTTCTTCTTCCTCAAGTAAGCCATTCCCCACCAATCCCCACTGAATCCATACTCATTTCCATCCAATCTCACCATCTAGGAGGCCTAGGAGCTTAGAGAGCACAAGGAGATCCAATTGGAGAGGGGATCGCAAGGAGATCGTGTCCAATTCTCTTCTTCGTGTGCACTTAGAAGAATTCATTAGAAATCCATCTCCCAATAGGTATCATTCCTATTTCTCTATCAATTTCTATTCTAATTATCATATTAGACCTATAGGAACCCTATCATGGCTAAGGACTACCTATAGAAAGAAGAATTAGGTTCTAATAGACCATAATGATAGTTACAATGAGTTTTGTGTCCAAATTGGAGAAATTCTGAATTTGGGACACCAAGTGTTTGTCATATGGTCAATCATATTCAATTGGACTTAGATTGGTCATAAGTGGGTAGCTACATGTCCACAATTGGATACGAGTAGGTTGTATCATGATACGCCATGATACAGAGTGAATTTGGGGTGTTTCCCTTTGTAATTGTGTTTCTATACATCAATTCATATATATGCATTTGAATTACTTAATAGTACTCAATTCTAATTATATTTTATATATTAGTTGTGTTCCCTTCATTTTATGGTGATTTGGGAGGTTGGGGTTTAGTTCTTAGTATAGCATTGATACTAGTGTATCAGTATATCAATTAGGTATAGCTGATACTTGAGTGAGGTAATGGTTTGAGTTCAAGTTAAGGTTAACTAAACATTAAGGTAAGTATTAAGGATAGATAAGGTATCTTAGTTAGGCTAGGATATTAGTTTAAATGTTAAGGTATTATCAAGATACCCATGACACCATAGCTTATGAGTTATATATATACTAATAGTATCTAGTATAACTAATACCAATAAGGTATTGACTTAGAAACCTAGGTATAGTTTGTTATAAGCTAGTTTAGTTACGACTTACCTAGTATGAACCTAGAATCAAGGTATTAACCTAGTGTGACCTAGAAATGACTTAGAGACCTAGTTGCAAGCTAGTATAATATGTTTATAGTTCCAAAACACTATTTTGACTTGATATTCATATTTAGGTCCTCGAGACATCGATACAGATAATGTTTGACATTCTATATCAGATTCTAAGTGAGTACATTCTCTGATAGTTTCCTACATATGGTAGCTTCTATATTACATGGACTTAGTGTAGTTATACTTGATTCCTGACACGTTATACGGATTGGTATATCCTGGATACCGTCATGAAATATTATTTTTTGCGGATTATCTACATGCCCTGTGATTTCCTGTATATGTATAGACACTGATTCCTGAGAAGGATGGCCCCCTGCTCTGTGAATCCAATATCATAACGTGTCATAGTTATATCAACTATACTAGTTGGGGGCGAGGAGTTTTAGTTAGATATGTGATCATACCCTTACCATGTGCATGTCCCTGTGGGAGTTAATCATACACCTCACGTATAATTAACCAGACCAAATCCCTCTGTAAGTTTCCAAGTCGATCACATGTCAAAGTTAGTACTCACACACTTAGCTAGTTTACTATTTTTCTGATTCTTGTAAATGAGATTACATTACCCTGCTTATTTATATTCCTGCTTTTCTATTATATGTTCCTATTTTTGTTTTCTGCTCTTATTTTATTATCTTATATTTCTTTACTATTTACTGTTTTATAGTCTTTATCATTTATTTGGAACTGATGTTAGAGGTGTGCTTTGCTCCAATCCTAACTGGATAATATTTTTTAGATGATTTAGAGGATTGGTATCCTACACACTATGGACCTCAAGACGTAGTAGTTATAGAGTTGGAGACAGTGGCTCAGGAAGAGCCGATACCGGTTGAGGGAGATGATCAGCTAGTCGTAGCTAGTTAGATATTGTAATGGATTTGTTTCCAGCATTTGATACTCTTTGAGTTGTTATTTGAGACTTATATTGATGTTGAGGATTATTAGAATCTTAGTATGGTTATTGATGATATGAGATGTATATTGCTAGACTTATGTTTTGGATCCATCTCTTTATATCATATCGTGCGTTTCATCTTCCTTGTAGTTTTATTGTGATTGAGTATTGATATTGTCATTATATTATCATCTTGTCATCCTTATGGAGTTGAGATTATCATTGAGAGGTTTTGATATATTATTGTGAGATGTTGTTAGATAGCATTATTGACCTAGACAGTGTACTACGTCATTGTTATGACGTAGGCTGGACGTTGCCACATACTCGTATCTAATTATACAGATGCGGGTTATGACACATCTGAGAGCCTTCCTCCTCTACCACTATTTATAGCTCATGGAAGAGTACAGTTTCCATCATCCTTTGGAGGTATGTCCACTGATGGAGCACATCTATATGAGTTATTCCGAGGCATGATAGAGGCACAGGTTGAGGCTTAGAGCGAGCATACAGAGATTATACGAGAGGGCATGGAGAACGCCCATCTCGTACCCTTGGCAGCCATGGAGAGGGTTTAACCTCAGTAGCCGCCGCCCGCTCAGTCGAAGGTGGGCAACATCTTGGACTTCAAGAAGATGGACCCGCGGGAGTTATAAGGGATTAAGGGCATACTATATTCAGATAAGTGGCTTGAGAACATTGAGCGTATTATACGGGTTATCCGTATTCCTGAGAACCTAAACATTGAGGCTGTTGACTTGCAGCTTCATAACATTGCTCGCACTTGGTTCAGGAACAAACCTAGACTTGCGATTTCAGATCTGATCTGAGACCAGTTCAAGGACCTCTTCAAGAGTAAGTTCTTTCATACAGTGGCTAAGGGTGTTCTGGAGAAGCAATTCCAGAACCTGGAGCAGGACAGTTTATATGTTGATGAGTATGCTACAGAATTTGGCAGGTTGAGCCGATTCGCAAAGTATATGGTCAGAGACCCGGAGGATCGAGCATGTAGATTTCCACAGGGTTTGGTCGAGGAGATCCGAGTTTATATCTCTGTGAGTACCATGACTTATGTGGGGATAATAGTTGAGGCTCCGAGGGTTGAGGTAGACTTAGACCTCAGGCCCAAGAGGGACCGTAATTCATTCAGGGGCGGTAGTAGCTCGGGACCAGCAAAGCGTCCCCAGATTCAGTAGATGACCTTCCAACACCAATAGCAGTACCATTATCCAGCTAGAGCTACAGTTCAACAGCAGCCGTAGAGGCAGATACAACAAGCTCCAACTTGTGCTTACTGCAAGAAGACCAGAAACACTTGGGATGTCTGCAGGAGGAGGCTCGGGGTATGTCTATTCTGCGTATCAGTTGTGCACCAGATGAGGGAGTGTCCCATTGCACCTGTTATAGGTGTAGCTGTCACTACTATATTTCTAGATGAGGGTATTTTTGTCATTTAACATATTTTATATTTAGTGATTAAATATTTATATATTATTCTACTAATTATTTATTATGTATTATGTAATTTATTTATTAGCTAGTGGGCTAGCCTAATTATTGGACTTGTCATTAGTGGACCTAATTAGATTGTCATGATACATTGAGCCCAACATTGGGTTAGGCCCATTAGACTCATTCTCTTTAGTTAATTAAAGATATTAGATTATTTTGTATTAGATTAGATGCTTCATAATATAGCTCTCCTAATTAATTTCTCATAACTAATTAGTGGGGGGTATCTTGGGCATTGCATGTTGCTTGGAGATGGGGGAAGGGGTCGGCCACAAGAGGGGGTTCTCTCTCTCTCTCTCTCTCTCTCTCTCTCTCTCATTAATTCATTTATCCTAGATCCCCAATTATGTTCTTCCCCAAATTAACTTATCCCTTCACCAAATTTACTCCAATTCACTCTCATTTCCTTCCAATTACATCATCTAAAGATCATTGGAGCTTGGATTGCAAGGAGCACTTGCAGAATGAGGAATTGACAATAAGCTTGTGTCCTAATTGTGTCCATTTGAGCTTTTTATTGGGAATCCATCTCCCAATAGATAAATTCTAATTTTTTTCCCCTATAATTTAGACTCTAATTCATGCATTTAACCATTAGGAAACCTTCCTTGGCTTAGGGCTACCCATAGGAACAAGAATTGGGTTCATAAGACCACAATTATGATTTCTACATGGAGATTTGTGCTTATTTTGGGAGAATTTCTAGATTGGTGCATCTAGTATGTGTCATGAGACCAATTATGTCTAATTAGACTTAGATTGATAGTGTGGGACTAGATATGTGTCCATAATTGGATATGAGTAGAGCGTATCATGGTATTTTGTGATACGCTAAGATACAGTTACTCATTTTGGGATATTTGTGCATAGTGGTATAAGTACTCTTCAATTCCTATTGTAATTAGTTACATTAGTTATTTATATATGTAATTGATATGTATAATTGGTAATTGTTGAGAATTGGGATTTTGATACTTTATTTGGATGCGTATCATGAGTACCCTATTTATACACTATAGATGTTTGATGTAATGGCTAATAGCATATGCGTTGTGTTCACCCAAGCAATATATATATATATATATATATATATATATATATATATATATATATATATATATATATATATATATATAACTTGTTACATTATCATTATTGTATATATATTAATTGATGTACGTTTGAGTTGTAGTGTGGATGAGTGTAAGAGCACAGTGCCAGGTTCACTGTGACGGTGTTACTCCAGAGTATGAGGAGTGGACTATGTGTGAAGTGTGTGTATGTGTGCTAGAGTAGGGGGTCTGATGTTGAGGCAAGTTTGGGATAGACTAAAACAACAGTGCAATAACAACAACAGTTCACTATTGTGAACTGAGTTCAGAAGCAGCAATAGCTGCTGTGCATAACTGGTGATGAGGGTGTGTAGGTAGTTTGAGGGTTGGGCTCAAACAATGCTAGGCAGTGAAAGATACAGTAGGCAGTGAGAGTGCAGTATTTTGGAGGAAGGGAGATTGCACTACAGTCACAACAAGTCATGTTGGGGGAGATTTTGGTACTAAGTGGCAATCACAACAGTTGTGAGGAGCAATTTATAGCAGTTTAGTAGGGCAGTGTTCAACTGATAAGGGGGCCTGTTCAGACCCGTACAAGATCAGATGTAGCAGCAGCATTAAGAACCTGGGCAGCAATAGGTTATAGGAAGTTTAGTCAGCTTGGTGTGTGTAGGTTATAGAGCAACAGCAACAGTAGCAGTATAGGCCAAATACTTGGGAGAAGTAGCAGCAAGTTAGGAAGGATACCAAGCACTATGTCTTAGTGTCAGTGAGATGTGATACTTATATACTAGGATATTCAGTTATGGTAGATATTAGTATTAGCTAGGAACTTAGTGTAGCTAAGTCATTAGTATTGAGTTATATCTTGATATTGGGGGTATTAGGATATCATTGATAGTAAGATAGTGTTAGGATGATAGGTTGATACTAAGGTATTGGTAGTGAGGTGGGGTTGAGATACCAAGTTGTAGTAAGGTGTTGAGAAGATAACCAAGATATATATATATATATATATATATATATATATATATATGTGTGTGTGTGTGTGTGTGTGTGTTATGTGTATATGGATATTTAGAGTATCCAATTATCTAGTGTATAGATATATTAGTGTTATTAACTAATATTGGCTAGTGTTAGCTAGTTAGTGACTAATATGGACTAATTACTTTAGTTTGCCCTATAAACATAGGTAAACACCTAGTTTGACTAGTTTGACTATTGTGACCTAGTATTGACCTAGAAAAGCATATTTAATGCATTTTAGCTCATTTATCACTTCTTCACACCCATTGACGTGATGTGCATATATATGTGTTTGTAACACCAGCTCGGGCATCGAGTTATACTATTTGCTCAGGACCACAAGCGAGTACATTCTTTGATAGTTTTCTTATTTAATAGTCTCTATGTACATGTATTTAGTATTAAGATATTTGATTGCTGACATGATGGTTACACGGATTTGTATACGTGGATCTTTGTCATGAGATATCATTGTTATGATTACTCAGTGATCGTCGTGTCATTCTTTGTGATTACTTAGTGATTATCGTGACATCTTAGTGATTATATAGACCGTGATCATAGTGCATGATATTATAGACCGTGTATTATGATATACGTGTTATAATGTGTCGTCATTTGGATCCGTGTACTAGTCGGGGGTTCGGAAAGTATTAGTGGATATGTGATAATACCTTATAGCCCATGATTTAGTATAGCATGTGATAGCTAGCAGATCATGCAACTCACGTATTGTCACGCTAGCTTCCCTTTTATATATATAGCCCGTGTTAGGCCCAAGCCGATCACATTATCTTACTAATATTTTAAGGCATATTTATTATTATGTTTCCTTTATTCCAGTTTATTACATTGATGTTCCTCACCAAATTGTTCTCAGTTTATTTTTATTATTTACCATGATACTCCTTGTGATATTTACTAGTTCAGTTACTTCCATAATTTATTTTTATTGTTATTCTTGTCTCATAATTTTGGTCAATTATTGGAATTGCTATTGGGTTGTACTTTGGTCTAATCCTGATTGGATATATTTTTTAGATGATTTATTAGAGGATTGGTGTCCTACGCACTACGGGCCACAGGATGGCGAGCCAGTTGAGATAGTACCCATAGAGCCTATTGAGATAGTACCCGCAGTCGAGGAGACTTAGCTAGTTCATTTATGATATTATATTTATCTCATTTTAGACATTTTGACATGTATTATATTTGAAACCATTGTGTTGAGATTAGGCTATTGGACTTGGACTGTGATGTATTAAGTCTATGTATTTCTTTCTTTCTATTCCATATCGTGTCATATCTTCCTCTAGTTTATTATTGTGATTGAGTATTGATTATCATTATCATATTGTCCTCCATTTTGGAGTTGAGATATCTTGACAGGTATATTATATATATTGTGTGAGATATTTAGATAGTATGGTTAACCTAGACAGTATTCTACAGCCGATACTGTGGCGTAGGCTGGATGTATCCACGTACTCGTGCCCCTACACCGGGTGCAGGTCATGATAGCAACACCAGCTTAGAAGGAACCGGTTAGGCCACCAGTGGCTCAGCAGTAGAAGGGATCACCACTTCCAGCTCAGCAGTAGCAAGTTACCCAAAAAACTCGAAACCTGTCACACACACACACACACACATATATATATATATACACACACACACACACACACACACACATATATATATATATATATATATATATATATATATATATATATATATATATATATATATATATATATATATATATATATGTGTGTGTGTGTGTGTGTGTGTGTGTGTGTGTGTGTGTGTGTGTATAGTTTCATACTTCTTAAATAAAAAAATTAAACCCTAATATTTTTTACCAAAATTCTTCAACTCTTATTTTAAATCTCATTTCAGTTTGTATTTTGTAATGATTAAGGCTTGATTGCTATTTGAGTATGTGTAATATTAATCTTATTTAAAATTACTTAAAATATCATATTATAGTCCGATAAATTTGATAGACTCGACCCAACCCGAGCCTAATCCGAGATACCTGGGTTCATTTTATATTCCTCTGAACCAGGGCTTGGGCTTTATATGTTTAACCCTAGGTCGGATTAGACTTGGGCTTGGACTAGACTTATGATTCATCGAATTAGGTTCAGATTAAGCTTACGACCGACCCAACCCGCCCGAGTTGCACCCTAGGAACTAGTGCTTTGCTGGTAAAGAGTTGGGTGGATTCCACTTCCAGGTTCAATCCCATGCAAAAAAAAATTTGAGATGCCAGACATAACGTTCAAGACTTTGTGCACGTTGCATTGTACGCCTTTTGGATCGACTGTCCCTATCTTCCACCATTTATAAAAAGAAGGAATAATACGTCAACGTAACTCGTGTCACGACCCGCACCCAAAGGATCGGGCACGAGTACGTGGGTACGTCCAGCCTACGTCGTAGAATCAGCGGTAGAATATTGTCTAGGTCAACAATACTATCTATCCATCTCACACAATAAAATATATAACATGTCAATGATATCTCAACTCCAAAGGAAGACAAGATGAGGATATAAAGTCAATATTAATACTCAATCACAAGAGAATCTATAAAGAAGATAAATTATATGATATGATAAAATAATGAAGTCATAAGCCACAATACTATTAATCCTCTGTAGCGCCCCGCTCCGTGTAGGCGCTATGTACAAGTGATATCGCCTTGCTTGCTCGAACGAAAGTCTTCTTGGAGAGTTCCCGACCGATTAATCAATGTGAGTGGGCAGAACTGCATTCTCTGATTCTCGTATGACTTAATAATGAATCTGAGTTTTTGAATGCTTGTTTGCTTAAGAAGATTATTTCATAAGAAGAATGATAGAACCTGCCTCAGCATACCTAATAAGAGAACTCACATAGCTTGTCATTGAATAAATCTACTTGCTTGCCTAACTAGAGAACTGGGAATGCTTGCCTGAAATAAGATATGAGAATTATTGCATGCTTAGTCATATGGACACCGCTATTGAACGAACTCTGCCATGCTAATAACAAAGAGTAAAAGGATTGCTTGCACTTATTCTTGATATCGTATGCTAGACTAGAATACTTGAATGCTTGTCCAAAGAGATAGAATTGCATGCTAGAGTTATAAGAACTGTTCTTGCTTGTTACTTGTTTAATGAGTTAGCTTTGCTTGAACATGCTTCATTGATTGCTTGTATCAAGATAGAACTTGGTGAATGGCGTAAACTTGTGCATCTAGACTAATAGTCCACCGTGAGGCTTAAAAACCTTACTTACGGGGGGTGGCTATTAGGCAAGAGTATTGAGAGAGTGAGCTTCGGCTATATGAACTTGATAGATGTGTTTGCTTGCTTATTCTGGAATATGTGCATTATCTGGTATTGATAGGAGCTTGTATTCACGCATTTGGTCAGGACAACTTGTGCACAAGGTCATCTCTCGAGCGTTTCCTGGGGCACTGGGATCATTCAACCTATGAGAGATCTAGATACCCTGAGGCTTAAAATACCTTACTTATGGGAGGGTAGACCCGTCTATTAGTGAGATGGACTTGTATGTCCCAACTGCTAATCCCGTGGAGGGGGCCATCATATAGTTAGGACGCATGCTAGGCTAGCCTTCTTGCATACCTAACTGTTTGATGCAGGGACGAACAGGAAACTAGAGAACTGTATACATTATGTTATGCAAATTATTGCTAACTTGTGTGTTTGTTGCAGGGATAACCGTTCGACCGTGGGTAAGCAAAATGAAATGAGTTTATGTATAGCCTGCTTGTTCTTTTAGTCTGCATCGTGAGTTATCTGATAGTGCTTTATGCATTCGCATCGGTTGGACAATGGCTATTAGTGCAGAGCTGAACCTTGGTCACAGCTGCTAATAGTACCAATATATGAGTCATTGGATAGCTGGATTACCGCTGCCAATCCTGAGTTTCTCGGGGACCGAAATTATATAGATGTGTTGCCTTAATTGATTGAGTGAATGATAGTCCACTTGATTTGCTTTCTTTGAATTGAGTTGATCAGTTTGCTAGATAAGCTTTGCCCCAAGAGTTGATTATGTTGCACAATACATGCTGCGCACTGCATGATGAGAATATTGTCCCTTAGTTGCTTGAATGCTTGTGTATGGAATATGCAAAAGTGGTTTCCAACTTGTGTTTTCAAAAGATGTAATATGACTATAGTTCTGAGCTGCATGAAAAGAACTTAGGTAAAAGTAGCAAGATCACTAGTAATGCAATATTTTGCCACATGATTACTTAGTGTGGGTTTCAGGGGGTATAACTTCTGTTTAGTTGTTTATACTCACCAGTACTTATAAAAGTGCTGACCCACCAACAGTTTGCTTGTTCTCAGGTGCCTGATCGTCTGAGGAAGCGATAGTAGTGCCTCATCCCAAGGAACCGAAAATCTGGAGTCGATGCCTTGAGCCGTATCGAGATTGCTTTGAGTTGCTTTTGTATAGAGGGACATAATGTATGGAACG
The DNA here is from genome assembly GCA_036927795.1 of Iris macrosiphon. Classification (NCBI taxonomy): domain Eukaryota; kingdom Viridiplantae; phylum Streptophyta; class Magnoliopsida; order Asparagales; family Iridaceae; genus Iris; species Iris macrosiphon. The sequence goes on along the minus strand of JAYESA010000007.1, from coordinate 64,035,901 downwards.
ATGTTATTGTAATCGAGAGATAGAGTGCTTGAGCAAATTGTAACATCGGCCATGCGCAGCTTGTAACACTTGTGAATATCAATAAAAGAGCCTATTTTCTTATGTCATTGTGTTCTTTACTTTTCTGCAGTATATGTTTGCCACTGCTTCCATATTGAATAGCTTACTTGCCCTTGTTCAAAGCTTTGGCCTTGTGCAAGCGTATTTTAGGCTTGTACGGCATCACGCCCGTGCGAGGATGATCGGTTCTGTAGGGACCAAAGCGAGGACGAATAGCCCTGCGAGACCGGGGCGTGACATAGTGGTATCAGAGCCACTCGATTCTTTGTGCATTCCGTTGCCTCCGACTCTGAGTTATGATTGTGTTGCAATGAACGTTCCATACAATGAGTCCGTAAATATTCTCAAAGTTGTCGGCAAAAGTTTTCTGGATTTGTTTTTATTTGCTTGAGATATGATTTATGATTTCTGGATTGCTGAGTTTTGATTTGGGATGGTAAGGGATGAGAACTATCGCTGCTTTGGATTCTCATATGAGTTTCTCTTTGAGTTTCGAGGACGAAACTCTTTGTTGGTGGGTAAGTATGTAGCGCCCCGCTCCGCGTAGGCGCTATGTACAAGTGATATCGCCTTGCTTGCTCGAACGGAAGTTTTCTCGGAGAGTTCCCGATCGATTAATCAATGTGAGTGGGCAGAACTGCATTCTCTCATTCTCGCATGCCTTAATAATGAATCTGAGTTTTTGAATGATTGTTTGCTTAAGAAGATTGTTTCATAAGAAGAATGATAGAACCTGCCTCAGCATGCCTAATAAGAGAACTCACATAGCTTTTCATTGAATAAATCTGCTTGCTTGCCTAACTAGAGAACTGGGAATGCTTGCTTAAAATGAGATATGAGAATTATTGTATGCTTAGTCATACGGACACCGCTATTGAACGAACTCTGTCATGCTAATAACAAAGAGTAAAATGATTGCTTGCACTTATTCTTGGTATCGTATGCTAGACTGGAATACTTGAATGCTTGTCCAAAGAGATAGAATTGCATGCTAGAGTTATAAGAACTGTTCTTGCTTGTTACTTGTTTAATGAGTTAGCTTTGCTTGAATATGCTTCATTGATTGCTTGTATCGAGATAGAACTTGGTGAATGGCGTAAACTTGTGCATCTAGACTAATAGTCCACCCTGAGGCTTAAAAACCTTACTAACGGGGGGTGGCTATTAGGCAAGAGTATTGAGAGAGTGAGCTTTGGCTATATGGACTTGATAGATGTGTTTGCTTGCTTGTTCTGGAATATATGCATTATCTGGTATTGTAGGAGCTTGCATTCACGCATTTGGTTAGGACAACTTGTGCACAAGGTAATCTCTCGAGCGTTTCCTGGGGCACTGGGATCGTTCGGCCTAGGAGAGATCTAGATACCCTGAGGCTTAAAACACCTTACTTACAGGAGGGTAGACCCGTCTATTAGTGAGATGGGCTTGTATGTCCCAACTGCTAATCCCATGGAGGGGGCCATCATATAGTTAGGGCGCATGCTAGGCTAGCCTTCTTGCATACCTAATTGTTTGATGCAGGGACGAACAGGAAACTAGAGAACTGTATACATTATGTTATGCAAATTATTGCTAACTTGTGTGTTTGTTGCAGGGATAACCGTTCGGCCGTGGGTAAGAGAAATGAAATGAGTTTATGTATAGCCTGCTTGTTCTTTTAGTCTGTATCGTGAGTTATCTGATAGTGCTTTATGCATTCGCATCGGTTGGACAATGGCTATTAGTGCAGAGCTGAAACTTGGTCACAACTGCTAATAGTACCAGTATGTGAGTCATTGGATAGCTGGATTACCGCTGCCAATCCCGAGTTTCTCGGGGACCAAAATCGTATAGATGTGTTGCCTTAATTGATTGAGTGAATGATAGTCCACTTGATTTGCTTGCTTTGAATTGAGGTAATCAGTTTGCTAGATAAGCTTTGCCCCAAGAGTTGATTATGTTGCACAATACATGCTGCGCACTACACAATGAGAACATTGTCCCTTAGTTGCTTGAATGCTTGTGTATGGAATATGCAAAACTGGTTTCCAACTTGTGTTTTCAAAAGATGTAATATGACTATAGTTCTGAACTGCATGAAAAGAACTTAGGTAAAAGTAGCAAGATCACTAGTAATGCAATGTTTTGCCACATGATTACTTAGTGTGGGTTTCAGGGGGTGTAGCTTCTGTTCAGTTGTTTATACTCACCAGTACTTATAAAAGTGCTGACCCACTAACAGTTTGCTTGTTCTCAGGTGCCTGATCGTCCGAGGAAGCGATAGTCGTGCCTCATCCCAAGGAACCGAAAATCTAGAGTCGATGCCTTGAGCCGTATCGAGATTGCTTTGAGTTGATTTTATATAGAGGGACACAATGTATGGAACGGTGTCATTGTAATCGAGAGATAGAGTGCTTGAGCGAATTGTAACATCGGTCATGTGCCGCTTGTAACACTTGTGAATATCAATAAAAGAGCCTGTTATCTTATGCCATTGTGTTCTTTACTTTTCTGCAGTATATGTGTGTCGCTGCTTCCGTATTGAATAGCTTACTTGCCCTTGTTCAAAACTTTGGCCTTATGCAAGTGCATTTTAGGCTTGCACGGCATCACGCCCGTACGAGGACGATCGGTTCTGTAGGGACCAAAGCGAGAACGAACGGCCCTGCGGGACCGGGGCATGACATCCTCAACATTAGTAACAATCCAAATAAGTCTATCAATAATGTAGAAGTCTAGGAGTAAAAATAATACATCTCAATGTCTAATATCCTGAAAATAAATCAACTACTATAATGCTAAGATGGGATAACTAGAATAAATAATGATATCGGCTAGGCCTCCCGATAATCACTCATGATCTAAAGGGTCGAAAGCTACATCTGCTACCTCCTGCGGTCCATAAAACGTCGGACACAAATCCTCCAAGTAATCATCTGAAAAATATATTCAGTCAGGATTGGAGCAAAATACAACCCAACGGTAGTTTCAATTAATTGACAAAGACTATGAAATAGTAAATAATGATGTAATAGTTGATAAGTAGATAATAAAAAAGTAGGGTACAAAATTGAGTAAGCAGATAAATAAGGAAGCAAAAAAAGTAAGAAGGAATAACAGATAAGTATGTAAAGACAGACAGATATGTGAACTAGTAAACTTGTCAATATAAATATGCATCCAGCAGGTATAGAGTAATCTAGAAAAGACTCTATCTAAACTAGTGTTTTGAAATACCAAGTTGACATATGAACGGCTAGGGGGTAAAATTCGGCAAACCACACGTATTGTGTGTGGCTGCTATTATTCCAGTCAGAACATGGGATGGAAAGGGTATGTTCACACGTCTCCTAGGTATTTTTTTCGTCCGACTAGTACTCATGGATCCAGTCCCAACATGAAGAATCTTAAGAGTCCAGAATAGATCATTAGGCCCAAAAATATATTAGTTCAGTCGATACATTAGTCAAGTAATACATTAGTCCAGAAAAGTCAATAGACCTAAAATCACGTATTTCAAGACAATGAATTCATATAATACCAATCTGTGTATCCAGTATGTCAGGAATCAGGTAAAATAATACTATAAAATATGAATTATAGTAAATATCAAATAAAAGAAACTATCATAGAATGTACTCGCCTGTGGTCTAGAGCAATGAATGTCAAATCGTGTCTGTATCGGTACCTCAAAGACCTAAATATGAAATACCAAGTCAAAACAGTATTTTGGAATCATAAACATGCTATACTAGCTTGAAACTAGGTCTCTAAGTCAACATTATGTCCAACTAAGTCAAACTAGGTCAAATTTGATCAAACTAGATCAAATTTGGTCAACACAGTCAAACTAGGTCATTTTCTAGTTTCTAGGTTGATTTTACCTATTTATAAGGTTTATAAAGTTATACTAGGTTTTAATAATTTACTATTGAGTTTTTAGGTGTTAACACTAGTAGTTAATACTAGGCCAATAATAGGTTTCTAGGAGCATATATTACCCTAATATATACTTCTACCTATAATTTTTAGCAATACCTTGGCCTATAGCTATTTACCTTACCATGTATCATGGTACCTGAATCGTATCACACATTTACCTAATACCTTAGTTCGTATCTCAAATACCTTAACTATGAGTCAATACCTTAGTTAGAGGGTTAATACCTTAGCTAAACTAGATTTTCTAGTACATACTAGTCAATACCTTGCTAATATCCAAGTTTATAGACTAATACCTTAGTTGTATCACCAATACCTCAACTATGGGTCAATAACTTGCTAATACTAGGTTTTAAAGTCATACTAATTAGCTATAATATAATAATATCATATATAGTATATAGATATACTAAAATATATAATAACTTCGTCTAACACTTAATACCTAGCCAATATCTTAATATTACCTCATTACCTAGCTATTACCTTAGTATTACCTCATTACCTTAACCAATAACTTAATGCATTACCCCTTATCCTAGTTTCTAGACTAATACCTTAGCTAATACCATTACCTTGACCAATACCCAATACCTTAACTTATAACTTGGTACCTAACTTATTACCCAAGCTAGACACTACCCTTACCATGGTATCTTAATCCAATACCAAATATCATAACCTTACCTTAGCATCCTAGTATTACCTTATATTATTTCTAATATTTTGGTATCTTGGTATTCTAAATACCTTGATACATTATAGGATACCACACTCTAATTTATCCCACACATATCCTACTTGTCTGTACATGGTACCATGGTACCACATAAAGTATCATATGATACCAACCCCCAAGATAGACCATAACTTACACTTACCTTACATCCAAGATACTCATCCTATGCATGTCATTTGACATCTAGATATTTACCCATTACCTAGTTCTAATACCCAATATCTTAGTATCTTGACCAATACCTTATCATCCTAAATACTTATCCAACTAACACTAATACTAATACTGGAGACCAAATAGGATACCGTACTCAAGTCCCAATACTCAATTACCCTCACTCATGATACTTGAATGTCATGATACCAATATCCTCATGGTATCCAAGTATTACACTAGTACCTTGCCCCAAACTCTAATACCTTGACACATAACTTACCTATACTTGGCTCACTTGATAACCACTTATATCAACACTAACACACACACTAACTAACACCTATTACCTGACACTTATATATATATATATATATATATATATATATATATATATATATATATATATATATAACCTATGATACCTACACTCACTTGATATCCAAACTACCTAGGCTCATAGGATACACAAAATGCACATGTAGTATAGTCAGTTCTCTACTTATAACCAATACTGCACCTATTAGACCTATTCAATAAATTCTAGGGTTAAATTATGTCGTAAATCTTCATATCAACTTTTAAAACTTCAAACGGATTGCATTTTCGTGCCCGGAAGCCCCCAAAATCGCGAAAACACCGAAAGCGTTCATCTTTCGGACATCTGGCACTCAAATAGTTTTACAGAAAGTTGCAGAACAAATTTTTTCTATTAATTTATATATTTGGAAAGCTAACTTCAATATTGTTCTTTTAAAAAAATGAAAGATTAATCGGAGTCCTGAGTTAGGAGTTATGTATTTCTAAGTTGCTATGGTTGCTTAAAACAAGGTTGAATACTATGACGAATTTGGATTCTTTTGGACAAAAGAACACATGTATACACCCAATTTACCAAATTCACATATACGTATCATAGCGTATCATGATACGGACTCTACGTGTCCAATTTTGGACATAAAAATACCTTCACACCATCAAATAAATATCAATAGTCCTCATTAGGACATAATACACACACTCAATGGACACAATTATGATTTTTTTAAATTGAGTTCCAAAATTATGATACCAACTTAGATCTACCAAATTGAGGGCTCGTAATGCCTAGATCTACCATTGAAAAGTCAAATCTAACAATGTGAAGGTTCCTACATGACCAATGGGTTTTTCTAACCATGAATTTGATAAAATTAAGAGAATTACATAGTGTTTTGGTAGCCTCTTTGGAGAATTCCGAATTTGGACACAGAAGAGATGAGTCGGACAAAATCTCCTAGCAAGCTCCTCTCTTATGGATCTGCTTGTACTCTCCAATGCTCTAAGCCTTCATGATGGTGAGAATGAGTGAAATTGGAAGTGAATTTAGTAAAATTGGTAAGAAATTGGGTTTGCTTGGAAAGTAAGAAGCTTTGGAGAAAATGAGGCTAATGAGTGAAATAAAATGAATGGATGAACCCTAAATTGAACTTATCTCTTATAGTATGGTTTGGTCATGCCAAAATATCAAGTTTGTCCCTCTCCATTTGTCATGAATGAAATCTAATTAACTAAAGGAAAGAATCTCTACAACTAAGAGAAATATTCTCTTCATGACAACTAAACTTAATTAATTCTAATTACTACAGTCATGACTAACAATAATTAGCACTAACTAACACTTGCAAATTCTAATTTAGCTAGCCACTAACTAATACTAATATAATTTTAGGCAATCACTAATATAAAATAATATATAAAAAAATTAATAATATACAAAATTACCAAAATACCCTATGGTGGAAAGTGGTAGTTACAATCCTACCCCCCTTAGAAAAAATTTGTCCTCGAAATTGAAGGATGGAAGTAGACACGAACTAAAAGGATAACTCATGGTCTAAAAGATAATATCGGCTCATTTCTTCTAACTGGTTATAGTATATTCATCATAATCCTGGCTATAGTCAAACCCTCATCTAACCATAGTCCAAGAAAGTCCTATCCGACTCATACAACATATAATTCCATTGAAAAGGAAATATTCACGGTTTATCAAACATGTACGGTTATAATCTTATTAGTCTTGATATTGCAGTCTCTACCAAGGGTCTAATAACTATACCATAGCACCAAAACTTCTCATCCATACTATAAGGTACTAAAAAGTCACATTGATCAATAGTTGGAAGGTAAAGAAGGAAAAGAACAGAACCTACTAACTCAACACATGTAACATCGGCCCCCTCGACCATCATCGTAAAAGCCCACCCTGCTTGGGTGTCTCCCTCTGCTGGTGCGGGGCAATTTGCGATGCCACGGATGGCCTAGTTGTACCTCTCTCACTGCTTGGAACACCTGTACTCCTACTTCCCATAATACTCCATTGCATACCCTACCTCATTATCACATTGATACACTCAGCTAATACTATCACACACACTAATACTCACTGATACTAAACTAACACATTGCACCTATCCCACATCACCCATCCTACTTTTGATACACCCTGGACACTTGCACCCTTTAGGCACCCTTGGTGCACTGACACTAACTCTATAATTATACTAAATACATGCACTTAATACTCTAGGGTACCAGCTACTAACTACACTCTAACACATGTCTTAGAACTATTGTTACAAATGGTACTAGATCATGAGTTACTTCTAGGCTTATACACTAATACATAATGCTCTCCTACCCAACTAGGAACCACTCACAGACTCAAAACTACACTCTCAACAATCAACACTAATACTCAAACTGGACACAAACATGCATACAAGTTACCAAACTACTACACTATCCAAAGAAGCTGTCTCAAGAACTAATGAAGGTGAAGCTCTATAAGGAACTAACTAGATAAACTAAAGAAATCTTTATCTTAAGCTAGTAGGGGTGATGGAACAAAATTCAATGATAAAAGGTTGAATGATAGAGATGATATATGAACCAATTTAAGAAACAATCGGATAATTATACGCGTCTATCTGAAATTATGTTACCCAGAATTCTTGCCAGACTAGTAAGCATAGTTGTGCTAAACGATAGAGTCCAAAACTAAGGTACACACCTATAGAATCATGGTATCTAATTTTTTGCCCTGCGACTAGCTTGATTACGAAAAATCTAAATTCCGTAACTAAGAGAACTATATCCAAAACCAGGCTCTATGTCTTCGCCATACCAACTAATATGGTTACGATAAACTCTAGACTCCATAACTAAGGCAGATGGTTACCTTTCTTACTTTTCTTATCCAAATACGATATCAAAATGTACCTCGATATAGTCCATAAAATTTATCATGATACAAGAATAAAATTTAACAAAGAACATGTGAAGGTGAACGAAAATAAGGAAATCATATTTCAAAATAGAGTTTATAGTAAGATTTTCAAGGGTCATCCCACGAATCTCTCAAGAAATCCTAATTTATGATTAAGTAACCTCTCATCCTAGTATCATATATCTTATATCCTATCGCATGCTCGCGGTAGTACGACTAAGCCTGCTACACTACCATGATATCATACTAATTACGAAGATGAGACAAACATGGGCCACCATAAAAATGTGTCACGATCCACACCCAGATGATCGGGCACGAGTACGTGGGACGTCCAGCCTACGCCACAACATCGGTAGTAGAATATTGTCTAAGACAACAATATTATCTACCCATGTCACGACCCGCACCCGATATAGGGGCACGAGTACGTGGGTACGTCCAGCCTACGCCGCAGCATCGGCGGTAGAACGCTGTCTAGGTCACAATACTATCTAATCAATCTCACACGAATATCCAACTCCATAAGGAGACACATATATTATAATATAATATGAAAATACTCAACCACATAACCAAAGTACGATAAGATATCGAAGAAAATAAATAAAATACAACACAAGTCTAAACAAAATATTCTAACTGCAAACAATAACATCCAAATCTCAAAGTATACCGAAAACAAATTCGGTACCAATAAACTTCTAAAAGAAACTAACTGAATAACTAGTGATCCCGGCTAGACCTCCCGGAATCATACCTGAGCTACAAGGTCCAAGGCTGCAGCTACTCTCCCCGTGGTCCATAATATGTCGGACACCAGTCATCTAAGTCACAGTTTAGAAAAATATATCCAGTCAGGATTGGAGCAAAGTACAACCCGATAACAGTTCCAATTAATTGACAATGACTATAAAATAATAAATAGATGATGCTATATACTGAAAGAGAACAATAAATAGATGCAATTACAATAGTAAAGAGAACAGGCAATATAGGCAATGGTATAGACAGTGCATATATGAAATGAAGAGAAAGAACTACAATATCATATACAGGATAATGTAGCATATGAAACTGAAATGAAGGACTGTAACTATTTTAAGTGTTTGAAATAGTAGTTCGATATGTGATCGGCTTGGGAACATGTACAATAGCTATATGGCCTGGCTAATCATACGTGAGGTGTATGATTAACACTAACATGATTTTATACTTGTACGATAGGGATATGATCACATTTCTCACTAACAATTTTTTCCTGCCCCCAACTAGTACAGTGGATCCAATCATAACATGTTACGATAAATGATCAATGTCCAATATATCATGTACAATATCTAATATCAATGTCTAATATCAATGTCGTGTATAATGTCAATACGATAACCAATATAACATCTCATGACTGAAGATCCAATCTATATACTAGTCCGTGTAGCACAGTGTCAAGAATCAGATGTATCATTTCTAAATACTTGAATTATAGAAATTATCAAATAACGGAAATTATCAGAGAATGTACTCGCATGTGGTCCTTAGCTGGTATGAATCAGAGTCCAAGTCACAGTCCTATGTATTACAATTTTACCATGTCAAAAGATAATTTATTTAATTATGGAATAATTACTCTAAAATCCTATTTTAATCTTATTATTATTTTTAGGTTAATTCCTAAATTTTGTCCAAAGAAACTGAATTTTACCAATTCGAGACTCATAGCACGCAAATCAAGGCGATCAGTTGACCAAAAAAGTCAATCGATACAAACTCGACTTTCGTGCATGGTTTTCTATAGATTTCAGCGTAAAAAATATGCTGGAATTTATGGCTCGTCCGAATTCAAATTTGTTTGGAAATTATTGCACATACCTAAAATCGTATTGTGCAATGGTGGTTGATTGTTAACCTAGAAGTTCTATAGAATTAACAGTACAGAAATATTTAGTATTAAATCCTAGGAAAAACATGTCAATTATCTCGATATTAGCTTTCCGAAACTTTAAACGGTTAGTGATTCTGACTCCTGGTTCTCCCGAAATAGCAAAAACACCGAGACGCGTCTATTTTCGGACATGCTATGTTCTACGAATTTTCTAGAATTTAATATTCAAAATTTCGTGAAACAATTTACATATTCAGAAAACTAACCTCAATATGGTTCTAACGCAAGAAACTGAGCCACGTTTAGAGTCCGGAGCTATGAGTAATAGCTTCTGGAAGATGAAGGAAACCCTAGATGATATTCCCACAAATCTCTCCCTCTCTAAAATAATGGGATAATTAAGGTTATTATTATTATTATTATTATTATTATTATTATTATTATTATTATTATTATTATTATTATTATATATATATATATATATATATATATATATATATATATATATATATATGAAAGTTGGCTGACATTCGGCTGAATGAAAAGTTAAATGCTGGCACTTGTCAGAATCTGATTGGATTATTTTGTTTATATTATTTATTTTTGATTTGTCTTTATCAAAATATTATTTAAGTGATTTTAAATCTAAATAACTCAAAATAAACATTAAAAAATAATCATAAAAATCTACAAAAATTACAGAAAATGTATTTTGAACCTAAAAATCCTAGAAAAATACTTAGGACAATTTTATGTTCATAGGTTTCCTACTATAATTAGGAGAAGCTCTAAAGATTAGTTTTACCTATTTAAATAAAAATAAATATTAAAAATATTTTAAAAATTCTGAAATAATTTCAGAAAGTATATAATAATATTATAAGCACTAAAAAATTATGTGGGTCCATTCTATATTCCTGGGCTTGCACAATAAATTCTAGAAGTCCTAAAAATTAGTTATTAATCTAAATAACTCCCAATAAATACTAAAATACTCAGAAAATTCTAGAAAATATATTTGATTATCTAGAACCCAAAATAAAAGTTTGAAACATTTTTAATTATGTTTGACACTACAATAAATTCTTGAAAGCCCTAAAAAAATTATTGTTACTAGTTTTAATTAACCAAAATTTGTGAAAAAAACCCAATAGTCCCAAATTAACCTAATAACAATATTTAAGCAAGAATTTTAGCATACAGAGGTTACAACCCATCTCACACAATAAAATATATAACCTGTCAATGATATCTCAACTCCAAAATGAGGACAAGATGATGATATAAAGTCAATATTAATACTCAATCACAAAAGAATCTATAAAGAAGATAAATGATACTATATGATAAAACAATAAAGTCACAAGCCACAATACTACTAATCCTCAACATTAATAATAATCCAAATAAGTCTATCAATAATCTATTAGTCTAGGAGTAAAAATAATACATCTTAATGTCTAATATGCTGAAAATAAATCCAATACTATAATGCTAAGAAGGAATGACTAGAATAAATAGAGATACCGGCTAGGCCTTCCGGTAATTACTCTTGATCTAAATGGTCAAAAGCTACATCTGCTGCCTCCTGTAGTCCATAAAATATTGGATACAAATTTTCCAAATAATCGTCTGAAAAATATATCCAGTCAGGATTGGAGCGAAATACAACCCAACGGCAGTTCCAATTAATTGACAAAAACTATGAAACAGTAAATAGTGATATAATACTTGATGAGCAGATAATAAAGAAGCAAAGTACAAAATAGAGTAAGCAGATAAATAAGGAAGCAATGAAAAGCAAGAAGGAAGAACAGATAAGTATGTAAAGACAGACATATATATGAACTAGTAAACCTGTCAATGTAAATATGCAATCAGCAGGTATAGAGTTATCCAAAAAAGACTGTATCTAAACTAGTGTTTTAAAATACCAAGTTGATATGTGAACGACTAGGAAGTAAAATTCGGCAAACCACACGTGTCGTATGTGGCTGCTATTATTCCAGTCAGACCAAAGGATGGAAAGGATATGTTCACACGTCTCCTAGGTATTTTTCCACCCGACTAGTACTCATGGATCCAGGTCCCGACACGAAGAATCTCAATAGTCCAGAATAGATCAATAAGGCCAAAAATATATTAGTCCAATCGATACATTAGTCCAGTAATACATTAGTCTATAAAAGTTAATAGGCCTAAAACCACGTATCTCAAGACAATGAATCCATATAATACCAATCTGTGTATCCAACGTATCAGGAATCAGGCAAAATAATACTATAAAACATGAATCATAGTAAATATCAAATAAAAAAAACTATCATAGAATGTACTCGCCTGTTGTCTAGAGCAATGAATGTCAAACCGTATCTGTATTGGTGTCTCAAAGACCTAAATATGAAATATCAAGTCAAAAACAATATTTTGGAATCATAAACATGCTATACTAGCTTGAAACTAGGTCTCTAAGTCAACGCTAGGTCCAATTAAATCAAACTAGGTCAAATTAAGTCAAACTAGATCAAATTTGGTCAAACTAGGTCAAATCTAGGTCAACACAGTCAAACTAGGTCACTTTCTAGTTTATAAGTTAATTTTACTTATTTTTAAGGTTTATAAAGTTATACTAGGTTTTAACAAGTCGTTATTGGGTTTTTAGGTGCTAACTAGATCAAACTAGTCAATAGTAGTTAATACTAGGCCAATACTAGGTTTTTAGGCTATACTAATAAGTTTCTAGTATATACTACCCTAATATATACTTATACCTATAATTTTCAGCAATACCTTGGCCTATAACTATTTACCTTATCCTGTATCATGGTATCTTAAGTATCATATGATACTAACCCCCAAGATAGACCATAACCTACACTTACCTTACATCCAAGATACTCACCCTAATCCTGTCACTTGACATCTTGATATTTACCCATTACCTAGTTCTAATACCCAATATCTTAGTATCTTGACCAATACCTTATCCTCCTAGATACTTACTTAACTAACTCTAATACTAATACTTGATACCAAATATGATACCTTACTCAAGTCCCAATACTCAATTACCCTTACTCGGGATACTTGAATGTCATGATACCAATATCCTCATGGTACCCAAGTATCACACTAGTACCTTGCTCCAAACTCTAATACATTGACTGTCACGTCCAGCTTACAGAATACTGGGTAAATACGAGGACTAACATGGCCAACCACAGCTTACAGAATACCGAAGTTAGCCACAATGTGTTAAGATTATCTAGAAGACATATGGGCGGACTCTAGCATGCTATAACGTTATTTCTAAGGCCGACAAATCCTACTATCTCAATCTATCAACACAAGTACAAGAGTATATCATATATGAAAGTAAAAATGCATCCCAAATTATATACCACATATGATCATGAAGCTAGTGATTACAAAATGTTGCACTAGCAGAGTATAATAATATATGATCAAATATACCAGCCATGGTCTAATATATAAATCATATTGACCGTAGTCTAAAAAATATAAAGAGCTAACTCTTTCCTTTTGCTAAACACCACAAAATAAACTAATTAAGATGAGGGGTGAAGGAAGAAAATCCACTCGTGAGCTTCGGCCGCAGTCCTACGAGTGCGAGCCATTTGCTAGATGTACAATGGATCCTGGTTCTCCTTGGGGTAATCTGGCCAAACAAAATCGGTGGGGTCATAACCCCAAAAAACAAGTACGACAAAGGAGCTCAAGGTGATAGATGTAACCTCCGATTTCCAATTTCCAAAATAATTAAATTTAATTTATTTTAAAATATCAAGTTTTATAAAATATTTCTCCTTGAAATTTTATTTGATTTAGAACGAGGTTTGATTGTAGGAGGTAATTTAAAAATCTTTTATAAAAATCGTTTTTCATAAATGTCGCTTTCTTATAAAATAAGTAAATAAATAATAATATATATATTTCTAGTTTCAAATATTTGTGGCTTGAACCATAAAAATTATTGTTTTAACTAAATATTTATTTAAAAGACTAGTTGATAAAATAAAATAGATTTTTATTTATTGGGATAGTAAATAAATAAATGTCATACTTTCTGAGACTTTTGCAAAATGTATTAATTAGTAGCTAATTTGGAAATTAGCTAGCTTTCCTAAAAACATTTTTTGAAATTATAATCTTTATTTTTATTTTTATTTTTTACAAATTTGCCATTTCCCATTAACTAGCCCACACCCTCATCTTTCCCACATGAGAAACCCTTTTATTTTAATTCTGGGCCATTCATTATTGGGCCAACCCGCAACCCTTTATCCCACACCATCTCTCCCTATTTAAGTCCCTCATCACATCTCCCTAGAAACCCTAATTTTCAATTTATTGGCTAGCCCCCACAATTTCCAAAGCCGAAGCCACCACCATTTTTGTGTGCTCGTGTCCGTGTGTCCAGCATCATCGTGTCAGCCGTGATGGCCTCGGGTCCGACCCCGGGTGTCCCACAATCTCCATTCATTTTCTGGGTTCGGTTACAATATTACAAGCAGATTCCGTGTCCGACACACCCGGACACAACCCCCACACCACAGCAAACACCCCACAGTCAACAAACCCTCGTGTCCATCCCGGACACGTACCCAGACCTCGACACACAGAACCGACCCTAACCCTAGATCGAGCCGCCGTCGCCGCTGAAGCCGGTGGCCGCCGCTGGAACGAAGCCGCCGTCGCCGCCCTGTCGCTGCCCTGGGTTGAACCGCCTGGGATCCGTCGACCGAGCTTCGCTACCACCACCGCTGGAGCCGCCTCGGACCACCTCACCCTCGAGCCGAGCCCTCGTCAAGCCGCCGACCACCGCCGTGGATTCAGACCCCCGCGTCGAGCCGCGTCGAATTCCGCCGCCGCTCCTCGAACGCCGCTGCCGCCTCGAGCTCCACGCCGCTGCTGTCACGACCCGCACCCGGAATTTGGGCATGAGTCGTGGGTACGTCCAGCCTACGCCGCAGCATCGGCGGTAGAACGCTGTCTAGGTCACAAATATAGTATATCCTGTCAATAGTCTCAACTCCGCACGGAGGACAATGATAAATAACCACAGTTCTATAATATACTCAATCACAACTATAAACATAATGGCACGATGAGAATTTGAAAAGAGTTCTAATTAAAACCAACCACAAGAAATTCAACTCAAATCCTGGGTCTAAATGACCTCACAAGTCACAATTAAAAATAAATACATCTCAGTCTCAGTCTCAGTCTAAAACAATAAATGCAGAAAAATAATCTAAACATGGGCAGGCATGTTCTCCTCTAGGATAGGCACCTCCTCTGGGATTTCTGGGGTGAAATCCTCCTCTATTCCTGGACCGTAATGAGTAGGGCAAAAGTCCTCCAGGTTCTCTGAAAATGTTGTTATCCAGTCAGGATTGGAGCGAAGCACAAGCACTAACAGCAGTTTCATTAATTGACAAAATCTATAAACAGTGTAAAAGATACAAGATGGAAATAAAAGCTGAACATGTGAAGTACTGGAGAAAATGAAAGAGACAAAAGAGCATCTAGCAATGAGCAATAAATAGTGACTGCCAGAACAAGTAAATCTGAATAAAGATAAAATATCTAGCTAAGTGTTTGAATTATCAGTTTATTATGTGATCGGCTTGGGACTAGATCAGGCTGGTTATATATGATTAGCTATGATTCTTGAAGGTCAGGCTAACCATATGGTTAGCTATGATGCATGGTAATGGTCAGGCTAATCATATATAACAGCTATGAGGCATGATGATGGTCAGGCCGCACCCGACGTGAGATGTGGGGTGAGCTATGATGCATGGTAAGGGTGGATATGATCACATAATCTACTAATAGTTCCACATTCCCCAGCTAGCACGATGGATTCCAATCACGACTCCTCATGATGGGGATCTAGGGTGCTAACCCGTGTATCCATAGTGTCGGAATCAAGTATGAAATACACTACAATTTATAGAAGTAATCAACCATGAAAACTGTCAGAGAATGTACTCGCCTGTGGTCCTGAGCAAAGTGTGAGGATCGAGGTCCAAAATGGAATCACAATGACCTATTTATGGAAATTTAATGTCAAAATATTGAAACAAAAGAATAACATGTTTAACAATTTAAATACGAGGTTTCTAAGTCAATACTAGCTAAACTAGGTTTGAATAGTAAATTCTTGGTAGTGTCAGTCTACATCTAGGTTTCTAGGTTGATTTCCAAGCTATACTAGTTGATACTATGTTGTGACTAGGTTTCTAGGTCCATCTCATGAGTATCTAGTCACTAGGTATCATATAGCTATATAGACTATATAGTGACTCATAAAACTAGCTAATATTACTGATACTAGATATATGACTTATAATATACTTGTATTAAGCTATAACTAATATCTCACCTAGGACTTGATACCTACCCTATTACATTATACTAATACCTCACATACACACTCACTGGGACTGACACAAAACCCACACTGCCACTAGAATCCTACACACAGGTAACTAATCTGAGACACAGGTTTGGCTCACACAGTCATGTACACACAGGGACATAAACACACTTATGGACAGATCCTTGGACACACAGACACAGGTTCTAACCCAGGCACAGGAATTAACACACAATATAGGCATAGGTACTCACACATGCACAGTCCTCACAATCACTCACAGGCACTCTGTTATGTATCAGTGAATGATACATCCTCATCTATACTAAACTTCTACACTGGCTACACAGGTATTTTGCTCCCACATTCACATTGCACACAGCACAGCCATTAACCCTCACTGGCCCCTCATACACACATATCCTCACCTAATCCAATACACCTAAACACAGGCACTTCACCAACACAACCTACACATAACACATACATGAATATCTGCACAGTTTACACATGAACAAGGACACACAGTTTCACATATACATCTGTCTGGATACACATGGTTCTCACTGCTCTAATACCCCACAAAACTCACTCACTCACTCTCCTAACTAAAACTAGTTAGGCTCACACATTGTGCATCATTCCCTCACTGAACACACACACAGTGTACAATCTAAAACTGACTGATGCTAAGCTACACAAATTCTGGGTACCCACACACACAGACACAGAAATCTGAAATAGCAATTTCCTACTGATATACACAGGCATCTAATACATATTGATCTACACTGAGACACTTACACAACTATACACAGAATATCAGGCCAAGTATTAGGGCTAAGTGATTGTATCAGTAACAAAGGGTATCAATAACACACTGATTCACACTATTCTGACCAAACTCACACACAAGACCCTAACTCTCCTCAACTCACATACTCTGAAACTGGCACTCAAACCTACACACAGACACTGAAATTGATACAACATTCAAAACCCATCACAGTGAACTACATCAACCCACATACACAGTTGTGAAACCCCTTCCCCAATCTGATACACATACCCCTGCTCTAATACCTACAGAAATACACAGCACAGTTCTCACCTCTCTCTCAAAATGCACAGATATCTCCCCCAAACCCGACTACACAAAATACACAGTTCTCAACTCGAGTTATCCCCCACACACACATATTTATGCACAGCTACAACCCTATGCACAGAAATTAACTCATTGCACACCCTACTGAAATACACATCCCCCATTACACAGTCCCGAATGTACAGTAAATCCCCCAACACACAATACATATATATGTATATAGATTCATACATCAATTATACAGAATTATAATTAAGTTAGATAGGTAAATTTCTAATAACAATTAAACATCACATACAGGTTCATACACCCGACTGTACACAGGTCTTCCAAATCCTGATTTCTACATCAAAACACCAGAAATACTAAATCAAACCCTAAATCAACATAATAGACTACACGTAGGAGAGGTAATCATGTATACTAGCAACCCTTAGGATTTGGGTTCCTGAGATTGGGAAAAATCTAACGAAAATTCACCAAACCCTAGATCTCCTAGGTTTACATGAAAAATCCCTAAAATTCGAATTCCAACCTTAGGGTGGGTTCCTAATGGTCATGAACATCTGAAAACAGGAATTAAATGAATACAAACTAGGGTTTACCTGCAGGAAAGGGTTCTTCAATGAGATTCTTCTTCTCCAAGGCTTCCGGACCCACGTTCCTTGCTTTGGAGGAAGAGGAAATGGAACCTAGGGTTAGGGTTTCGAATTTATGGAGTGGGGAGAAGGTTCTCCTGTGGAGGCTAGGGTTTCTCCTGTTTACATGAAGGATGGCTTTGTGGAAAGCTTCCTTTATATATAAACCTAGTTCTAGGGTTTCCTTGCACAGCTTTAGGTTTAAACCTTTATGTTAAGTCATGTAGGACCTAACAGACTCAGGTTAAGTCAGTCTAGACTTTTTGAGGGTTCCATCTTAAATTAAAATTCTAGGGTTTTGCTAGAATAGGGTTTACATTTAGGGTTTAGTCATTAGGGTTTGACCTAATGGGTTCTAGGGCTTGACCTAAAACAAAATCACTAACAATAATATAATTAGTTTATAAAACTCAGAAATTAATTAATACATAATTATTTAAAAATAGTTAAATTACAGAAATACCCTTATAGGGAAAAGTGGTAGTGACAAGTCTACCCTCCTAAAAGAAATTTCGTCCTCGAAATTGGACTGAACTAGAACAAGAGTGAAGTCAGAAAAGGAATATACCTCAAATCTGGAAGAGATACGGGTATTGCTCGCGCATTTCGTCCTCTCTCTCCCAGGTCGACTCCCCTGGAGAGTGATGTCTCCATGCTACTCGAACCAAAGAAATAGTTTGGTTCCGCAACACCTTCTCTCTGCGGTCCAAAATCTCTACGGGCTGCTCAGGGTAGCTGAGCGTCGGACCAACCTCAATCTCCGAGTGATCAAGTACGTGACTAGGGTCGGCCACATATCATCTCAGCTGCGACACGTGAAACACATCATGCACTCCCTCCAATGCAGGCGGCAAGTCTAGTCTATATGCCACTGCACCTACCCTCGCCAGAATACTGAAGGGTCCGATGTAGCGTGGGCTAAGCTTCCCGCCTCTGCCAAAACGAATCGTTCCACGCGTCGGAGAAATCCGTAGGAATACTAGATCGCCAACCTAACACAAAACAGTCTCAACATGCAGTCTAAACAACAAACAAACACAACCAGAAAACAACAATCTATACCTGAAACTCAAGGGGTCTACGGTGGCTGTCGGCCCAATGCCGCTGTCTGTCCTGCGCCACTCGCAGTCTGTCTCTGATGAGTTTCACCTTTTCGGCTGCATCCACGACCATTTCTGGTCCTAGCAAGGCTCTCTCTCCATCGTCGTCCCACGATAGCGGTGTACGACACCTTCGTCCATAAAGAGCCTCAAACGGTGACATCTCGATGCTGGCCTGATAGCCGTTGTTGTAAGCGAACTCTACCAGGTGCAGATGATCCTCCCAAGAACCTCCGAGATCTAACACACAAGTGCGTAGCATATCCTCGAGAGTCTGAATAGTCCTTTCAGACTGCCCGTCTGTCTGGGGGTGATATGCGGTACTGAACTTGAGCTGAGTGCCCAAGCTAGCCTGCAGACTCCTCCAGAAGTGGGAAGTAAAACGACTATCCCGATCTGAGACGATGCTCACAGGAACTCCATGAAGCCTAACAATCTGTCGCACGTACATCTCTGCTAGCTTCTCTGTCGACGTGCCCACCTTGAAAGGTAAGAAGTGGGCTGATTTGGTCAACCTGTCCACGATGACCCAAATCGCGTCTTTCCCTCCTGGAGAACGTGGAAGCCCTGAAACGAAATCCATGGTCACGTGCTCCCACTTCCATTCTGGAATCGGTAAAGGTTGAAGCAAACCTCCTGGCCTCTGCCGGTCTGCCTTTACCTGCTGGCACACTAGACACCGAGATACGAAGCGTGCTACCTCGCGCTTCATTCCATACCACCATACGTGCTCCCTCAAGTCTCGATACATCTTGTTGGCACCGGGATGCATCGAGTACTGAGAGCGGTGTGCCTCCTGCAAAACCTCCTCTCGCAGCTCCCCGCTAGGCACACATATCCTCGTGCCGTGCCGTAAAGAGCCGTCATCTGCGATAGTAAAGTCGTCCGACAATCCCCTCTGAACCTGTGCTCTGATACTCCTCAGAGTCTCATCATCGTACTGCGCAGCTCTGATCCTGTCCATCAGTTCGGACTGTATCTGCAATCCCCACATCTGAATCTCGGCACCGGGAACTAACACTTCAATCTCCAAGCTCTCCAAATCAGCCAATAAATGTCTATCTGTCGTCAAGTACATAGCCATCGGATACCTGCTCAAGGCATCGGCGACTACGTTAGCCTTCCCTGGATGGTACTGCAATGAGATGTCGAAGTCCTTCATCAACTCCAACCACCTCCTCTGCCTCATGTTCAGCTCCTTCTGTGTGAATACGTACTTCAAGCTCTTGTGGTCTGTGAAGATCTCCACACGCTCTCCGTACAGATAATGTTTCCACAGCTTTAGAGCGAAGATAACTGCTGCCAACTCTAAGTCGTGGGTGGGATAATTCTTTTCATGAGGGCGTAACTGCCTGGAAGCATAGGCAATTACCTTCCCGTGCTGTTGAAGAACACATCCCAGACCCTTCCCTGAAGCGTCACTGTAGATGGTAAAACCACCTGTCCCTGATGGCAACGTCAAAATTGGAGCTGTCGTCAACCTCTTCTTCAGCTCATCAAATGCAGCCTGGCACTCCTCTGTCCACACAAATTCCACATCCTTCCTAGTCAGTCTGGTCATTGGCGCTGCAATCTTGGAGAAGTCTTGTACAAACCTCCTGTAGTATCCTGCTAGCCCGAGAAAACTCCTGATCTCAGCTACCGAACTGGGGGTAGCCCACGACTCTACTGCCTCGATCTTCTTTGGGTTTACCGAGATTCCGTCACCCGATACCACATGCCCAAGAAATTCGACCTTGTCAAGGAAGAATTCACACTTAGAGAGTTTCCCGTATAGCTTCTCCCTCCTGAGAGTCTCTAAGACCAATCTCAGGTGCTCTTCGTGCTCCTCCGGTGTCTTAGAGTACACAAGAATATCGTCGATGAACACCACTACGAACTTATCAAGGTACTGGTGGAACACCTTGTTCATCAAGTTCATGAATACTGCCGGCGCATTGGTTAAACCAAATGGCATCACCATGAACTCAAACTGGCCGTATCTGGTCCGAAAAGCTGTCTTTGGCGTGTCTCCTTTCTTCACCTTCACCTGGTGATAGCCTGACCTCAAATCTATCTTCGAAAACACCCTCGCCCCGCTCAACTGGTCGAAAAGATCATCTATCCTCGGCAGCGGGTACTTGTTCTTGATAGTGATATTGTTCAAAGCTCTATAATCAATGCACATACGCACCGTGCCGTCCTTCTTCGGTACGAACAATACCGGAGCTCCCCATGGTGATGAACTGGATTTGATGAAGCCTTTGTCCTGCAGCTCCTCAACTTGCTTCTTCAGTTCTGCTAGCTCGCTGTTGTTGACTCTATAGACATGTTGTGAAATGGGCTCCGCTCCTGGAACCAGGTCTATAGAGAATTCAACATCTCTGTCTGGCGGCAAGCCTGGCAACTCTTCTGGAAATACATCCAGGAACTCCGCTATCATAGGATGTGGCAACTCCTCTTCTTCCGTCCTGGCTCCGCAAAATGTGCTCCTGCTCTGTTCCGCTGTTCCTCTGACGACCTCAAACTCCGGCTCTCCTGGTGGTCTAAACAATACTCTGCCTCTATAACAATCTATAGTAGCGTGATGCCTACTCAACCAGTCCATTCCGAGTACAATATCGTACCCCGGAAGCGGCATGACGAGTAAGCTCACGCTCAAGTCTCGGCCTCCTACTGACACTCTCCGGTCCTTGCAGTGATCACGGACTAGGATAATACCTCCACCAGTCATGATCTTGCAAGTCCTAGCTAATGGTTCTGTGTCTAAATGATGTCGAAGTGCATATGATACAGACACAAAACTATGGGAAGCGCCAGAATCAAATAAGGTAAATGCGGGAATACAATCGAGAAGAACCGAACCTGTGATCAAGTCTCCTGCTGGCTCGATCTCCTCGACTGCCATGGCGTACGCTCGCCCCTGGGGTGCACCTCTCTGCTGCTGATGCTGGGCAAACCTCTGATTTTGCGGTGGAAGCGGTCCCCTCTGCTGTTGGCCTCCTGGTACGGTAGGTACCCTGCCTGGTCCTCTCTGGGCGGCTGCTCCACCCTGACCTGGACGTATGGTAGGGCAATCCTTCAGCTGGTGTGTCGTCGATCCGCAGTACAAACATGAGCCTAACCTCTTCCTGCAGTTCTCTCTGGTATGTCCCATCTTCCCGCAATACGCACACTGGATGGCGGGCTGAGTCTGCCTCTGCTGTTGTTGCTGGACCTGCCCTCGAGCTGGTGCCTGATGCTGCTGGTGCTGCTGCTGAAAGGGCCTCTGCTGCTGCTGAAAGTGTGGACGCTTGCCTGTTCCCGCACTACTGTTTGCCCCTCCGGTAACATCGCGTCCCCTCTTGGGCCTGAGGTCCAAGTCATCCTCGGCTACTTGGGCATCCATCAATATGCCCTCATAGGTAGCCGTGCGACGTCCCGACGTGCGAGACTTGATCTCTCTTGTCAGCCCCTTTCTGAATTTCCGGGCCCTGTCCCCCGGATCTCTAATCATCGATGGCGCAAAGCGGCTCAGGCGGGAAAACTCCGCGGCATATTCGTCGACGGACGAGCTCCCCTGGGCTAAGTCATGGAACTGACTCTCCAAAGCTCCCAGGGCGACATCAGGAAAGAACTTTTCTTTGAAGAGCTCCTTGAAAGCCTCCCAAGTGAGTCCCCCGCGCAAGAGTCTCGGCTCCGTGCGAAACCACGTCAAGGCAATGTCGAACATCTGGCTGCCAGCGGCCTCGATCTGGAGCGCCTCTGGAATCTGCGCCAAACGCAAGTTCCTCTCGATGTCCTCTAGCCAATCATCGGCGTAGAGTATCCCTTCTGTCCCCTTGAACTCCCGAGGCATCATCCTCTTGAAGTCCACAATGGTGCCCGGCCTCTGTTGTTGCTGACCAGGTTGTTGCTGCTGCTGAGTGACTCTCTCCACAGCTTGGAGAGCCACTTGGTGAGCATTCTCCATGTTCACCCTCATCATCTCTGTCTGGGCCTGGTGTGCCTCAGCCTGCACTCTCTGGGCCTCTGCCGACGTCCTCTGGGCATCGATCATGCCCTGTATCAAAGCGAACATCTGTGCCCCATCGACGGGCACACCTCCTGGATGCTGAGCTGGTGGTGGTGGAGGTGGTGGTGCCGTCGTAGCTGTGGGGACCCTCTGAACTGGTGGTGGAGGACCCCCGAATGCTGCAGACACTCCCACCTGTCCTGGAGATGTAGGAGGTGCTGCTGATGTCTGTCCGGCAGCGCGAGAGGTGGCAGACCTCTCTGAATCTGCTGCTCCGAGTCTCTGGGACCTTCTTGGCGGCATCCTGAAGACAGATCGAAAGATTCAATTAAGGCAATAGATATGATATCAAGGAAGGACAGAAAAATTTCTAAAGGAATTAATCATGAAGAATAGTATCATAAGAATCGGAATTCCCTAATTGTGATTGAGCATATCCTTGGCCTAATTCCTATTACTTACAATCTCGCTCTACTGTGAATCTAAGTCTACGGACTAGACCTGCATGGGCCACCACTAAAACGTGTCACGACCCGCACCCGGAATTTGGGCATGAGTCGTGGG
Source organism: Iris macrosiphon (assembly GCA_036927795.1). NCBI lineage: Eukaryota > Viridiplantae > Streptophyta > Magnoliopsida > Asparagales > Iridaceae > Iris > Iris macrosiphon. The sequence continues at coordinate 64,012,083 of JAYESA010000007.1, read as the reverse complement.
TACGTCCAGCCTACGCCGCAGCATCGGCGGTAGAACGCTGTCTAGGTCACAAATATAGTATATCCTGTCAATAGTCTCAACTCCGCACGGAGGACAATGATAAATAACCACAGTTCTATAATATACTCAATCACAACTATAAACATAATGGCACGATGAGAATTTGAAAAGAGTTCTAATTAAAACCAACCACAAGAAATTCAACTCAAATCCTGGGTCTAAATGACCTCACAAGTCACAATTAAAAATAAATACATCTCAGTCTCAGTCTCAGTCTAAAACAATAAATGCAGAAAAATAATCTAAACATGGGCAGGCATGTTCTCCTCTAGGATAGGCACCTCCTCTGGGATTTCTGGGGTGAAATCCTCCTCTATTCCTGGACCGTAATGAGTAGGGCAAAAGTCCTCCAGGTTCTCTGAAAATGTTGTTATCCAGTCAGGATTGGAGCGAAGCACAAGCACTAACAGCAGTTTCATTAATTGACAAAATCTATAAACAGTGTAAAAGATACAAGATGGAAATAAAAGCTGAACATGTGAAGTACTGGAGAAAATGAAAGAGACAAAAGAGCATCTAGCAATGAGCAATAAATAGTGACTGCCAGAACAAGTAAATCTGAATAAAGATAAAACATCTAGCTAAGTGTTTGAATTATCAGTTTATTATGTGATCGGCTTGGGACTAGATCAGGCTGGTTATATATGATTAGCTATGATTCTTGAAGGTCAGGCTAACCATATGGTTAGCTATGATGCATGGTAATGGTCAGGCTAATCATATATAACAGCTATGAGGCATGATGATGGTCAGGCCGCACCCGACGTGAGATGTGGGGTGAGCTATGATGCATGGTAAGGGTGGATATGATCACATAATCTACTAATAGTTCCACATTCCCCAGCTAGCACGATGGATTCCAATCACGACTCCTCATGATGGGGATCTAGGGTGCTAACCCGTGTATCCATAGTGTCGGAATCAAGTATGAAATACACTACAATTTATAGAAGTAATCAACCATGAAAACTGTCAGAGAATGTACTCGCCTGTGGTCCTGAGCAAAGTGTGAGGATCGAGGTCCAAAATGGAATCACAATGACCTATTTATGGAAATTTAATGTCAAAATATTGAAACAAAAGAATAACATGTTTAACAATTTAAATACGAGGTTTCTAAGTCAATACTAGCTAAACTAGGTTTGAATAGTAAATTCTTGGTAGTGTCAGTCTACATCTAGGTTTCTAGGTTGATTTCCAAGCTATACTAGTTGATACTATGTTGTGACTAGGTTTCTAGGTCCATCTCATGAGTATCTAGTCACTAGGTATCATATAGCTATATAGACTATATAGTGACTCATAAAACTAGCTAATATTACTGATACTAGATATATGACTTATAATATACTTGTATTAAGCTATAACTAATATCTCACCTAGGACTTGATACCTACCCTATTACATTATACTAATACCTCACATACACACTCACTGGGACTGACACAAAACCCACACTGCCACTAGAATCCTACACACAGGTAACTAATCTGAGACACAGGTTTGGCTCACACAGTCATGTACACACAGGGACATAAACACACTTATGGACAGATCCTTGGACACACAGACACAGGTTCTAACCCAGGCACAGGAATTAACACACAATATAGGCATAGGTACTCACACATGCACAGTCCTCACAATCACTCACAGGCACTCTGTTATGTATCAGTGAATGATACATCCTCATCTATACTAAACTTCTACACTGGCTACACAGGTATTTTGCTCCCACATTCACATTGCACACAGCACAGCCATTAACCCTCACTGGCCCCTCATACACACATATCCTCACCTAATCCAATACACCTAAACACAGGCACTTCACCAACACAACCTACACATAACACATACATGAATATCTGCACAGTTTACACATGAACAAGGACACACAGTTTCACATATACATCTGTCTGGATACACATGGTTCTCACTGCTCTAATACCCCACAAAACTCACTCACTCACTCTCCTAACTAAAACTAGTTAGGCTCACACATTGTGCATCATTCCCTCACTGAACACACACACAGTGTACAATCTAAAACTGACTGATGCTAAGCTACACAAATTCTGGGTACCCACACACACAGACACAGAAATCTGAAATAGCAATTTCCTACTGATATACACAGGCATCTAATACATATTGATCTACACTGAGACACTTACACAACTATACACAGAATATCAGGCCAAGTATTAGGGCTAAGTGATTGTATCAGTAACAAAGGGTATCAATAACACACTGATTCACACTATTCTGACCAAACTCACACACAAGACCCTAACTCTCCTCAACTCACATACTCTGAAACTGGCACTCAAACCTACACACAGACACTGAAATTGATACAACATTCAAAACCCATCACAGTGAACTACATCAACCCACATACACAGTTGTGAAACCCCTTCCCCAATCTGATACACATACCCCTGCTCTAATACCTACAGAAATACACAGCACAGTTCTCACCTCTCTCTCAAAATGCACAGATATCTCCCCCAAACCCGACTACACAAAATACACAGTTCTCAACTCGAGTTATCCCCCACACACACATATTTATGCACAGCTACAACCCTATGCACAGAAATTAACTCATTGCACACCCTACTGAAATACACATCCCCCATTACACAGTCCCGAATGTACAGTAAATCCCCCAACACACAATACATATATATGTATATAGATTCATACATCAATTATACAGAATTATAATTAAGTTAGATAGGTAAATTTCTAATAACAATTAAACATCACATACAGGTTCATACACCCGACTGTACACAGGTCTTCCAAATCCTGATTTCTACATCAAAACACCAGAAATACTAAATCAAACCCTAAATCAACATAATAGACTACACGTAGGAGAGGTAATCATGTATACTAGCAACCCTTAGGATTTGGGTTCCTGAGATTGGGAAAAATCTAACGAAAATTCACCAAACCCTAGATCTCCTAGGTTTACATGAAAAATCCCTAAAATTCGAATTCCAACCTTAGGGTGGGTTCCTAATGGTCATGAACATCTGAAAACAGGAATTAAATGAATACAAACTAGGGTTTACCTGCAGGAAAGGGTTCTTCAATGAGATTCTTCTTCTCCAAGGCTTCCGGACCCACGTTCCTTGCTTTGGAGGAAGAGGAAATGGAACCTAGGGTTAGGGTTTCGAATTTATGGAGTGGGGAGAAGGTTCTCTTGTGGAGGCTAGGGTTTCTCCTGTTTACATGAAGGATGGCTTTGTGGAAAGCTTCCTTTATATATAAACCTAGTTCTAGGGTTTCCTTGCACAGCTTTAGGTTTAAACCTTTATGTTAAGTCATGTAGGACCTAACAGACTCAGGTTAAGTCAGTCTAGACTTTTTGAGGGTTCCATCTTAAATTAAAATTCTAGGGTTTTGCTAGAATAGGGTTTACATTTAGGGTTTAGTCATTAGGGTTTGACCTAATGGGTTCTAGGGCTTGACCTAAAACAAAATCACTAACAATAATATAATTAGTTTATAAAACTCAGAAATTAATTAATACATAATTATTTAAAAATAGTTAAATTACAGAAATACCCTTATAGGGAAAAGTGGTAGTGACAGCTGCCGCCTCGAGCTCCACGCCGCTGCCGCCTCGAGCACCACGCCGCCGCCGCCCTGCCCGGCGAGACCCCGCGCCGCGCCGACGGAAGAACCCTCGGGTGAGCCTCTTTCCTTTCCCTTTTTTTCGATTCAGAGCTGAATTTGGGATTGATTCGTTTGGTTAACTATTAAATTAGTTAGTAAAGTTAATTAATCAGTAAAGTTAGTTAATCAATAGTTAATATGTTAGTTTAAGTTAATTAATTAATATAATTAGTAGTTAATTATAATTAATCAAGTAGTTTATTTATATTGGTTAATTATTATTTTTGTTAATTAAATTATATAATCAGTTTAGTATATATAATTAGTTATTTTATATAATTAGTTTAATTAATGTAATTAGTATATATAATTTGGTTATTTTATATAATTTGGTTATATTAATATGTAATTAGCTAGTTTATGTAATTAGTTTATTTTTATGTAACAAATTAAAAGGGTTTTGATATGTAAAAATAATAATAATTTTTGGTTACATTATTAAATTAAAAATATAGTTTCAATAATCTAAATTAGTTCAAAATTAGTTTATTTGGATCGGTGACCGATTTTACCATAAATGAAATATTGGCTTTTACGTAAATCCTAGATTTTTTATAAATAAACCTTTAAATTGTAATTTTGTTCAGAAGGGAAGTTTTAACAATTATTGTTCAAAATGATTTCCAAATGATTTTTCATAAATTAAGAAGTTACCTTGATTACGAACAATCGACCCTTTCTCTTATTAGCTAACTTGTAAATCTTAACCTTAGCTAAACCCCAGTGAATTTCTCTATGTATTAAGGACTCGGTATCCTTATCTCGATTTTTGTGCCGAGCTCCGATCTTGGACTTCTTTATATAGTTTCTAGCTAATTGGACTGCTCCGGACCCATTGGAACTAACTGCTACTTCATTTGGGATCACCTTGAGAAGTGTGGCATGATGAACATTCTCTGGTTAGTCAAATATGTATAAAATATATTTGATTGATATATATATATTCAAATATGTATTTTGGTATAAAAATATATTATATACAACTATTAGTGTATATACACAAATACGTATTTTGTAAAATTACTAAGAGACACTTGTATATATATTATATGTGTTTTATTGGTATACTTTGAGTGTAAATGTATATTATATACGTGTCCCTACTAGATGACCCTAGTTGACTAGTGCCCTGCCTGACATGGCCCTGAGACCAGTATTTTTGACTGTGTTAGTGTAGCATCTGATGCGAATGTGGTTTGCTTGTGTTATGTTTATAGGACTGTTGGTTTACCCAGGGGATACTCTGGAACAGGACATTGGTTTTACCAGCTAAGGACCCAAGGCGAGTACATTCTCTGATTAGTTTCTAATTTATGATATCTCCTATGTTCACTGTATCTAGTGTAAATATCCATGATCTTGACACGATGGTTACACGGATTGGTATACACGGATCTCGTCATGAGATGTTATTCCTTATTCATGGTGTAGCTTGTACGAGACTTGTTTCCTTGATATCTTGTGCATGTACAGACACTAATTCCCGGGGAGATTTGCTACCTTCCTAGGGAATCCTGTGCCATAGCGTACCATGATTGGATCTACTATACCAGTCGGGGGTTTGGGGAGTACTTTAGTGTAGATATGTGATCATACCCAACTTTATATGCACCATAGCTCACCCCACATCTCACGTCGGGTGCGGCCTGACCATTTACATGTCTCCTCCCTGTTACATCGGTTAGCCCTACTAACCCATGTAATAAGTTTACATGCCTCCTCACTGTTACATCGGTTAGCCCTACTAACCCATGTAATGAGTTTACTAGTCCCAAGCCGATCACATGTTAAAGCTAGTACTCACACACTTAGTCATAGAATTCTTGCTCATGGACATATTGTTTCTTTTCCTGCATTTACTTACAGTATTTCCAGTACTTCTCTCATTGTACATTTCTCGTACTTATACATGCATCTGGTATGTTTCCATCTAGAACTGCTACATAGTTTATGTCATTTATATAGAACTGCTATTTAGAGATGTACTTTGCTCCTTCCTGACTGGAAAATATTTTTCCAGACTGTGACCTTAGTGGACTTGTTCTGACACTTGGAGATTGGTTGTTACTGATTACAGGTATGATTGTTTTATCATTAGTCTTGTGTTGTACTCTTTTGTTTCTTCAAATTCCTATCGTGCCGTAGTTGTGATTGAGTATGTTGGAAAATATTTTATAGTATTATCCGAGTCTCCTTATGGAGTTGGATACTAGCGTGAGATTGTTTAGATAGTACTCGACCTAGACAGCGTTCTACCGCCGATGCTGCGGCGTAGGCTGGACGTACCCACGCTCTCGTGCCCCTAAACCGGGTGCGGGTCGTGACACGTTTTAGTGGTGGCCCACGCAGGTCAGACTTCGCTAGTTGTGCGATGTCGTGGTAGTGCGACGTCTTAGTTGTACTACTGCGTACCTGCTATTGAATATAGGACATAGGATACTAGGATGAGAGAGGATACTCAATCACAAATTCTTGAAAGATTTCCTGGGATGACCCCATGAGAATCTTATTTTCAATTTAAATCTTTCCTTGTTTCCGTCCGCTCTCGCTTGTTGTTACTGAACTTGATTCTTGTTGAGCAGTTATTAAATTAAAATCTTGGTATCGTTGTTGAGTTGATTTCAAATTGAGATGAATTTTTACGGACCAGAATTTATGGTATCATCTGATGACATATATTGATGAGGACAGTGAGGAAGGTAAAACGTCTACTTTGGTTATGGAACCGAGAATTTATCGCAGCCATATTAGCTGTCGTGACGAGAACGTAGGAACCTAACTTGGATGTACATGCCTTAGTTATGAGATTTAGAGTTTCTCGCAGCCATACCGGTTGGCGTGGCGAGGATTCTAGATGGCATGATTATAGGGTTGCATATCTAGTTACGGAACCTGTCGTTTATCGCATCTATGCTTACTGGCGTGGCGAGGATTTTGAGTGTCATGATTTCGGATAGACGTGTATGATTATCAGGTTGTATCCTAAATTGGTTCTTAAGATATCATCTCAAGACTTATCTATTTCTGTTATTCCAGGACTTTGTTCCACCGCTTCTTTCTTTACTAGCAGTAAAGATACCTTCTGTCCTCAATTCAGTCTTTGAGCTCCTATTCCTTGAGGATTTCTTGTTAAGTATGATAATTAGTGGCTTGTAATTTTGTTGTGTCTTGTATTAGTATTGACTGTGTTGCTAGTGAGTTGTAAGTGTTTCTTAGTTGGATATGTGAGCAGTAGGCTTTAATCTAGAGTTAGCCCTTAGTATAGTACCTTGTACCAATGATTCTAGGAGTAGTGTCATTAGAGACTGAGAGTTAAGGAGAGTATAGAGTATCAGTGATAGTTCTCAGAGTTAGCATCAGAGCCAATTACCCGTCCTGGATAATCATGATTATGTAATTGAGTGATCTATGTAAACGATTAAGTATCCGGGAATTGTGTTAAGGATTTATGGAGCATGATGTCCAATTGGATGATTGATATCGGAAATGTTAAAGGTAAAGAAATGTATATGTATAAAGGGTTTAATGAGATGTCATAAGTAGAGAAATATCAGGATTAGTAATGGAAGTTGTGAAGCGTATCACGGATTAGTTTAATAGGCTTTAAAGGATTGAAGGAAATACATATACAACCATCGAGATGAGGAACCATACACATACCCATGAGAGTAAAGAAACATGAGTGTTATAGAGGATACAGGTGATCATGAGTCTAATGAGCTTGATGAGATAATCCATTAATGCAGCTAGTGATATAATACCAAGAGTGCCGATGATTCTATATCAAGGATTATCGGAAATGGTGCTAGTAACAATAAGCACTCGGTGTGATAATAATTAGATGATATACCAGTCGACATAAATTGAAATCATGAAAGAAAAATACAGGGATGATAACTTGATCATTGGAGGTAATAGTGCAAGTGATTCGGGCAGTACGAATTTAGTACACAGTTCTAGACAATAGAGGTATTGAGTGCACCTGGAGTATCAGAGACCGTGAGCACTAATATGTACATTCAGGAGTTATAAATTAAAAGGTGGAAATGAATTTTAAATTTTCAGAATTTTTAAGGAGTTGAGATTTTATGTTGTTAAAATATTGAGGATTTAAATTTGATTCACTAAACATAGTTAAGGCTACAAAGATTTTAGAAGTGATTAAATTTTATTTCGATGTGAAGTATCTGATTTTGAGGAGGTATATGCATTTTTAGTTGATCGGGAAGTTAAACCTTGACGATTATTTTGAGGATTAATTTTTGGTAGATGAGAGATATGAATATTAATATATGATTAGTTGATATGGGTACCAGTGTACATGAATAGGAATTAGTTAGTGAATGTGCTAGAGTTAAGTGTTTGTTAGAGATAGTAGACACTACAAGTAATATGTTAACATGATCCTTTTTCCTTCCTAATGTTCCTTTTCTTTCGCCTTTCGATTGATTGATTGATTTTCCTAGTACTGTGGTTCACATGCATGATTTTCTTGTTAGAATATAACTAGTAGTACCCCCTAACAGAGACTGAAATACCATGACAAAAGACACCTGACCTATATTTTCTTAAATTGCATGGTTGTAGGTAGAGTTTTCTTAAACCATGATCATTGGGTTTTGACCGTAGCAAAGATCTATGACGAGGTTATGACTGATAAAAAGAGACAAGAGGATTAAATTTGTGGATGAGCATTAAATTAAATAAAGAATTTAGGGGTTGTTATAACGGAGTTGATGGATCATTGATTTTATGGAAATCAAGGCATGATTGAAATTCGAGGACAAACATTAACTTAAAGGGAGAATTTAGAAATTCACAGAGCCAAAAATTTGAGGATTTATTAATTTTAAGGAGGTCTTGATATGATTGAAATGATTATTAAAAATTTGAGAAATTTGAGAGATTATCATTTTATCTATTTGATTACAAGATAGAAATTTATATAGTATGAATATTGTATTGAAGATACTGGAAGCATCGCATCGTTGAGTATTTGAGGAAAAAGAAAAGCAGGAAATAAAATCGTAAATGGAATAGTGTCAAATTAAATTCTTGGGATGAGGAGTTAGATTGGAATAAGCATCAATTGAATTTGAGTTAGATGATTGATGAGTGTTTAAAGTTAAATTTTGGGATGCAGATTTTTTAAGTTTTATAAATATGCATCGATTAGATTTCAATTAAAAGGATTGGATAGTAAATTTTGTATTTAGTTATTTACTCAAAATTTGAGGAGATTATGATACGACTGGAATTCAATTAAAATATTGAGGATTTGAGTAGTAAAAATTTTACATTTGGATAATAAATTCAGAGGATGGAAAAAAAAAAAAATTATTAGTTCAAAATTCGGAAACATTATACATACGGATAAAGAAGTGTGGAATGAAATGAAGCTCATGGTAAAGAAGGTTATAATATAATTGATTATGGGATCATATAATTGAAGGTCGTAAGGTAAGATCATGGTATATTGAGGTTGTGATTTAAATTAAAATCTTGACCATGACAGTAACATTTGAAATCGAAGAAAATAATCGAGGTATAGTTGATGTTAAGATAAACAAACTCGAAATTTGATGATAAGGATTTTGATTCAGAAATTCTAAGATATAATCTAATAAAGTTTGTGGAATTTGGAACTTTTATAGATATTAGTTAATGATGAATCACAAGATTGAGAAAAAGTAAAATGAACGAGGATAAAAAGGAAGGATTATTTTCCAGATGGTAGTAAACACTATTTTTTCCTAGAAATTAAGAAAGGCGATTAGATGTCTCTTGATTACATTCTGAAGGATGTATTTAAGTTTCTTAAATTAAATTGTCGACCGTATCTTTCGAATTAGCTATAACTTTCATGTCTATATCATTCTTTATACTGGGTCTTCCTTGGTTAAGTTACTTTGAAAATGTAACGTGCATTATTCAACTTATCTGTTTTTGTGATCGTGTCTACTTCCCAAAACCTAAACTTTCTAGAGGATTCAAGGCCGAGCCATGATTCCTTCAAGTTATTCCTGTCTTAAACCATATTTTTCTTTTTCTTCATGTTTCCTTCTGTTTGGTAAATATTATCCTTATAGAAATATTTTCTTCAATGATTTATTCATCTTTATGAACAACAAATGTTTTTCTATCCTAGTCATCCCTAAAATTTCGAGGACAAAATTTTTCTAAGGTGGATAGACTTGTAACCTCCGATTTCCAATTTCCAAAATAATTAAATTTAATTTATTTTAAAATATCAAGTTTTATAAAATATTTCTCCTTGAAATTTTATTTGATTTAGAACGAGGTTTGATTGTAGGAGGTAATTTAAAAATCTTTTATAAAAATCGTTTTTCATAAATATCGCTTTCTTATAAAATAAGTAAATAAATAATAATATATATATTTCTAGTTTCAAATATTTGTGGCTTGAACCATAAAAATTATTGTTTTAACTAAATATTTATTTAAAAGACTAGTTGATAAAATAAAATAGATTTTTATTTATTGGGATAGTAAATAAATAAATGTCATACTTTCTGAGACTTTTGCAAAATGTATTAATTAGTAGCTAATTTGGAAATTAGCTAGCTTTCCTAAAAACATTTTTTGAAATTATAATCTTTATTTTTATTTTTATTTTTTATAAATTTGCCATTTCCCATTAACTAGCCCACACCCTCATCTTTCCCACATGAGAAACCCTTTTATTTTAATTCTGGGCCATTCATTATTGGGCCAACCCGCAACCCTTTATCCCACACCATCTCTCCCTATTTAAGTCCCTCATCACATCTCCCTAGAAACCCTAATTTTCAATTTATTGGCTAGCCCCCACAATTTCCAAAGCCGAAGCCACCACCATTTTTGTGTGCTCGTGTCCGTGTGTCCAGCATCATCGTGTCAGCCGTGATGGCCTCGGGTCCGACCCCGGGTGTCCCACAATCTCCATTCATTTTCTGGGTTCGGTTACAATATTACAAGCAGATTCCGTGTCCGACACACCCGGACACAACCCCCACACCACAGCAAACACCCCACAGTCAACAAACCCTCGTGTCCATCCCGGACACGTACCCAGACCTCGACACACAGAACCGACCCTAACCCTAGATCGAGCCGCCGTCGCCGCTGAAGCCGGTGGCCGCCGCTGGAACGAAGCCGCCGTCGCCGCCCTGTCGCTGCCCTGGGTTGAACCGCCTGGGATCCGTCGACCGAGCTTCGCTGCCACCACCGCTGGAGCCGCCTCGGACCACCTCACCCTCGAGCCGAGCCCTCGTCAAGCCGCCGACCACCGCCGTGGATTCAGACCCCCGCGTCGAGCCGCGTCGAATTCCGCCGCCGCTCCTCGAACGCCGCTGCCGCCTCGAGCTCCACGCCGCTGCCGCCTCGAGCTCCACGCCGCTGCCGCCTCGAGCACCACGCCGCCGCCGCCCTGCCCGGCGAGACCCCGCGCCGCGCCGACGGAAGAACCCTCGGGTGAGCCTCTTTCCTTTCCCTTTTTTTCGATTCAGAGCTGAATTTGGGATTGATTCGTTTGGTTAACTATTAAATTAGTTAGTAAAGTTAATTAATCAGTAAAGTTAGTTAATCAATAGTTAATATGTTAGTTTAAGTTAATTAATTAATATAATTAGTAGTTAATTATAATTAATCAAGTAGTTTATTTATATTGGTTAATTATTATTTTTGTTAATTAAATTATATAATCAGTTTAGTATATATAATTAGTTATTTTATATAATTAGTTTAATTAATGTAATTAGTATATATAATTTGGTTATTTTATATAATTTGGTTATATTAATATGTAATTAGCTAGTTTATGTAATTAGTTTATTTTTATGTAACAAATTAAAAGGGTTTTGATATGTAAAAATAATAATAATTTTTGGTTACATTATTAAATTAAAAATATAGTTTCAATAATCTAAATTAGTTCAAAATTAGTTTATTTGGATCGGTGACCGATTTTACCATAAATGAAATATTGGCTTTTACGTAAATCCTAGATTTTTTATAAATAAACCTTTAAATTGTAATTTTGTTCAGAAGGGAAGTTTTAACAATTATTGTTCAAAATGATTTCCAAATGATTTTTCATAAATTAAGAAGTTACCTTGATTACGAACAATCGACCCTTTCTCTTATTAGCTAACTTGTAAATCTTAACCTTAGCTAAACCCCAGTGAATTTCTCTATGTATTAAGGACTCGGTATCCTTATCTCGATTTTCGTGCCGAGCTCCGATCTTGGACTTCTTTATATAGTTTCTAGCTAATTGGACTGCTCCGGACCCATTGGAACTAACTGCTACTTCATTTGGGATCACCTTGAGAAGTGTGGCATGATGAACATTCTCTGGTTAGTCAAATATGTATAAAATATATTTGATTGATATATATATATTCAAATATGTATTTTGGTATAAAAATATATTATATACAACTATTAGTGTATATACACAAATACGTATTTTGTAAAATTACTAAGAGACACTTGTATATATATTATATGCGTTTTATTGGTATACTTTGAGTGTAAATGTATATTATATACGTGTCCCTACTAGATGACCCTAGTTGACTAGTGCCCTGCCTGACATGGCCCTGAGACCAGTATTTTTGACTGTGTTAGTGTAGCATCTGATGCGAATGTGGTTTGCTTGTGTTATGTTTATAGGACTGTTGGTTTACCCAGGGGATACTCTGGAACAGGACATTGGTTTTACCAGCTAAGGACCCAAGGCGAGTACATTCTCTGATTAGTTTCTAATTTATGATATCTCCTATGTTCACTGTATCTAGTGTAAATATCCATGATCTTGACACGATGGTTACACGGATTGGTATACACGGATCTCGTCATGAGATGTTATTCCTTATTCATGGTGTAGCTTGTACGAGACTTGTTTCCTTGATATCTTGTGCATGTACAGACACTAATTCCCGGGGAGATTTGCTACCTTCCTAGGGAATCCTGTGCCATAGCGTACCATGATTGGATCTACTATACCAGTCGGGGGTTTGGGGAGTACTTTAGTGTAGATATGTGATCATACCCAACTTTATATGCACCATAGCTCACCCCACATCTCACGTCGGGTGCGGCCTGACCATTTACATGTCTCCTCCCTGTTACATCGGTTAGCCCTACTAACCCATGTAATGAGTTTACATGCCTCCTCACTGTTACATCGGTTAGCCCTACTAACCCATGTAATGAGTTTACTAGTCCCAAGCCGATCACATGTTAAAGCTAGTACTCACACACTTAGTCATAGAATTCTTGCTCATGGACATATTATTTCTTTTCCTGCATTTACTTACAGTATTTCCAGTACTTCTCTCATTGTACATTTCTCGTACTTATACATGCATCTGGTATGTTTCCATCTAGAACTGCTACATAGTTTATGTCATTTATATAGAACTGCTATTTAGAGATGTACTTTGCTCCTTCCTGACTGGAAAATATTTTTCCAGACTGTGACCTTAGTGGACTTGTTCTGACACTTGGAGATTGGTTGTTACTGATTACAGGTATGATTGTTTTATCATTAGTCTTGTGTTGTACTCTTTTGTTTCTTCAAATTCCTATCGTGTCGTAGTTGTGATTGAGTATGTTGGAAAATATTTTATAGTATTATCCGAGTCTCCTTATGGAGTTGGATACTAGCGTGAGATTGTTTAGATAGTACTCGACCTAGACAGCGTTCTACCGCCGATGCTGCGGCGTAGGCTGGACGTACCCACGCTCTCGTGCCCCTAAACCGGGTGCGGGTCGTGACAATAGACAAGACATATCACAACATTAGCAAAAAATAGACAGATAAGAATAAATGCAGATCGAGACTTGTACGGTACCAATATACTTGTCTCAAAATATAACTGTAAGAACTCATAACAAAATACTTAAAAAGGAAAGTAAGGTGACGAGCGGCAAGAGGACATAGGAACTACTTTGGATCGGGACCGCAACCCTTAAACCAAACAAGGACCGGGGTTGCAGACCTTCATCCGAGCAGAACTTAGCACCCTAACCACACGCCGAAAGACAAAATAAAACTAGAAGTACGAGCTATAAATGAAAGTAACAATATTCATTGCACGACCAAACAGCTCTACGTCTTGCTATGATTAACTAGCTAGGGTTGTCACAGGCCTTAATTACTAAATGCATGTTTTAAGAATATTGCTACCATCTGCACTGTAATTAACCCGGATGGCCAAGGGTACGCTTGTCGAGTAAACTTAAATGCACATTCAATATTCAACAACATAACTTGTTACTTATCCGAAACATAAATTAAACTTGTAAGCATAAACTTAAACTTATGTTCAAAAACGTGTCACGACCCGCACCCGGATATTCGGGCACGAGTACGTGGATACGTCCAGCCTACGCCGCAGTATCGGCGGTAGTACGCTGTCTAGGTCATTTTCTGGGATCAAAATCTATCTCATCCACAGTAAATAAATAGACAAGGAAATAACAGGGAAATAGAAATGATAAGATTTTATAAGACAAATTGTGATATACAAATCCATGGTTTAATACAGAATCCAGAAGATAAATCGGGGACAAACCCGATTGCTGTGCTGAAAGAAAAAGGATAACTAACTGCTAACTACTCCTCAGAAGTAGTCTCCTGAGTAGGAACCGCTTCTCAACTGTATCACCTGCTACCTCATAGGGGCCATAAAAGGTGGGGGCATAGTCCTCATCATCACCTAAATCAACGGATCCAGTCAGGAAAGGAGCAAAGTACACAATGCACAACAAGATTTAAACTAAATATTTGTGACAGGTAGAAAAAGAACTGACTAAGCATCATGTTGAGAATATGCATAAATAAGTAGTGAAATTAACTGAGAAATAATGCTATAAATCAGGACTATAAGTAAAACATGATTAATTGCTATAAACCAGGAATATGAGTAAAAGAGGAATAAAATGAGACAGGAAATGTAACTGTAACAAGATAACAAGAGCTGCAACACGACAAGAAACTATGTGCGTGAACTTGTGTATTTAGAATACATAGTTGGCATGTAGGGGTTTATAAGGCTAATAAGGCACGCCATAGGCGGCTAGCAGTCAGGAATAACGAGTATAAGGCTGATGGTACAATCGCGTACCAACAGCTAGCAGTCACGACAGGGGGAAGGGTAAACTACATGCCTCCTAGTATTCTCCCACCCGACACGAAAAGCAAGACATGAAATCCCAAAATCTAACACTAAGTGTAATCATCAATGGTACTAGTAAAGCAAGGAATTAATTATCACAATATAAAGATTAAACTTGAAGTGCAGGTACTTGCCTGATGTTTGGATCCAATTACAGTTGTGTCTCGGGAAAATTTCCAAAAATGTGTCCAGATGCTGAAATAAATGTTACTATCATGCTCAGAAGATATCAAATAGCTAGAAACGCCTGTCCTTGAGTCTAATTTGGAGATAAGGGCAAAAAGGTAATTTTGGGTCAAAATGGGGTCCGTATGTGGGCCCGCTTTGCACCGAAAAATGTGTCAGGGTCAAAGGTCTCCAAATTCACCAAACTTAGTGTCAACAGGTCAGGAACGATGATACGAACCCAAAGGAACTTCCAGAATTAGATTCCGATGAGCCGATCACAAAATCGCCCGTCGAGTGGGGCCTGTGGGGCCCACGACCCGCGATTTCGTCAACGTTCTCAGAATCGAACCAAACTTGGGTCACAGGACCAGCGTATCGCTACGAGTCCGATGGCGCAAGTTTCGTTTCGATCCGACGTGTGTACAGGAAGTTAGGGCTTGATTCAGAAAAGGCGGATACGGGGCGGTGTCCGCGGATACGCGTTGATCCCGGTGTGCACGTACACCCGAATCGACTTCCGCGAAATTCCACACGTCCGTATCAACGCTGCGCACATATCTGTGAAGACCGCGGACGACCAAGTCGTCCCGTTTGGCGGGGCGTACCCAGTTCCGGGGTGAATCGGGTCGATATTTTTCCTGTTTTTGGATCGCGGTGTGCGATCACCACAGGACGCGATGCCCCGAGCGGTTTGTCCGGGCACCGAGAGGGTCATACAGGCTTCACAACATAATTTACGGAATTAAAAACGGGGCAGCGAGGAGAAAGATATGAGTACCTGAACAGGGCTCAGAAATCCAAAAATTCTCGTATCCGTGTCATGTCCGACACGTGTCGACACGATTGGGGGAAAAATTAGGGTTAGGGTTTGGTTTTGGAGCTCCGGCGAGGGGAGCCGGCCGGAGGGGGGCTGGGGCGGTGCTGTGGGCCGGAGACGACGTCGCCGGGGGCTCGGGGCAGAGGTCTCCGGTGACGGCTCGAGGCTGCTGCTGTTGGTGTCCGCTGCTGCTGGACGCCGGAGGCGGTGGAGGAAAGAGGAGGAGAGGGGAACGGCAGGGGCTGCAGCGGACAGCGTCGGCGGAGTGGCACGGCGGTGGCGTTAGGGTTCAGGTGGGGTTCGTGGTGGCCGGAGGGGAGAAGGGGAGGGGTTTATAGGGCAGGGTGGTCGGGGGTTAGGCGGAGGAGGCGGAGGAGAGAGGAGGTCGTGGAGTGAGGCGCGGCGGAGCGGAGCGAGGCGTGGCCGGAGGCGCAGGCGCAGGCGGCAGAAGCGGCGCCGGACACTGGGGGGAGAACGGGTCTGGGGGAGAGTGGGGTGCGAGTTGCGGGTGCGGGTCGGGTTCGGGCAGACCCGACCCGACCCGATAGGGTGCTGGGCCGAAATGGGCCGGGCTGAGGATTGGGCTGGGCCGGGTAAAAATATAATAATAATAATAATAATAATAATAATAATAATAATAATAATAATAATAATAATAATAATAATAATAAATAATAATTAATTAATCAATTAAATAAATAAATAGTTTTAGGTGATTTAAAAATAGGTCCGGGGCCCGATAAATTCCAGAAAAATTACCCTAAGTCCAGTTTTCTATTTTACACCCAAAAATATTATTTCTGTAATATTTTAATATTATTTATTAACAATTAAAAATTATTTAATAATTAAAAACCCTGATTTTAATTACAAAAAATTCTAGAAAATTCCAGAAAATTGTGAAAAATCCCAAATTAATATTTTTTGAAAAAATCAGGGGCTTACAATCTACCCAACTTAAAAATTTCGTCCTCGAAATTTAAAATTAAGCCATAATCTGTTAATCCTTCATGTACATAAGGCAAGTCAATCGCAATCTCCTTGCGATAATTAAATCCTAGTCATATCCACGGTAATCACTTCAAGGTTGATGACTACTGTTTCAATCAAAAAAATTCAACCAATGGTTATCACTTCTTACTTTCTCAAATTACCCACAGGCAAATTAAATTAAGTCCATATAACATCTTCAAGATTTGCACACGCTTATGAATTTGCCTCACGATTCTAACTATCATAAATTTTTCTAGAAGTGATTCGAGTCCAATAGTATTCTCATTCACAATTGTATGCTTCAACCCTTTTAAATTCTATTCACGTCCTCAATATTCCAACTAGGTGGTCCAACCATCAAATTTTAATTCTTAATTCAAATCATCAAATTGAAAAATAATTTTAAATGTAGTTCACCATGTTCAAGTCTGAATCATATATCCTCTAGATTCAAATTGATGATTTTATCTTCATTATTCAAAATTTAAATCATTTACCTAAGGTACAACTATTGGGTCCTCGATATCAATTCATTAATCATCTTAGTCACTCCTCTAATTTTCAAAATTAGAATGGCTTGAGCCTCTTCCAATCTAACAATCTAAAAGAAATTCCTCTCGAGTTGACAATGCACTGCTACCCAACTTAGATTTTTACCCATCCATCACAGAAGGCTATATACCTTAAGAAAATATTTCTTAATATGGTTACTCATGTCATTCAATCCTCGAAACTTCAACGCCGATGATATATCCTTAATTTCGAAAGAATAATCCTCAAGTATGTGATCGGCCTATGTGGCATATCTAGTACTATCTATGTACCAAACTTATACCAAGCACGAGGTTTCGTCTTTCCGAAATAAGAAAGACGAAGATCAATAATAAAGAGTTCAAGGGTGAGGTGATCGAACAGAAGTATAGGGATCAAGGCGTTAAAGAATTCAAATGGGACTTGTCAAGTAGTTGTGGATTGAATCCTATCTTGGTAATTCCTATTCACATGCTCGTATTAATACAGTTATGCTCAGACATGCCTAGGGCAGGTATACTAGTCAACTGTATATCTCAATCCACGTAAAGTAGTGCGAAGGGCGAATCAAAATGCACTAAGGTTGATCAGACCGTAATACACTGATTCTGAATAGACAATTGTATTAGTGTGTCAACCCACTAATACATATGTCATGAACAAGCTTGATAAAAGGATAAGCTTGCAAAACTAGGCTATACTAGCAGCATAAGTCAAGGTGCAACGAATATAAGTACGCTAGATGATGATGAAAGGAGGTACAAATTATTTAAGTACACAAAACAACCTACAATAAGCACAGTAACAAAAGATTCTACAATCTCTACAGTTATCAAATATGAAAGCATACCAGGTTATTAGCAAGTTCAAAATTACTAGGTTGGGGCTGAGGTCACGAACCAATAGGCACGAGCTAAATAATACTAGAAACGGTATCTACGAATCACCTGCGCGCATTTAGCTACTCCAAGAGTCTGCGCGTTCTCCACGGTCATGCTGGTAGAGCATCTCGTGGTGATCTTGTAGGAACCTCGTCGCTTGCTGGTAGATCCTTTACTCTGCATCCAAAAACAAACGATAAAGGCGCACAGGAATCAAGGCAGGATGCAAGTCAATAAAATGATTCGAAGCCGATATGAATATCAAGAATGATTCAATCAAGTGGATGAGCTTTTTCCTAAATCTTTAATCTTATTGTAGGCCTGTTCGGTCTCTAAGTTGAAACCGAACAATTTAGTCGTTGACCTGCATGGGCCACCACAAAAACGTGTCATGACCCACACCCGGATATTCGGACACGAGTACGTGGATACGTCCAGCCTACGCCGCAGTATCGGCGGTAGTACGCTGTCTAGGTCATTTTCTGGGATCAAAATCTATCTCATCCACAGTAAATAAATAGACAAGGAAATAACAGGGAAATAGAAATGATAAGATTTCATAAGACAAATTATGATATACAAATCCATGGTTTAATACAGAATCCAGAAGATAAATCGGGGACAAACCCGATTGCTGTGCTGAAAGAAAAAGGATAACTAACTGCTAACTACTCCTTAGAAGTAGTCTCCTGAGTAGGAACCGGCTTCTCAACTGTATCACCTGCTACCTCATAAGGGCCATAAAAGGTGGGGGCATAGTCCTCATCATCGCCTAAATCAACGGATCCAGTCAGGAAAGGAGCAAAGTACACAATGCACAACAAGATTTAAACTAAATATTTGTGACAGGTAGAAAAAGCATCATGTTGAGAATATGCATAAATAAGTAGTAAAATTAACTGAGAAATAATGCTATAAATCAGGACTATAAGTAAAACATGATTAATTGCTATAAACCAGGAATATGAGTAAAACAGGAATAAAATGAGACAGGAAATGTAACTGTAACAAGATAACAAGAGCTGCAACACGACAAGAAACTATGTGCGTGAACTTGTGTATTTAGAATACATAGTTGGCATATAGGGGTTTATAAGGCTAATAAGGTACGCCATAGGCGGCTAGCAGTCAGGAATAACAAGTATAAGGCTGAGGGTACAATCGCGTACCAACAGCTAGCAGTCACGACAGGGGGAAGGGTAAACTACATGCCTCCTAGTATTCTCCCACCCGACACGAAAAGCAAGACATGAAATCCCAAAATCTAACACTAAGTGTAATCATCAATGGTACTAGTAAAGCAAGGAATTAATTATCACAATATAAAGATTAAACTTGAAGTACAGGTACTTGCCTGATGTTTGGATCCAATTACAGTTGTGTCTCGGGGAAATTTCCAAAAATGTGTCTAGATGCTGAAATAAACGTTACTATCATGCTCAGAAGATATCAAATAGCTAGAAACGCCTGTCCTTGAGTCCAATTTGGAGATAAGGGCAAAAACGGTAATTTTGGGTCAAAACGGGGTCCGCATGTGGGCCCGCTTTGCACCGAAAAACGTGTCAGGGTCAAAGGTCTCCAAATTTATCAAACTTAGTGTCAACAGGTCAGGAACGATGATACGAACCCAACGGAACTTCCAGAATTGGATTCCGATGAGCCGATCACAAAATCGCCCGTCGAGTGGGGCCTGTGGGGCCCACGACCCGCGATTTCGTCAACGTTCTCAGAATCGAACCAAACTTGGGTCACAGGACCAGCGTATCGCTATGAGTCTGATGGCGCAAGTTTCGTTTCGATCCAACGTGTGTACAGGAAGTTAGGGCTTGATTCAGAAAAGGCGGATACGGGGCGGTGTCCGCGGATACGCGTTGATCCCGGTGTGCACGTACACCCGAATCGACTTCCGCGAAATCCCATACGTCCGTATCAACGTTGCGCACGTATCTGTGAAGACCGCGGGCGACCAAGTCGTCCCGTTTGGCGGGGCATACCCAGTTCTGGGGTGAATCGGGTCGATGTTTTTCCTGTTTTTGGATCGCGGTGTGCGATCACCACAGGACGCGATGTCCCGAGCGGTTTGTCCGGGCACCGAGAGGGTCATACAGGCTTCGCAACGCAATTTATGGAATTGAAAATGGGACAGCGAGGAGAAAGATATGAGTACCTGAACAGGGCTCAGAAACCCAGAAATTCTCGTGTCCGTGTCGTATCCGACACGTGTCGACACTATTGGGGGAAAAATTAGGGTTAGGGTTTGGTTTTGGAGCTCCGGCGAGGGGAGCCGGCCGGAGGGGGACTGGGGCGGCGCTGTGCTGGCCGGAGACGGCGTCGCCGGGGGCTCGGGGCGGAGGTCTCTGGTGACGGCTCGAGGCTGCTGCTGCTGGTGTCCGCTGCTGCTGGACGCCGGAGGCGGTGGAGGAAGGAGGAGGAGAGGGGAACGGCAGGGGCTACAGCGGGCGGCATCGGCGGAGCGGCACGGCGGCGGTGTTAGGGTTCAGGTGGGGTTCGTGGTGGCCGAAGGGGAGAAGGGGAGGGGTTTATAGGGCAGGGTGGCCGGTGGGTTAGGCGGAGGAGGCGGAGGGAAAAGGAGGTCGTGGGCTGAGGTGCTTCGGAGCGGAGCGAGGCGTGGCCGGAGGCGCAGGCGCAGGCGGCGGAAGCGGCGCCGGACGCGGGGGGGAGAACGGGTCAGGGGGAGAGTGGGGTGCGGGTTGCTGGTGCGGGTCGGGTTCGGGCAGACCCGACCCGACCCGATAGGGTGCTGGGCCGAAATGGGCCGGGCTGAGGATTGGGCTGGGCCGGGTAAAAATATAATGAATAATAATAATAATAATAATAATAATAATAATAATAATAATAATAATAATAATAATAATAATAATTAATAATAATTAATTAATTAATTAAATAAATAAATTATTTTAGGTGATTTAAAAATAGGTCCGGGGCCCGATAAATTCCAAAAAAATTACCCTAAGTCCAGTTTTCCATTTTACACCCAAAAATATTATTTTTGTAATATTTTAATATTATTTATTAACAACTAAAAATTATTTAATAATTAAAAATCCTGATTTTAATTAAAGAAAATCCTAGAAAATTCCAGAAAATTATGAAAAATCCCAAATTAATATTTTTTGAAAAAATTAGGGGCTTACAATAAACTTGCTTTATAAACATAACTTGTATATAAACTTGTCTCATAGTGCCGTAGCACGTGTAAACTTGGTCAGTCATGGAGCCCTTGCCTAGCAAGGTTATTCCATGCTGCATGGGGCCCTTAGAGATCGGGGTAGCCGGTAGCGCAATATTCTTTCCTTCTAATGATCTAGATAATTCTTATCTTGTTTAGTCATTACTAAATTATTTCAAGTTCTCGAGTCATGGACACTTGAGAACTCCCTAGAATGACGAGTCACGAGTATGAGCTTTTCACGAGATATCGTATTCGTGATACCCGATACATTGGATAATACTCACACTCGATTGCCCGATGCCAAATGCAATGGATTTTCATAAGTAAGCATATTTACGGTGTTGTGAGAATTGTGAACTCGTATATAAACTTGTCTCATGAACTACATGCAAAGCTTTATAGTCATAAACTTGTATCAACATAAGAAAGCACACAACAATAATCACTAAAAGGAATTACTAAAAGAAGATAATTAAAAGGAACACAAAATGTACACAAGAATTTTTTGGCCGCATGCGTCCACTGGTCGCATGGACTCACTTGTCGCATGCACCCACTAGCCGCATGCACTCACTGCTGCATGCAATCACTGGCCACATGCACCCAATTACCGCATGGACTGACTGGCTGTATGCACCTAATTGCCGCAATGACTCAATTTTCGCATAGATAGGGTTAGAGTCTACTCCTTGGGCAAGTGCCGAGTGATGGGTCAATAAATAAAGTATCAGTGAAGTGCCATAAAGTGATCGATATGATATGCCATAAAGGGTGTCAGGAAGAAAAGACAAAACCATAAAAGTTGTGCTAGGGCGAAGCAGAATTATGCGTCAAAAGAGAAGAGGCGCATAGTGCTAATGCCGCATAAGTCCGCTTGCCGCATGCTCAGATTTCCACATAGATGTTCCTCTTGAACTTAGCAAATTTTTTATTCGTTCAGTGAATGATTACACAAGGAGTTCAAGGACTTAGTTCCAGAACACTTTGTATAATGAACAGTCATGCATCCAACAAGATGGACGCATATTGTCAGTATGCGAGAAGGAGTTCAGGCCGCATAACCCTCTCGGTCCGCATAGCGCTCTTTGTCGCATAAGTCACTGGCCGCATAAAGAATTCGTCTTCTCCAACAGCAGGTTCAGCCATGGCCGAAAGCTCCAAAAATTGAAAATGGTTTTCTTCATATAATCTTCATTTTAACTCCAAATCAAGTGAAACAAAAACCAAGTTGCACGAAATGAAATGCTCTATCATAAAGAACAACTAGTTTTCGAAAAAAACTAAATTTAATACATCAAAACCAAGGAAAACTCATGAAATCCAAAGAAAACCCTAACTTAAAATTTAGATCTACCAAAATCCATCCACCAAAACCAAAAACTCCAAGAACTAAAAATGATAAGGAACACAAGAGAAATATTTTCTATCAAACACATTTTTAAAACAATACATATATAAAAAAATCCAAAAATCAAGATTTTATCATGGGGCAAGATGTACTTGCCTAAGAGTCTAACGACCTCTTCCAAGCTAGGTCCAGTGCTAGGGTTCTGCTAGGGGAGGTACACGGGGGTGAGAAAGAATGAAGCAAGGGAGGAGAAGGAAGAATGAAAATGAAGAAGAAGAAAGAGAGAAAAGAGAGAAAAGCTCATATATATATACTAATAAGAGAGAAAAATGTTTAGTCATGGGTTCAGTCAAATGAACCGAACCAAGTGTCAATTCTACATACGGATCCTAAACTGGGTCTATGACAATGCCAATGGTATTCTACTAGTCTTGGGTAGTCTCTCTCAACAACCGGGAAATTATAATAAATAAAATGACAGGAACCAATATAAAAAATACAGCAAGAATACATTATCAGAAGAAATAAATTAAATTCTAGAAATTCAAGAAATACCAAATCTGGAATCGGGTGTGACATTGACACATAACTTACCTATACTTGGCTCACTTGATAACCATTTGTATCAACACTAACACATACACACACAAATACCTATTACCTAACACACACACACACACACACACACACACACACACACACACATATATATATATATATATATATATATATATATATATATATATATATATATATATATATATATATATATATATATACTTGACAACATAAGTATCTTGACCAATACCTTATCCTCCTAGATAATTATCCAGCTAACTCTAATACTAATACTTGATACCAAATATGATACCTTACTCAAGTTCCAATACTCAATTACCCTCACTCATGATACTTGAATGTCATCATATCAATATCCTTATGGCACCCAATTATCACACTAGTATCTTGTCCCAAACTCTAATACCTTGACACATAACTTACTTATACTTGGCTCACTTGATAACCACTTGTATCAACACTAACACACACACACACACACACACACACACACACACACACACACACACACTAACTAACTAACTAACATATATTACCTATATATATATATATATATATATATATATATATATATATATATATATATATATATATATATATATATATATATATATATATATATATATATATACATATATACTTCATAACCTATGATACCTACACTCACTTGATATCAATACTACATAGGCTCATAGGATACACAAAATGTCCATGTCGTATAGGCAGTTCTCTACTTGTAACCAATAATGCACATATTAGACATATTCAATAAATTATAAAGTTAAAGTATGTCATATCCCTTCGTATCAGCTTTCTGAAACTTTAAACGGATCACATTTTTGTACCCGGAAGCCCCCGGAATCGCGAAAACACCGAAATATATTCGTCTTTTGGACACCTGGCACTCAAATAGTTTTAAAGTAAGTTTCAGAACGAATTTGACCTATTAATTTATATATTTGGAAAGCTAACTTCGATACGATTCTTTTAAAAATAATACAAGATTAATTGGAGTTTTAAGTTAGGAATTATGATATTTCTAAGTTATTATGGTTGCTAAAAACGAGGCTGAGTACTATGACAAATTTAGGTTATTTTGGACAAAAGAACACATGTATACACCCACTATACTAAATTCACCTATACGTATCATGGCGTATCATGATACAGACTTTACGTATCCAATTTTGGACACAAGAATACCTTCACATCTTCAAATAAATATTAATAGTCCTCACTAGGACACAATACACACACTCAATAGACACAATTGGAGTTTTTCCCAAATTGAGTCCCAAAATTATGACACCAACTTAGATCTACAAAATTGAGGGCTCCTAGTGCCTAGATCTACCATTGAAAAGTCAAATCTAAACCATGTGAAGGTTTCTACATGACCAAGGGGTGTTCCTAACCATAAATTTAATAAAATTGAGAGAATTATCTAGTATTTTGGTACTCTTTGGAGAATTTCAAATTTGGACACGAAAATGATGAGTCGGACACAATCTCCTAGCAAGCTCCTCTTCTATGGACCTCCTTATGCTTTCCAATGCTCTAGGCCTTCATGATGGTGAGAATGAGTGAAATTAAAAGTAGATTGAGTAAATTTGGTAGGAAATTGGATTTGCTTGGGAAGGAAGAAGCTTTGAAAAAAATGAGACTAATGAGTGAAATAAAATGAATGTATGAGCCCTAAATTAAACTTATCTCTTATAATAAGGTTTGGTCATGCCAAAATATTAAGTTTGTCCCTCTCCATTTGTCATGAATGGAATCTAACTAACTAAAGAAAGGAATCTCTACAACTAAGAGGAATATTCTCTTCATGACAACTAAACTTAATTAATTCTAATTACTAAAGTCATGACTAACAATAATTAGCACTAACTAACAATTGCAAATTCTAATTTGGCTAGCCACCAACTAACACTAATATAATTTTAAGCAATCACTAACATAAAATAGTATATAAAATTTTTAACAACATGCAAAATTATCACAATATCCCTATGGTGGAAAGTTGTAGTTACAACTCGATCTACTGATCTTCCGTCACCCAGCTAGGGTCTTATGCCTCTCCCCAATAACCACAAGAGTCACTCGGGATGGGATCTGCTGTCCCAAATATTATGTCCCTATCTCTGTCCCCTTTTACATACAAATGTGGTATCACGCTCCCGTCCAAAAATACCAAGGAACTAGCCACGTGGCAATAGCCAACAGTACAGCTCCAATGGGCAAGCCCAATTTAATGGACCTGTTAGAGTATACTTAAGCTGTAATAAGTATAAATACAAGTCTACATCATCTATCTCAGTATATTCTAATCTCATCCACAGACAACAATCACAATACAATATGATAGACCAGTCAAGATAATAGATAACAGAAAATAGTGCATCATCAAGTCCAAATAAGTAGTGACTCAGGGAACAACCCGTCATAATAAAGAAAAGAAAATAATACCAAATACATATGTCTAGCAGTCCAAGTACAAATATAAAAATAACACTAACATAAGTAACTAAATAGATAACTGAGTACTAATAAAAAGTCCTCTGGCACTACCTCGTCCTCTGCTGCAAGTACCGCTCCAACGATAGCTCATGTCCCGTAAACCTCGGAGTAACTCTCCTCTGCTACACCTGGAGATATGATCCGGATCCAGGTCCTCAGGGGACATAGCAAGGTACAAGAATAACTCAAGCCAAAGTACGAGTAAATAAATAACATGTGTTCTCAGGGTATCTAACATAAATCATCTAAGTGAATGCAGTGAGAACGTACTCGTCTGCTAAACCACCGGGTCCTGTAGATCTGCATAGACACAATAGCTAGTATTAATAGTAGTAGTAGGCATGTACATGCCCCATCAAGGTACCTGCAGCACTATAGGGCCCGAAGCGCAAGCATCAGTAGCTAGTAGTGTGTGGTAGCCCAGCGGTACGATAAATTCTCTCCAATCCCATGTATCTCACGTCTCATGTCCATGATACGCAAGACAATCACTATCTATGTCTCAAGTCCAAGTGTAAATAACATCATGTCAACTAGCACATGTCTCAAGTTCTGTCCTAAAATAGAAGCCAGAATCCTCGAAAATCTCAAGTGAGGCTTCTGTACATAAGAGTCGTGTATAGTGTCCTAAGGTAATTAGTGCAAGTATTGCACGTATAAGGTATACGACGATAATGCAATCTAACGATACCCGATTTCGCGCACGGAAGTCGGCACCCGAGTACGATTCAGACGCAAAGTACATGAAATGAAATAGAGACGATAATCTAAAACAAAAAATTAAGCACAATATATTAAGACCAAGGCAAGGTACACTTGCCTTCTGCCTGCTGCTGCGTTGTAGCGGATCCAAAGTCCACATCCGATGACGTTGTGACACCCACGTGCCCTGCCAATATTACTTAAATAAATTCTAATTCTTCTATTATCTATTTTATGTAAAATATAAAGTCACTACACGCACGTCAACAAGGTCGCGATATTCGTGCCAATAATTCCAATAGTCGCATGACTTTAGTTAACATGCTAACAATCACGTACCGTACTATTGTTTATAACGTTATAAGGGCCTCATATATTGATATACAATGCGTACATATTGGCCTTTATGTGTGATTAAACAACGTATTCCTACACGTGCGTAGGTAGGGTTCAATGTCACAAAATGATATACAATGCTAACCGGTTAATTGAGCATGCATGGAACAATTTTATTTCACTAATTAACATCTTATATTATGAAGATAAATAAGTTTAATATTCTAAAATTTATTTTAATTATTAATATAAATTCATGCACGCTTTTTATATTCAAGCGTATATGCATGTAATAAACTATACATAGTTACCACTACCATGCATGCACTCAACCCTTCCTTTGTTCATCAAATAAGCTACTAAATATATGTATTAATACATATATAATTCTGATTATTATTATTATTATTATTCTGAAATTAAATTAACTACAGTAAAAAACACATTTTTCATAGTTATGCATGCAATAAGTACGTACAAGTTCACCTATAGTAACCATACAACCTACCTATCAATTATTTATACTTTAAAAATACTAAAGTACACATTTTGATATGTATACTATTCTGATTATTACACATATAATTCTGGAATTTAATTTATGATGGTGAAAAATCCCATTTTCAATAGTATAACTTTAATACAACATTCCTACAATTACACCATTACTAACCATGCAACTCACATTCATTCTCTATACTTTTAACCCACAAAATTACACATGTTAATATGTATATAATCCGATTAATTATTAATATAAATCTGAAATTTAAACAACCATGGTGCATCAACTCATTTTCAATAACACAACCGATTTTTCATATGACAACTCAATATAAAGCATGCATGCACTAGTTATTAAGTGGTATATGTTATCAAGGCATGTAGATGAGTATACCTTGCTCTAATTTAGTTGCTTAAAAGAGATCAAGAATGGATGTAGGAGGGATGAGGGTGATACCTATGAACTTAGTTGAGGTTCCGGTCACAATAGGTTGTGCACCACCTTAAGGAGCTCCCTTGGCTCGAGGGGGACGACCTCAAGGTGAAGGAGATGGCTACCCACGTTTGGACAGAGGGAGGTGGTTACTGTAATGCCCTGCAACTGCACGGTGCATTAAGCTGAGTCGGATTGAATGAGGTAATAGTTGGTTACATTTTGATTTGTTGGATTTGGGAACAAGCATTGATTTGAGTTGGTTTCATGTGCAGATTGCTAGCAGAGTTCGATGGAAATCAGGTATTCGTTCAGAGCAGTACTGAGATAGCTGGATTGGAGCGATAATGTCGTCTTTCTTAGTCCGATCGGTCGGATGATTTAGAGAAGCACGGCCTGCTCGTACGGTCATACCAGATGAGTATATCGTGCTTTACATCGGACCGTGGGTTCAAGGGATCGGCCGTATCGGTGGGACATGATGCTTAATGGAATCAAACTTGGTGAGTGGGCTCTGTCCCTTCTCCTCTACTCCTTCATGCCTAATAATATGAAAAATACGTAAAGGCTTGAACACTTGAACTAGAACTTGGGAATCACTACACTGAGGCGTGCATAGAGTGTATGTCGTTTGCTTGGATAGGTTTGTAGCTTGTATTGGTTTTCGCGTTGGTTAGTTGGAGCTGGAGTTGGATTACATTTGGGGCAGTTGGAGTAACAAATAGAATTATGCCTGGACAGTTGGATTATTTGGTTGGAACATCGGGAATTCGAGGGAGCGAGCGTGCATCCGTGCACGAGTATCATTTGGGCGCTTTGTCAAGCAAAGCGTGCAGTTGTGGTTCGAAATCGAACAACTACATCGGTGAGGGCATTGTGCCAATATTGGGGCATTGTGCCATGGGATTGTTCTGAGCGAGGGGTGTTGCACCAATTGGAACACTGTATCGAGAAGCGGCATTGTGCCTTGGAAAAAACTTGAGATTTATGCCTTGGGCTATATGTTGGAAGAATGGTTATGGATATTTGGTTATATTTTGGTTGGATGAGTCTAAGATCGCTTGGTAGGGCGAGAATGTTCGATCCTCTCGTCATACCTACTTGGTGTCTGCATGTCACGGACAACTTGTGTTGCACAGGGTTTCGTCTCCTCGAACGGGATAGGCTCCGGAGCACTGGGACCGTTCGGCCATGGAGGAGACAATGGTAACGTGCCTTGGGCGCGGTGCCGCTAGTTCGATACGACCAGGCGGGCTAGCTACTCGGTCTGGATCGGGTAGAACTGCACTTGATCAGTCCGATCAACGTCCTTTATGGCTTGGCTAGTGACTTCATATAGATAAGAGTTGGTTTGGTTTGCTTTGATTTGGTTTATGCTTTTCGTGTAGGCGGCGGCCACCTTGCCTCGGCAAGAGTGTGCATATCGAGATTGGATTATGGTTTGGATTGAGGATGGATATTGAGGCTTGAAAATGGTTCGATAGGTTCTCTTGTTGCTTGGGTTTGAGTATGACGGTTTGCATGCTAGTTTCCTTCGAAGTTGGTTATATTGCTTGTCGATTGGCTTGAATTGAATGCTTGCATGCTTAACTTGATTTATAGCTTTCCTTAATATGTCATGCCTATGCCATGAAACGAATCTAGGATTCAACTAGAAAGATCACATTAACAGTTTGCATTCACTATTTTACTTAGTGTCGGCTTAGACGAGTGGGTTACCCTGCTCACTAGTATGGCTGTGTACTGACCCACATTTGTGGGCATTATTTCAGGTACGCAGGTATAGTGGCACTGCATTGGATATATGAGACATAATGTATGAACGGTAAGTACCTTTGTGGGCTAGAGAAAAGAGCAAGAGTATTACATCGCCTTTGTGGCATTTTATTTGGACCCTATCGAGAGCTTCGTTGTGTATACTCTGATGTGTGCTTGGTACATAATACTTGACTTTTGCTGCAACTTGGTCGTTTCGATGATAACTTTGGAGTTTGACAACATCGCCTTGTACGAGCGCAACTCCAGGCTCGTACGTCATCACGTCCCGATGAGAACGATTGTCTTGCGAGAGCGCTGCAACGTGGTGATTCACGTTCAGCGGGGACTATTGAGCTTACGGAAGATTGGGACATGACAGTTACTGTGGGGGTGTATGACCGCGGGTTGGCTTGGTGGTGGTCGGCTAGCTCTCGATAAAGGGGGACCTACTCTCGGTTGGAGGCCTTCAAGGCCGGTCGGTCTAAGGAGGTGGAGGAGAGATGATGTGAGGGAGAAGAAGGAAAGGAGGAGATAAGTAGGAGGTTTCGGGTGGAGAAAAGGAGGGGGTTGGCTGCACATGGGGTGTGGTTCTCCTCCCTAGGAGTTATTTGATATGAGTGGTAGTAATGAAAGGGGAGGGGAAAATTTTTAAGTTACAAGCTAGAAACCAAAGGTCCATGGTAACTCTCCCTTGAAACCCGAGTCCTCCCATTCCTTTGGCTGCAGTTGGTTCTTTCCTCCCTCTCCAAACATGTTCACATGGTTCAATTTAAGTTAAACTAGTCCATGGTGCAGCATGCTAATAATAATTGTAAACTCCCTCACCCAAAATAGGTATTTTGTGTATATTTTATATTATTATATTTATTGTAGATGTTGAATTTATTTAGAGTATTCTCTTAGTTAATTAGAAAATAATTTTTTTTAGTATATTTACTTATATAAATATTTATTTAGAATTATTTTTAGGCTATTTTAGATTATTGAGATTTTTCCATAATTTTTAGTTAATTAAAAACTAGTAACACTAATTTTCTATGACTTTGAAGAATTTATTTTATATTCAAACTTAATTAAAAATATTCCAAAATTTTATTTTAGGTTCTAAATAGTCAAATATATTTTCTAGAATTTTCTGGAAATTTTCTGAATACTTTTAGTATTTATTGGGAGTTATTTAGACTAATAACTAATTTTTAGGACTTGTAAAATTTATTGTGTAAGCTCAGGAATATAGAATGGACCCACATTATTTTTTAGGATTTATAATATTATTATATATTTTCTGGAATTATTTTAGAATTTTTGGAATAATGTTAGTATTTATTTTTAGTTAAATGGATAAAACTAATGTTTAGAGCTTCTCCTAATTATAGTAGTAAACTTATGAATATAAAATTGTCCCAAATATTTTTTTAGGGTTTATAGGTTCGAAATATATTTTATGTAATTTTTTCAAATTTTTATGATTATTTTTAATATTTATTTGGAGTTGTTTAGATTTAAAATAACTTAAATAACGTTTTGATAAAGGCAAATCAAAAACAAATAATATAACAAAAACCAACCAATCAGATTCTGACATGTGTCACCCTCCTATCAACTTTCACTCAGCCGCTCATCCCTATATATATATATATATATATATATATATATATATATATATATATATATATATATATATATATATATATATATTATTATAACCCTAATTATCCCATTATCTTAGAGAGAGAGAGATTTTGGAGAATTGCCATCTAGGGTTCCTTCATCTTCCACAAGCCATTGCGCATAGCTCCGGACTCCAAACGAGGCCTAGTTTCTTGTGTTAGAAAGATATTAAGGTTAAATTTCTTATTATATAATTTATTTTATTAAATTATGAGTATTAAATTCTTGAAAATTCATAGAGCACAGCATGTCCGAAAATAGACGTGTTTCAATATTTTCGCGATTCCGGGAGAACCAGGAATCAGAATCATTAACCGTTTAAAGTTTTGGAAAGCTAATGTCGAGATAATTGACATATGTTTTTCCCAGAATTTAATTCGAAGTATTTATATACTGTTATTTTGTAGAACTTCTAGGTTAGAATTTAACCATCGGTGCACAATACAAAATTTGTATGTGCCATAATTCCCAAACGAATTTGAATTCAAAAGAGCCGTAAATTCCAGCATATTTTGAAGCTAAAATCTACAAAAAATCATGCATGAAAGTTGAGTTTGTGTCGGTTGACTTTTCGGTCAACAGATCGCCTCGATTTGCGTGCCACGAGTCTCGAGTTGATAAAATTTAGTTTCTTTGGACAAAATTTAGGAATTTACATAAAAATCATAATAATAAGATTAAAATAGGATTTTAGAGTAATTATTCCAGAATTAAATAAATTAAAATAAATTATCTTTTGACGTGATAAATTTGTAATACATAGGCTATTTGGACTGTGACTTGGACTCTGATTTATACCAGCAGGAGGACCCCAGGCAAGTTATCTTGCCAAATTGTTTACAGTATTTTACATGCTTAGTATATTTCTGTATATTCATTCCATTTTTGTTTATTTATTGCATGTGTAGTTCATTTTCAGTCATTACTATATATTAGATATGTTGATACACACTTGACACTTAGTATCATAGAGGACAATTATTAGGCGTATGGGCTTTTAACCACTCTGGTAACACCGTAGTCACTAGCACGCACTATGGTGAGTCGTGTCCGATGGTCGCTACCCGAGAGGTATGTCGATTGATGGAGTCCGAGGGTCGCTACCCCAGAGGTATGTCGGCTGATGATGTCCACTGACGAGCGTGAGGTTGTGAGGATTAGATCGAGTAGCCTACCCTTGCCCATACGTCAAAAAGTTGTCCTTATTTGCATTCATATAGATGGTCTTGTACAGCGTACTTATTTATTTTCAAATTATATGCATGTTTACTGTATTCAAATTGGCTCGTATTTTCTGTATCTTGTTACGTCCCTCTGAGGACCTGGTCCTCTGCCAGGTGTATCTGCTCTTGAGTATTTGTAGGAGTACGGGCCTGGACCTGACGCATTATTTTCTACCGAGGAGGTCTTCCCTTCTGAGCATCTTTGAGTACATCTAGCGATGGATTCTTTTTAGCGGATACACTTCTGTCTTCACATTATTTTATATTGGAGACTTTGTACTCCTCTCTCATTTTAGTTCTGGATATAGTCTTTGGTAGTGGATTTGTCTCCACCCGACTATTATTTTGGATATTTCAGACTCCTTGTTCTAGTTTAGTATTTTTTTTCTATGACTTGTTGTTGTGTGGATAATGTCACGCCCCGATCTCGGCTAACCAATAATCGTCCCAGGGGGCGTGATGCCGTGCACGCGTAGGGCGCGCGTGCACGAGGCCTTAGGCATAAGGATATTCTTTAGAACAATGCAACAGAGTAGACAAATAAGATAACACAAGGTTGAGGCATAGAAAAGTTTCTCTTTTATTTATAATGAACATCTTGTTACATTGCTTGACTCAAAAGTATAAAACGCCCCACGGGCTTACAAACTTGGACGCAAAATGAGATAGCCGATCCATACATTATGTCCCTTTACATAGTTTCAAAACACAAAACACCATGGGTGCAGGTAAGCACCATCGCCTTAGCGTTATTTCCGTAACGGAGAGAGAGGGGAAGGCTAGCTGCTCAACTTTACCAAGCTCATGAGATGAGATCTAATGAGTATGCTACAATTATGTTCTTAGGTGGGTTTCTATTCTTGCCTAGTTCAGATTTTATTTAGCAGGTATGCAAGAACAAAATAACATAACTTCACATGCCACCGTTCGGTGACTTTACCTGTACCGTCTGAACCACCTGTATAACTTACCATAGCCTTCCCTGTCACGAAGACATAGTTAGTCTGCACAGTTTAAATATACACAACATCTTTCTTTGTTGTTTAGGAGCTATCATGGGTTTAGTCTGGGCTGGCGGCGACGCTTGCAGCGCGGGTAGCTAGCCCCGCTACAATTCCCCGCTCCCACGACTAAGAAAGTAGATTCCGCCCGGGTCGAAACGGCCCGGGGCCCCGGTGACCGTTCGCAGGAACCTGGATCCCTTGTGCACAAGAATTCCCATGACCATTTCTATGAACTGAACTTCATAGATTTACTTACTAGCGATTTAAAGAACATCATATACGAAACTGCTTTACTGTACTATCACAATCAACCAACAAGTTATATGAAATAACATGCAGCAGTTTATAGAAGAACACCTTGAACTTATAGAAGAGCATTTTGAACTATCAATAAATACCAACCCATTAAACATCAAAACGAACATGCATGCATCGATGAATTTATGCAAGGTTTTGTATGACAAGCAATGGGTGTTCCAAGCCTACTTCTTATCTTATCTTGTTATCCAACTTATTACTTAATTGGTGTCGTTTGATTGAATGCACCACTGAGTCAATTTTATTATGAACGGAGCCCTTGGAAAGAAGGTGCTTATCGAAATAGAGCCACTCACACGTTGGTTGTATAGGAAGAAGAAGTAGAGATCCCTAAGACTCCGCTTGCGCGTCGTCTACACGATCACCTGCACGCACCAACGGATGATCAATACCTCCTGCTTCGGTCTCCAAGGCTCGATACGAAATGCGAAATCCTAAGAACGAAAGCAATGAAATCCATCGAAACCGTTCAAGAAAACGCAAGTCCTAAAACCCACAAGTACGCAACCAAGCGGCAATCGAAAACGGGCAAGGAAAACCAACACAACGGAAAGGCCTCTCTCTACTCTGCCGCCGAGTCCTTCCTTGAGGCATGATCCATTGATTATGGGACCTGATTCCGAAGAAACCAATCCATAACGAGGAAAGGATCTTAATTCAATCTGTCCCGTTCGGACGGTCGTAAGTATTTCTTGGCCGCGCTCCCCGAGTAGGGGGAACGGGACGAACGGGACGTTACATCATAACCATCTAATAGGAAGTTTTGTCCCGAAACTTAAGAATAGAACCTACCACTAAGGAATAATGAGGGAAATTTTCCCCTCATATCAGATTCAAATTCCCAGGTCGACTCCTCGACCGAGTGGTTTCGCCACAGTACGCGCACTAGCGAGACGTTCGGTTCCGCAACTGCTTCTTTTTATGATTCAAAAAAAATTTAGACAGGCTCCGCCGCGTACGACAAGTCCGCTTGCAGATTCAACTGACCCAAGTCGACTTCGCACTAGCAAGTAAGATTTTCATGTTCTATACGATAATAAAGCGGGGTTATCCCCTCAGCTATGTGCGTTTATCTCTTTTATTAGCATGCAAAGGTTACCGCCTGTACACTAGCACGTAACGTTCATTTTCTTATTGTGCAGCTAAGTAGAGACAGGTTCACCGGGGTCACCCACCTTAGCGATGTATCACATCGGTCGAGCTAGACTCCGGACGCGCTTCTGATAGCCTAAGTCTGACTCCATTGAGGATCCCAGCATGGAAGCTTTTGTATCGAACGAGCCATCTCGCTAAGCAAGGCGGTTGAATAGCTACACTTGTGCCGTTTGAATCGGCCCTCCGGGTTGAGCGGAGCGGGTTGTTACACCATATACCACTCAGAACAAGTTCCGTCCTCGAGACTTCCTGAGCGCAACTCGTGCTATCGCATAACTTCTAAACTTTCGTATACATCTCGTCTTATCCTTCAAGGACTGTCTTAATACTACAATCCTCTATTTTCTCACCATGCGTTACGCCAATGTTGGCCAGTTCTCATCGAACGACTCTATCGTTCAATGCTATCGAGTTATACTCAACTCGATCATTGCACGTCCGCCTCAAAATCTACTGCAGCTAGCGCAGGGCTGTATTACCCAAGTACATGGTATTCT
The DNA here is from genome assembly GCA_036927795.1 of Iris macrosiphon. Classification (NCBI taxonomy): domain Eukaryota; kingdom Viridiplantae; phylum Streptophyta; class Magnoliopsida; order Asparagales; family Iridaceae; genus Iris; species Iris macrosiphon. The sequence goes on along the minus strand of JAYESA010000007.1, from coordinate 63,976,510 downwards.
ATAACTCAACGGGCACTTACGACTCATAATTGGGTGGACTTGCCCAACTAGTTATGTTATCACCATAGGAACCCAACGCAATTGAGCCTATTTCTTGACGTTGCCTATCGAAACCCGTCGTTACGCCTAACCCAAAAGCTCGAATCTCGACAATTTTCCAATCTCGTTTTTGCATCAAATCTCTCTGAGTCACCGTCCAATTTCACTAAATAAATTCGCACCCTATCACCAACGTTTTCTGACTCAGTCTACATTGCGCCTTAGCGCAGAGCTAAATTGCTTACCTGGGGTACGCTCAAGTCCTCCGCACCCTTGGCTCAATCGAACTTAACTTCCTATTCGTTTTTACTCGTTCCGTTCGCCCGAGTGCTTAATCATTTTATTCGAATGATCCATTCGTTCAACTATTGCATTCCCAAACTCAGTCTCGTACTGCGCCTTAGCGCAGAACTATCCCGGTAGCACGAGGAACGATACAATCTTTCCTCTATGAAAATTTAGGTTGAGGCTAAATCATTTCAGTTGCTATACTCATCCATGCGAATTCGAACATTTTCCTTTGCAGCTGCATCCGAGTTATGCATATCGCTAAGTCTGGATCGTACCCATATTCAAGGCGTCCCCCAAATATGTGTATTTCAACCAAGCTCAGTGACAGCTAAGTCTGACAAGCTACTCGTGAAAATCTTTCGAAACGTGGATCGTCCTGCTATATGAATGACCGAACTCTTGTTCGATCCAGCTATCGTCTTATCCTTTACCGTCGCATAACCTATCCAACCAAATCAATTATCACCCGAGTCCTATCTTGCATTACGTTTGTTTCAACGCGAACGTTGCTAGTGTATATTCCCAATTCAAAATTCTAACTCTAAGTCTTGTTGTCCCAGTTCTATCATTCTTCCCGAACGATACTCTGAAGTCAGCCACTCCAGTTTAACTCAAGGCATAGGGTCGTCTGCCTAGTCCCTAGGCCAGCACACACAGTCATAGGTACAACTCAAATTTGCGACTCATCGCGCAACCGTGTTGCACAACGCTCGCCCCAAACACCCTAAGGTCAAACCATTGTTCCTTTACACGGGTATTCTACCCAAGCTTGTTTCACTCAGATTTCTAAACATCGAGCACAGATCACCCTATCACACCAACACGCTCGTTCAACCGAACCCATGATACGCCCACGTTTCAGGTTCAACCCATCGATTCACACACACTATCTCTTTTATCATGTTTGATAGAATTACTTAATCCATCCCTTTCTACACCTGTATCATCAAGCCACATTTCCATTATAGACCATCGATGTATATCATGAACTCTAAGTCGTCCAACACAATCTACGTATCCGTTCATGAAAACGTCCAACATCTCTTTACTTTACGTTTCTAGACTAACTCCTCAAGAAAAATCCTTAGACTCATTTTCTTAGTCTACTCTTAGTATTCCTCAAACAACTAAGATCAATTCCCAAACCCAAGTCTATCCCATTGATACGTTCCATTCATCGAGTTCATTTTGGAATAATCACCGAACCTGTTCTCTTGAGTTTGCTTATCCCTACCGTACGTGAAATCACCACGCCGACGCTCCCGCAGGATAATCGTTCTCGCTGGGACAGATTTCGAATATTATCTTCCTGAACTTGATTTCAAGATCGTTCTTCCAAACTCCAAGCCAAATCTATTACCGCTTAACTCAATCCATCAAATTCATAATTTTTTCTAACTTGCATCAATTCATACTATTTTCCAACCATTGTTATGGTCTAAATCTCCCAAAATTTGAAATCATCGCATTCATACTCAACCGAATTTTATCGAGCGATATCCTACTCAAATCCAAATTTTCCATGTACGGTTTTATTCGTTCACTCCATTATTTCTAATTGCACTTACTTCGATCGCATCTCAGATTATTCAATCTCGACTCAAGTTTGTAATTCGCTTATTTCAACTCAAACTCGCTCGTACAATCCTCTAAGTCTTTTCCGACCATGATATCGATTCCAATTGCCCTGGATTTCTATTCGATGAAAGCCTTATCCCTTATTCAACTCATTGTAACTCGTTCGAACTAAACATTGCATGCTTTCTCCGAGTTCGTTTACTTGCTAGGCACTGTTTATTTATACTAAGGCTTTACCCAATCTCGTCGCTTGTCGCTAGACTCGCTTAACTCTCCGAATCCACGACTTCGTTCAAGCATTACTAAGCCAACAAATACACCACTCAGGGTTCGAGTTATACTCCCTGAATCTTTACAACTCATTATATTCACAAATTGCATAATCGAACAGGGGACTTATCGCATACACTACTCAAGAATTGAGTCGTCCTAATAACTCCTGATTCGCGTTCGCATCCTTCAGTCGTATGCCCAATTCGTTCCTTAGAACTCCAACACAGTCCCTATTAATCGCCTTAGCGATCTCAGACTCGTACACATCTGTATTCATAGTCCTCTATACAGACTATGCTTCAAATCATAACTTATCGCTATGATTAACCGTCCAACTATTTTCGAAAATTCCCTACACGATTCCCGTTACTCGCCTTAGCGGCAATCCGATAACGTCTCTATCGATTTCCCTCCAAGTCAACTTTATTCTCATCCCAACAATACCCAAATCTCGCTGCAACTCACTATCACCAAGGGTCTTGGTACATAATACTTAACACAATTTGGCCAAAAGGCCATGTGCATAGACCACTGTCTGAACGATATTCTTATCTCGTACTCTACTCGTTTGGTGTTTTCATATAGACATATAACTTGCCGATTATAACACGAGTCTCTTCTCACAACATCCTCTATGAGTTGGGACAAAAGCCCTCAGATCATAATCCCGTCCAAGCAATCGTATAATTCCCACGCACTTTTCAAAAATATTTAGACTTATTGTATGGAACGCATCTCATTTTGGCCAAGCGAATTCAAGGGTCTACTCGGGAGGAACAATGTCCTCTTTAGAAACTTTCTTTGTGAGATCAAAGGACCTGAAGCATGCTCTGATACCAATATGTCACGCCCCGATCTCGGCTAACCGATAATCGTCCCAGGGGGCGTGATGCCGTGCACGCGTAGGGCGCGCGTGCACGAGGCCTTAGGCATAAGGATATTCTTTAGAACAATGCAACAGAGTAGACAAATAAGATAACACAAGGTTGAGGCATAGAAAAGTTTCTCTTTTATTTATAATGAACATCTTGTTACATTGCTTGACTCAAAAGTATAAAACGCCCCACGGGCTTACAAACTTGGACGCAAAATGAGATAGCCGACCCATATATTATGTCCCTTTACATAGTTTCAAAACACAAAACACCATGGGTGCAGGTAAGCACCATCGCCTTAGCGTTATTTCCGTAACGGAGAGAGAGGGGAAGGCTAGCTGCTCAACTTTACCAAGCTCATGAGATGAGATCTAATGAGTATGCTACAATTATGTTCTTAGGTGGGTTTCTATTCTTGCCTAGTTCAGATTTCATTTAGCAGGTATGCAAGAACAAAATAACATAACTTCACATGCCACCGTTCGGTGACTTTACCTGTACCGTCTGAACCACCTGTATAACTTACCATAGCCTTCCCTGTCACGAAGACATAGTTAGTCTGCACAGTTTAAATATACACAATATCTTTCTTTGTTGTTTAGGAGCCATCATGGGTTTAGTCTGGGCTGGCGGCGACGCTTGCAGCGCGGGTAGCTAGCCCCGCTACAATTTCCCGCTCCCACGACTAAGAAAGTAGATTCTGCCCGGGTCGAAACGGCCCGGTGCCCCGGTGACCGTTCGCAGGAACCTGGATCCCTTGTGCACAAGAATTCCCATGACCATTTCTATGAACTGAACTTCATAGATTTACTTACTAGCGATTTAAAGAACATCATGTACGAAACTGCTTTACTGTACTATCACAATCAACCAACAAGTTATATGAAATAACATGCAGCAGTTTATAGAAGAACACCTTGAACTTATAGAAGAGCATTTTGAACTATCAATAAATACCAACCCATTAAACATCAAAACGAATATGCATGCATCGATGAATTTATGCAAGGTTTTGTATGACAAGCAATGGGTGTTCCAAGCCTACTTCTTATCTTATCTTGTTATCCAACTTATTACTTAATTGGTGTCGTTTGATTGAATGCACCACTGAGTCAATTTTATTATGAACGGAGCCCTTGGAAAGAAGGTGCTTATCGAAATAGAGCCACTCACACGTTGGTTGTATAGGAAGAAGAAGTAGAGATCCCTAAGACTCCGCTTGCGCGTCGTCTACACGATCACCTGCACGCACCAACGGATGATCAATACCTCCTGCTTCGGTCTCCAAGGCTCGATACGAAATACGAAATCCTAAGAACGAAAGCAATGAAATCCATCGAAACCGTTCAAGAAAACGCAAGTCCTAAAACCCACAAGTACGCAACCAAGCGGCAATCGAAAACGGGCAAGGAAAACCAACACAACGGAAAGGCCTCTCTCTACTCTGCCGCCGAGTCCTTCCTTGAGGCACGATCCATTGATTATGGGACCTGATTCCGAAGAAACCAATCCATAACGAGGAAAGGATCTTAATTCAATCTGTCCCGTTCGGACGGTCGTAAGTATTTCTTGGCCGCGCTCCCCGAGTAGGGGGAACGGGACGAACGGGGCGTTACAGATAAGATTAGCATATCTGTGACTTGTGACATTATATATACCACATGTGAGTTTATATTCATATTACAGCGTACGTATGGGTTATGGTTTCCATATATTGGAGTTGCCATATCTATGTGGCTGGCATGCTTACGTGTTCTAGTCCTACGTATTTTTGGGACTGGGGCGTGACATATTTTTGTGGTGGCCCATGCAGGTCGAGAGCATATTGTCTCGGTTACGTTACTGTACCGAGCAAGCCTGCACCTAGGACTAGAGTATAGGATCTCATCCATAATTGACTATGATTCATCTTCCTCCTATCTGTTCTATTTGAACAATTGTATCATGCTTGATTCATGTGCTTCCCTAATAGTTCCTTGAGTATAGCCTTCTGCTGAGAATATAGGAACCCCTGTTATTAGGATGATAATTAGAGTAGCATACCTATTAAGATTACAACGAGGATATAGACACACCACTAAGTTTAGAATATCTAGTGAACCTAGAATTCCTTATCTATAGATTGGTTTACCATTATCCCTTGATGTATTATGAAGACTTAAGAGTAGTATAGATACCACTAGAGTTAGTTAGAAGCTTACCATAATGTTTGACCCTAGTATGGAGGAACCAATAGAAAACCAAAAGAGAATATTAGGACTGAACCTAACCCTCATAGTTAGATAGTATTGGAGAACTATAAACTTATATCATTGTCTTGTTATTAGTAGACATCACCCTAGGAAGCCTAGAGGAATGCAATCAACACTTCTTCCTTGATCATACATCGAACATTCAACTAGTATACCACTCCACCTTGGAAAACCATGATGCTACCTAGAGTCCCTCTATTTCACATATTGTTCCTCTGTGACCTTAACGTTCGCTAATTGTGCGACGACCAAAATTACGTTCTTCTTTTCTTTATCTTTCAACTCGTGCCACCTGACACTTCTGATAGTAGGCCAATTTATTTCTTTGTTAAGGACACATAGTTTGCTAGGATTATAGTTGTAATCTTGAATTTTGAAATTGTGTGCTTAGTAGTTAGAACTTGATAGTTAAGTTATTCTTGTAGATTGAGACCTGGTGCTTATCCCTTAGTTTTAAATTGCGTAACTTGTACCACACCTCAATACGAGTTATATTCCCTTTCCCTTTAGGCCAGTAACCGTCCTATTCTTACTATTGACACTTGCACTATGACTAAGAGTTAAGATGACCATGACCTATGTAATATAAGAGGATACCCTAACAAGTACCAAGACCCCTTCTCGAAGACCTTAACAAGAGCTTCTACGGTACCCTTAAGACTGTCACAGTATTAGTTTATTATTTTAAGTTGGGTAGTATACCTCACAACCTAGTATCATATAGTCTTTTGACCTATTATTGAAGTGTGATTGAACAACATTAATTGTATGCTAGCATAAGACGACAGTGTTTATTCAGACAATAGAATTTAGAGGTCCTTGCCCCCATTTGGTCGACTAGCGACATAGACAAGGAGGTTGTATGATAACTATAGAGATTTGTAGAGTCTTTATTATTATTGCTTATTCTATTTCTTTTGTTTTGTTTTTGTGAACTTGAATTAACTTGTACCTCCTTTCATCATCATCTAGCGTACCTATAATTGTTGTACCACCTTGACTTATGCCGCTATTATAGCCTAGTTTTGCAAGCTTATTCTTTCATCAAGCTTGTTCACTATATATGTATTAGTGGATGCATACATTAATACATTTCAGAATCAGTGTACTACGGTCTGATCAACCATAGTGCGTGTGGTTCGCCCTTCGTATAACTACTTTACGTGGATTGAGATATCTAGTGATTAGTAGATGAATGAACTTGCCCTCTAGATATGTCTAAGCATATCGTATCCGTTACATAACTGTACTGATGCGAGCATGTGGATAGGCATTACCAAAATAGGATATCAATCCACAACTACTTTAACAATTTCTATTTGAATTCTTTAAACGCCTTGATCCCGATACTTCTATTCTATTACCTCGCCCTTGAACTCTTTATTATTGATCTCGTGCTTGGTATAAGTTTGATACACAGAGAGTACTAGATATACCCAGTAGGCTGATCACATACTTAAGGATTATTCTTTTATAATTAAGGACATATCATATATGATATAATCGGCGTTGAAGTTTTGAGGATTGAATGACATGAGTAAATAAATTAAGGAATATTTTTTTTAAAGTATATAGCCTTCTATGGTAGATGGGTAAATTCTAAGTTGGGTAGCAGTACATTGCCAACTTGAGAGGAATTTCTTTTAGATTATGATCAAGTAAGATTAGATTGGGAGATTCAAGTCATTTTAATTTTGAAAATTTTTAAAAGAAGGATTAAGATAAGGAGGATTTAACGAATTTTAAAATCTTAATATTGCGGACCAAATATTTATACTTTGAGCACATGATTTAAATTTTGAATATTGAAGGATGAATCATCGATTTAAATTTTGAGGATAAATATAGAATTTTAGGCTTGAACAATTGGTGAATTAGATTTAAATTTTATAATTTGATGATTTGAATTAAAAGTTTAATTTTGATTGTTGGGTCACCTATTTGAAATATTGAGGATGTAAATTGAGTTTAAATATTTGAAGAGTATAAAATTCTTAATTTGAGAATAGGAATAAGATTTGATTAGAATTATTTATTGTTCAAAGTCTAGAGGAGATTATGATAGTTGAAAATGGTGATATAAATTTTGATGTGGGATGTCATATAGACTTGAGTTAGATTTGAATCTTGATTATTTAAAAAAAAAATCGAGAAAAGATTACGATAGGTTGAATTTTGATTTAAACAGTGGTTATCTTAATTTTGAAGTGATCGCGATAGATTTGAATAGATTTTATTATTTAAATTTTTGGAAGAGATTGCGATTGACGTACCTTATGTACGAATGCGAAGGATTTAACAAATTATGCCTTATTTTAATTTCGAGGACGAAATTGTTTTAAGTTGGGTAGATTGTAAACTCCCTCACCCAAAATAGGTATTTTGTGTATATTTTATATTATTATATTTATTGTAGATATTGAATTTATTTAGAGTATTCTCTTAGTTAATTAGAAAATAAATTTTTTTTGTATATTTACTTATATAAATATTTATTTAGAATTATTTTTAGACTATTTTAGATTATTGAGATTTTTCATAATTTTTAGTTAATTAAAAACTAGTAACACTAATTTTCTAGGACTTTGAAGAATTTATTTTATGTTCAAACTTAGATAAAAATATTCCAAAATTTTATTTTAGGTTCTAAATAGTCAAATATATTTTCTAGAATTTTTTGGGAATTTTCTGAATACTTTTAGTATTTATTGGGAGTTATTTAGACTAATAACTAATTTTTAGGACTTGTAGAATTTATTGTGCAAGCTCAGAAATATAGAATGGACCTAAATTATTTTTTAAGGTTTATAATATTATTATATATTTTTTGAAATTATTTCAGAATTTTTGGAATAATGTTAGTATCTATTTTTAGTTAAATGGATAAAACTAATGTTTAGAGCTTCTCCTAATTATAGTAGTAAACTTATGAATATAAAATTGTCCCAAATATTTTTCTAGGGTTTATAGGTTCGAAATATATTTTATGTAATTTTTTCAGATTTTTATGATTATTTTTAATATTTATTTGGAGTTGTTTAGATTTAAAATAACTTAAATAACGTTTTGATAAAGGCAAATCAAAAACAAATAATATAACAAAAACCAACCAATCAGATTCTGACATGTGTCACCCTCCTGTCAACTTTCACTCAGCCGTTCATCCCTATATATATATATATATATATATATATATATATATATATATATATATATATTATAACCCTAATTATCCCATTATCTTAGAGAGAGAGAGATTTTGGAGAATTGCCATCTAGGATTCCTTCATCTTCCACAAGCCATTGCGCATAGCTCCGGACTCCAAACGAGGTCTAGTTTCTTGCGTTAGAAAGATATTAAGGTTAGATTTCTTATTATATAATTTATTTTATGAAATTATGAGTATTAAATTCTGGAAAATTCGTAGAGCACAGCATGTCCGAAAATAGACGTGTTTCAATATTTTTGCGATTTCGGGAGAACTAGGAATCAGAATCATTAACCGTTTAAAGTTTTGGAAAGATAATGTCGAGATAATTGACATATATTTTCTCAGAATTTAATTCGAAGTATTTACATACTATTAATTCTGTAGAACTTCTAGGTTAGAATTTAACCATCGGTGCACAATACAAAATTTGTATGTGCTATAATTCCCAAACGAATTTGAATTTGGACGAGCCATAAATTCCAGCATATTTTGACGCTGAAATCTACAGAAAATCATGCATGAAAGTTGAGTTTGTGTCGGTTGACTTTTCGGTCAACAGATCGCCTCGATTTGCGTGCCACGAGTCTCGAGTTGATAAAATTTAGTTTTTTTGGACAAAATTTAGGAATTTACATAAAAATCATAATAATAAGATTAAAATAGGATTTTAGAGTAATTATTCCAGAATTAAATAAATTAAAATAAATTATCTTTTGACGTGATAAATTTGTAATACATAGGCTATTTGGACTGTGACTTGGACTCTGATTCATACCAGCAGGAGGACCCCAAGCAAGATACCTTGCCAAATTATTTACAGTATTTTACATGCTTAGTATATTTCTGTATATTCATTCCATTTCTGTTTATTTATTGCATGTGTAGTTCATTTTCAGTCATTACTATATATTAGATATGTTGACACACACTTGACACTTAGTATCATAGAGGACAATTATTAGGCGTATGGGCTTTTAACCACTCTGGTAACACCGTAGTCACTAGCACGCACTATGGTGGATCGTGTCCGATGGTCGCTACCCGAGAGGTATGTCGATTGATGGAGTCCGAGGGTCGCTACCCCAGAGGTATGTCGGCTGATGATGTCCACTGACGAGCGTGAGGTTGTGAGGATTAGATCGAGTAGCCTACCCTTGCCCATACGTCGAAAAGTTGTCCTCATTTGCATTCATATAGATGGTCTTGTACAGCGTACTTATTTATTTTCAAATTATATGCATGTTTACTGTATTCAAATTGGCTCGTATTTTCTGTATCTTGTTACGTCCCTCTGAGGACCTGGTCCTCTGCCAGGTGTATCTGCTCTTGAGTATTTGCAGGAGTACGGGCCTGGACCTGACGCATTATTTTCTATCAGGGGGTCTTACCTTCTGAGCATCTTTGAGTACATCTAGCGATGGATTCTTTTTAGCAGATACACTTCTGTCTTCATATTATTTTATATTGGAGACTTTGTACTCCTCTCTCATTTTAGTTTTGGATATAGTCTTTGGTAGTGGATTTGTCTCCACCCGACTATTATTTTGGATATTTCAGACTCCTTGTTCTAGTTTAGTATTTCTTTTCTATGACTTGTTGTTGTGTGGATGAGATTAGCATATCTGTGACTTGTGACATTATATATACCACATGTGAGTTTATATTCATATTACAGCGTATGTATGGGTTATGATTTCCATATATTGGAGTTGCCATATCCATGCGGCTGGCATGCTTACGTGTTCTAGTCCTACGTATTTTTGGGACTGGGGCGTGACAATAATAAAATTTGAATTTGAATTTAAATAATAAAAAATATGATTTAGTGTGAGAAAAAAATAGTGTTTGGTGTGTAGAGAGGTGGGGATGGGTGTGTGGTGTTGTGTATGAGTTAGTCAAGTTAGTTAGAGGGTTCAAGTTGGGTGTTCGGGCTCGGTCATGTGTAATGAATCAAAAAGGGTCAAATTTGACTAATTAAAATGTCCGGTGTTTCTATATTATTAAAATTACTAAAATAACTTATATAAATTCCAGGGGGTTTACATGTGGGCCCCCTCTCATATGTAATGGGACTCACACTTGTATGTGAGAGGGGACATAAATAGGGATAGAATATTTGGGACAACAAATTCTATGCAATTGTTATTTGCTTTAAGGAAAATGCTATGGAGACACACTTCCCTTAACACACACCATAGCCACACTGATGTGGCAGTGCATTATTAGATGTCAAAAAAAAAACCTTAAAAGGGAGAAAATAATTAAGGTCCAATAATGCACTGCCACATCAGTGTGGCTATGGAGTGTGTCAATGAAAGTGTGTCCCCATAGCATTACTCTTGCTTTAATTTCAGTCACACGCTTTCGGGTTCATGTTGTACATAATCCGACCGGGATCCGACCCTTTGACAACCTTACCAAAATTATGTAAGGTCTTTGCTATGCCTTACGAGACCCCCTTAGGCATCGTTTGGTTCATTGATTTAAGGAATCGGGAAAGAAAACTTGTTCCTTTCCTTTGTTTGGTAGCCACAGTCTTGGAAAATATTTTCCTGATAGGAGAAAAAATAGGTAGAAAAATGGTTCTTCTCAAACACATGGGATTGATTTTCCCTCCTCCTTTCGCATCATTTATTTTTTCATAATAGCCTTTTGTTATTGTCTATTTACCAACATATATTTTTTCATAATATTATTTTTATTTGAAAGACAAGGACATTATGGAAATATTAATATATTTATTCTTTTCTTACCTACAACAACTAAACACTGGAAAGGAAATCAAATGATCTTTCCTAAATGGTTTTCTTATTTTACCAAACACAAGAAATAAAATATGATAGTAATCCTACTTTTCCATTTCCATAAAAAATACAAGAAATTTTATTTTCCTTCCATGAACTAAACGAGAACTTAGAGCATCTTCAACCCTATTGTCTTATTTTGTGTTGTGATTCCTATGTGGCATGAGACAAAAAATAATGTCTTTCCTATGTGGCAACATTATATTCACACAAGACAATGAGATATAAAAGTGTTCTTCAATGCAAAAGAATTAAGAAGACAATAAAAACTACTTTTTTCAACTTCCATGACAACTTTTTCACTTCTTCCTTTTTTTTATAATATTTTTATTCATAATTGATGATGTGGAAGTAAAGCATTGTGAAGTCAATTGTCTAAATTTAGACAACCAACTTTACATTGTCTATGGCATGTCATTGCCATGTCAACTTTACAATTTATTTCACATTTGCATTGGAGAATAAATTTTGAAATAAATAGTTGTGATTCCTATGTGGCAACCATTTTTTACAAAGTCACAATAGGGTTGGAGATGCTCTTACAACTAAGGGGTTACAACCGCCACATGACTGACCTCCATTGGGAGTGGGGGGAGGGGTGGGTGGGGAGAGGGGGTTAGAGCATCTCCAATCCTATTGTCTTGTTTTGTGTTGTGATTCCTATGTTGCATGAGGCAAAAACAATGTCTTTTCTATGTGGCAATATTATATTCACACAAGACAACGGGATAAAAAATTATTTTCTAATGTAAAAGTATTGACAAGACAATAAAATCTATTTTTTTTCAACTTAAAAGATAACTTTTTCACTTATTTCTTTTTTTATTAATATTTTTATTCATAATTGATGATGTGGAAGTAAAACATTATGAAGTCATTGTATAGATCTAGACAATTAATTTTATATTATCTTTGATATGTCATTGCTATGTTATTGCTATATCGATTTTATAATTTATTTTATATTTGTATTGAAGAAGAAATTTAAAATAAGAAGAAGGGATTCGTATGTGGTAACCAATTTTTCCAATCTCACAACAGCGTCGGAGATGCTCATGTATGTGGGTTGGGCATTCGGTTGTAAACTTTTAGCATTATTGATCATGTAAATCCTAACCGTCGATTTTCTTCTTTTCTACGTTCTTCTTCCCGGGCAGCCCTACCAAAACCCTAGCAAAACCCTAACTAAGCCATTAATTTTTTTCCTCCTCCTCTTCTTCTATCTTCTTCCTCGAGCTCTCTCTCTCTCTCTCTCTCTCTCTCCAATGTCGTTGTTCAGCTCAAAAACGCTAGAAATCTACAGCAATGACAAGAGAAAGAAGCAAGGAGAAGAAGAAGAGGAACCGCAAGAGAAGAAGACGAAACTCAATGATAGCTGGAGGAATCTCGATCTGATCCTATCCCTGGGAAAACATCACAGAGACGCGACTAAAAATGCCGAAATCCAAAGGTTTGGCTTCTTTCCGATTGATCCCGACCTTTTTCTGTCCGAAATATTTGATTTTGATTTGTTCAACTGAAAAAAAACAGGAAGAACATTGCTCTCGCCTTCAACTTCGTGAACACGGGGTTTGACACCGACCACCGATGGCCGAAGAGTCCGGTACCGACCTCCCGTCTGGCCTCCGTCATGGGCAGTTGGATTCAGTCCGTGATTTTGGAGAATTCTTCGGACTACAGATGCTGGGTCGTGTTCGAGTTCTGCTTGAAGAATTCCCGTGTCGGTGTCCACGATAGAATTCTTCAGGCCTTTGCCGGCGCCTTGAGGAAGGACGGTGATGACTGCGACTCGTCTGTAGATTTTTTCAACACTGTGAGCGGATGTCTGGATTTGATCCTTTCGTCCAATCCGAGAGCCTTCTCGAATGCCAATAAGGATTCGTGGTTGCTTTGTGCTGTTGAGGTTGCTGGTGTTATGTGTAGGATTTTTGCTGCGGGATCCTATGGAAGTAGTGAAGTTCTGGGGAGGATGTCAGGTCTTCTTCTTGAGCACTTTGTGAGCTTTCTGAGGTTCCGTCCGAATCCTAGAGACATTTTTCCTGAGTTTGTAAATAGGCTCCTCGAACCCTTGTTGGAATTATTAGTTTTGTTGCATGAAAGGAGTAAAGATGAGAACTTTATAAAGGTTGGAGGCTTCCTGGATAGGATTGAAGATGTTTTGTCAAATGGGTTGTTCCATCCTGCACATATCGGCGGTTTTTTCAGCTTCAGAGGGTTAAGTTCAGAGCAAAAAGCCAGAGGCTCAAAGGACCAGAAGAGCTATCATAAGCATTTATTTGAGAAACTACGAAAGTTTATATTGGAGAAGAAAGGGAAGGCACTGGAGGGCTTTGGATACTTGTTTCGCTTGTTTGTTATCAGTGCCAGAGCTCAGAAAGGGCTGTCTTTGGCACAAAAAGGCGAGCGATCTTTGAGAAAAGGTAATGAGGTTTCCGAGGAAGGTCAAGAAACAAATAAGCCACTTTTTGAAGTATTTGTGCAGTTTATGCGGCCTTTATTGCTTGATGGAGATGCTGAAAGTGTGTTCAATGAGTTGAAAAAAGTAGCAGAAAACTTAAAAGTGGTGCCTGATGATGGTGCAAATGATATATTAAATGAGTTGGGAAAAATTTCAGAAGATAGCTTAAAAGGAGCTCATTGCATGCTCAAATCTGTGAATGAGATACTCTTAAGTTTTATTCAGGAGAAGATATATGTAAGGACAGAGGATACATCTGAAGGAGCACAATTTAGTTTCTTGAAAGAGGCTTATGATGTTGTAGTTTCCATATCTGACAAAACCTATATGCTTTGGTCATCGATGGTCCATATGGATGATGGTAGGGAGAGAAAAATGCTACCTTTGATTGCAAGGGAGGTTATTGCAGAAATGACCAACTTTCTAGAAATTGAATATAGGCTTGTTGAGGATGATCTGGTAAACTTGTGGCTGATGATGTTTTCCTACATGGCTGTTTATATATCGCTGGAGGACACGGAGCCTTTTCGATTGCTTGCATCCGAGATTTCAAGCCTTGGATGCAAACTAATTAATGTCTATAGTGAGCTTCGTCAGGTTAGTGGTGCACCTCTGTGAAACTATGTAGATGAATTTACTTCAAGCTATCAAAATTTAGAACTGTTTTCTGGTTGCCTTTAAGAAAACCTATTGGCCTTACTAAAGCTAGTTACCTTGTGAAGTTGGGCTACATTGTTTGACCATAAAGTTATGCTATGCACTACAATGGAATCTTCATCTATCAACAGAACTTTGGTCATTCAGTCTTAATATGTTTGACACCTATATCACTATTGAGATATATTAGTTGGTATATAGTGACAAAGTATATTCATTCGCTAGTTAGGGAGAAACTGATCTAGATTAATAAAGCAATGACTAGATGAGAATATACAAAGTGTTTCCAAGCAAGTCTAAGCAACTTGATATTTCAAACAGCTTGTTCTTTCACCTAACACATCTTGTTTCTTCACCCTTGAAGTATACTGCAGCACTGAAAATTTTCCCTAAATATATGTTACCTTTCCTAGTTGCTTCTAAAGAGCTAGATGTATAGAGAAAATTGAGAAAATGAGTGCTAGCTGTATGAGTCCAAGGCACTCTTTCTGGCTCTTTTGGCACCTGCTGGTTGAGAAACATACTTCATCAGGGACTTAAAAATGTAGAGGATTGTCCATTTTTTATCAGTTCTTTTATCTTTCCCCACTTCTCTATAAGTGGCTTTGCATAATATACAACTAATATCTCGTCTTTCCCCTTCTAGCCCCAACATCCCGTCTCTCCTGGAAATCATGTAGATAGGAGTAAAACGAAAAGGAATAAAATCTCTTTGATTAATTATAAGTGAATGACATGACAAGTCATAAAATCTGAATATAGTGAACATAATAAAAACCCTCAAATTATTTGAAATTAATATGTTTATGTGATACCTATCATAAAGCCTGCAATCAGTTGATTGCTCAAATTGTTTAAGGTAGATGATGTTTTGCCTGTATGCACTGAAGATCAGCCACTTATAATTCCCCATCATGCACCTGTGAAGAACAATGTTGAGTTGGAGCATGTATTGATTAGGAGTATTGAAGAATGCACTGGTATGGGGGTGTAATTGAGGGGATATGGAGCACATAAGTTGCTACAACATCTATATATTTTCTGGGAATGAAGATGAGTGCAAAATGACATTTATGCAGATTATATTTTATCCATATTAATTAAAATATTACAGATTTAAATTGATATTGTAATGATATGTCCCAGATATTGCTAAATATGCTAAGATTTTTTGAGAGAAAATAAAACCAATATTTACCTTTAATATCTTTTAGCATAAATCAATTTCTAGGATTGTCTATGTTGATTTTATGATTGTCGTTGATGTTAGACTATCTAGGCATGACGTACTCACATGTTTTTTTTCTTCCATAAAGATATAATACAAGAGAATCGTTTGCCAGCCCACATTATATATATATATATATATATATATATATATATATATATATATATATATTGGGTAGCTATGAAATTAAGAACAGAAAACTTGGATATTGGGACATGATGTATGATAGGCCATCTGCTTCTCTTCTATTTAACCAAGCTCTCCAAGAAAAAAAGTTAAAACTTTTGAAAAGGGTTGGTTGCAAATTTAATAGATGTTAGCGAGTTTCCATAACTTTGTGATAATAATGAGTAGTGAAATCCGTCAAAGTTTCACTTCTAAAGTAAAGTGCCAGGAAGCTACCTGTACTCCTGTATGACAAGAACCGACACATTGTACTTAAATTTGGTGCGAAAGCTGTGTGTTTTATTCATTATTTGTTGGAGATAGGTGCATAATTTCTTAATTGAACAATCAGTACCCTCTTTCTTATGTGATGAGCAAAAAGTTGATGAGGGAAAAGGGTTTTCATCAATGTTAAATAGTGAAAAACCTGGTTAGAGGAGCACCTATGGACTCCCTTCCCATTTACTAGAATATGCACATTGACCATAATACTAGTGTATGAAATACTTTGCACTCAATTTGACAATTTTTTTTCAGTTCGACAATATTTTTTTTCAGTTCAGAGACATTTTGAGTACAACTAGCATTATTATTCTTTCTGGCAAATTGTATTGATTTCTTCATTTTCCCTGTTATTTTGAAGCAAAATTTGTATTCTCCTAGTAAGGATGGAAGTGGCATGTGGATTTCAGTCTCTGCTAATTTTCTTCTGTCTGACAATTTGTATTGAGTTTGCAAATTTTGTACCAATATTTTCTTATGGTTTCTTCTGTGAATCATGTAGGTTAATGTTCCCCTTTTTGCATTGTGTAAAGCTGTGAGACTTTTGGGAAGTGCTGGTAATGTTGCTGCAGCTGGTTATTCAAAGTTTATTTCTTTCCCAGCTTTCTCCTCCCACATTTACCTCAAATCAGTGGGATCTTGGTTATGCTCACATGAACTCCAACTTGCCATTTCTGATGCTATCAAGTCTATACCAGAAGGGCAAGCCAGTGGATATATACAAGAACTCAGAACAGATATTATTGATACATTACAATGGATAAGGCTCCCTTTCCCGAGGCCAGATGATGCAAAATGTTCTATTGGAACAGATAACCCATTTTCCTGCCTTCAGGTTTTGGATATGCAAACTGAACTTTTAGGAAATTTTTTCTCTGAAATATATACCATTATGCTGGATTCCTTAAGTATCACTGCAACCAATAGTATCTTAATTGGGAACTCTATTAAGGACATGATGACAACAATAGGTGGAAGTTTTAGTGATTTGGTGCGAACTCAATCAGGTAATGTGGAGGAGTTCATCTTTTCTTTTACTGGGAGAAGATTATATAATCACAGCATGCCCGAAAGTGATCGTGGCATATGGACAAATTTGTCAGGTGTATCCTGGGTGTATGTGTTTTTCTTCCGCATGTATGTTGCCTGCAGAAGCTTATATCGACAGACAATTAGCCTTATGCCACCAAAGTTGTCAAGAAAGGCATCAGAATCAATGGGGAATTTCTTTGTTGTGGCTACTGAAGTGGATTGGAGAGAGAAGCCTGAATTTATGGATGAAGGCTATTTTTCTTGGATAGTTAAACCTTCTATTTCTCTTCCACATGTCATCAAGTACCTAACAAAAGATTTTCTTCTGATAAGTTCTACAGTCTGTGCTCCCCTTGTATATATAGTACATGTAATGGCATTACAGAGACTCAATGATCTGAACAGGCTAATCAGCTCTTTTGAATTCTTGTTAGGAAGGGGCAAACATAAATCAAGCAAACAGGTGAAAAAACTCATTGCAGTTTCCAGGCAGGAGGCAGCAGAATTGACAAATTTCATGACAGGACATATTAAATTATCAGATTATGATGGATTCTTTTTATCTGGTCGGAATGATGAAACTGTTGAGGGGAATCCTGTGTATCATGATGCCTGGGACTTGGGAGTTTGCTCTTTGAATGAGAAGTCTTTGAACATTGCAATTTGGAGGCTACTTTGCCAAAATATTGATATTTGGTGTGCTCATGCTACTGATAAGCGACTGAAGAATTTCTTGTCTTGTATGTTTCTTTTCTCGATTCCACCTGGATGTACCTCTAGAGATGCCAGTGAGGAGTGCAAGGAGGAGAGATGCCAGCAGAAAGTCACCATGCATTGTATTTCCTTGGAATTCCTCACCAGTACTGTTTCATATGAACAAACTGTAAGTATTGCCAATTCTACAATCATTCTTTTTGAGACATGATGGGATCAAGGAAATCCCAGGCAAATTTCGTTCACAGTAAACCAATACATTCAGCAGAAAAATAACAAATATGAATTGTCAATTCTGCAATCATTGTCTCCTTTAATGTATCAAATCTTTTTATATATATTTCCTTCTGATGATATATTCTGGTATTTTAACAACTGATTACTTTTTGCATTTTGAGTTATTGATACTTCATTCCTCTCTATTGTTAGATTCTGCTCAAGCATTTTACATCAAGATTTTGCCGTGTTCTGAAGAAATTACTGTACCCCATATTATCACATCCTTGTGTGAGTAATATTGATTTGGGCGCCTTACCAGATTGGTCAGAGTTCATGAAAATATTGGAGAAAGAGCCGTTGTCTGGTATGGATTACATGACTGCTTTGCCTAATCCTTCGTTCTCACAATCAGAAGGGGTCCATCTGAACATGCAATATTCAGAAAATGATGAGAGGCAGGCATGTTTCTTACTTAGTTTGGAAAGTTGTGAAAGCTTGCTCAATCTCCTGTGTAGGATGCCGAAAGTCCACGTAAATTGCAAATCCTTCTCAATTTATGCAACATATGTGTTGAATCTTGAAAGGTTAGTATTGTTCTTACAATCTCCATCTTTTTGGTACTTGGTTGGCTGCATCTGAATAGTGTCAAATGTTTTCATTCATCTTGGCCTCTGTATAAGACAAATCTATTTAAATCGAATACAGTTTATTCTCTCTCTCACGCACCTCAAAAATCGTATGTGAAATGAAATTGTAAATTTGAAAGTTGGAGATCCCAATTTTGCTACCAACGATACATAAGAAATTTAGAAGAAATATCTCATATTTTGGCTTGATTTTGTACTCAAGAAATTTTGATTCCCTACAATATTTTTATTCTTACCTTTGTTAGATTTATAGCTTCTTTGTTTACTTTATTGTTCCATTATATTTATTAAATGATTATGGATAGGACAATAAGTCTTCTTTTAAAGAAAAAAAATCAGGTTGGCACAATCACTTGACTGCTGTCTCAAGTCTAGTTTCAAAATCTTGGTTTCAGTATTGGGTTCAGATCCTTCCTATGAGTATGTTGGTCGGTTTCTGTTGTTTCAGCAGTTTTGGACCCACCAATTCCGGTCTGAAATGGCCAAAATTTATAGCTCTAGGCTGATGCTTTAAACCTTGCTCAAACCGTACATTACTGCAAAACCTAAGAAGAAATTTTCTGGCGAAAAAACCCCTTGTGAAGATAACATTTTAAGTAGAAAGAATAAGAGAGACAAATGAGTGAAGATAATTTCCTTTGGTGTAGAGCATGGAGGAAATATTGAAATTTGAAAGGGTTCTGACTAGGAGCTTGTGAGAAGAAAGATTAAAACCTTGAAGTTGGAGGTTCAAGCTGTGAGTGCAAGTCAGTCCCAAGGGTGACAGGGAATAAACACTGGGAAAGGTTGGTAATCTAATTCCATCTTCAAATGCTGTATTATTTTGTAAAGGGAAGTCTTTACCTTTGGGGTTTGTAAAGAAGTATGAAGGAAGAATAAGAAGAAATGGAAAAGAGGGACTACTAGTGTTTGATTTCAGAAGGAAGGATGGAAGCATAACAGTTACTGTTTAAGCATGTAAATATAAAGAATGTAAGAGATTGCATAATCATGGATGGCGGAACAGAAAACACTAGTCTAGGAACATCAACGACAGCTAAGCAATATCATATTTCTAGTTTAATGCTGGTCAGTTATTTACTGTAAGGTACCTGGAACCTTCCAGAACGTGGAACGAAAATTCGGTTTAGGGGGGGGGGGGGGGTGGGGACTAGGCTTCTCCAAAGTGCAATAGGTTTATCTCGAGCGTGGTTTCTTTAAAAGCTACATCTTCTCTTTAAAAGCTTCGCTGGAAACCCAAGCACACGATGTATTTCCTTGTCGGAATGTAGATCTCCACTTTCTAATTTCCTGACATTCCGGAAATTGTGTACCTGGATTGGGAATTGCATGTTTCCCGGATCGGCTTTCCCGAATCACGGAACGCTACCTAAATGTTGTGTTTAGGTAACCATTGTTTTATGTCTGACAGAGTTAGAAGCAACACATTCTCAAGAGCACTTTAGTTTCCCTAAACTGTTTAATATGTGGTTCATGATAGAATCAAAATGTAATGTTCTAAGGGTAGAATCTGTAAGCCAGAGGCATATGTTGAGGGTGGGTGGAAAGCAGAGCAAGGTTGTGAAAGTAGCTAGATGCTAGTCAGGTGGGCATCGGGCGCCTAGTCCGTCTAGGCGGCCGCATAGTTCTAAACAATTCAAAGAAACAAAAACAAAAACGCATAGTTCTAGGCAGTTCAAAAAAATAAAAAATCCTGCTGAAAATTGTGGCAATGGACCAAAAAACCAAAAAACTTGCATAGTCGGGCATCAGGGGCACTAGGTAGACTCCACCTAGGCGGCCGCCTAGGCCGATTTTTAGAATAGTACAGAGCAAGGTATACAGAAGATAGATGAAGATCCAATTAAGGCATTAGGCAAGAAGTATGATTGATGCCCTTTTCTTGATGTATCTTGAGGAATAGATCAGGTGAACTTGGTTGTGGTAGTTACAAGGATTGCTTATTGTCATGTTATAACCTAGGTTGTCAACTCGCATATTGTATCATATTGTGTTGTGGATAATATGATATAATAATTCTAGGAGTTTACATCTGTATTTGTAAATCCATATAGGATCATTGATTTAACATAATTTTTTATTTGTTTTATCTTTACAAGTTTATCTACTTTCAGAATCCAGATTCCTATTTATACATTAAATGACTCAAGTAAAAAAAAATTGATGCTACCTACACATAACGAAATTGTAGTATATCATATCGTCACTGTTCTAAAAGGCGGCCTAGGCACCTGGTACCCGTCCTATATCCGCTTAGGCGCCCGTGTATTCCCCCCAACGTCCGACTATGCATATTTTGGGGTTTTATTAACTTTTTCTGCAATTTTCAGTAGGATTTTTGGATTTTTTATTTTATTTTTTGAACCGCCCAGATTTAAGCGTCCGTCTAAGCCGCCGCCTAGGCGGGCCTAGCGTTAGGTGGTGGGTGTCCGTCCGCCTAGCGCTTTTCACAACCTTGCGTATCGTAAGATACATATCGTGTATCACTAGCCTACCTTAAAGCCCGGGATGTGCTCCCTCTCTTTCTTGTTACCCTTTTATAGTTTCTGATATTTTCTATATGTACAGTACATGATGTTTTCTATAGAGCTAATAAGTGATGGGTTAAAGGTGTAACAATTTGAGAGGTCTTGAGTTCAATCCTTAACGTGTACATATTTTGTTTCAATTTCTGTATGAAAGACCAGATTTGAGTAAGGAAAGAAAAATGAAGGCTCATAGCTTTTATGTGCACAGAACTCTATTGACATCATATCAGGTCAAGACTTTCCTTCCATGGCCTAAAGCAGATGAATCACAAAGTTGATCTTCAAAGTCGGGAATTTAGAAGGGGGTGGGCGTGGGGGTGGATGGGGGTGGATGTAAGTCAATGTTTGTATTGGCTCTTCCCCTGTCCGTACGTATCCTATACAGATTTGCTAGGATTCAGCTTAATTTGGTAGTGTATGGCTCGGAAACAGTTCGAACATGGTTTAAATCTGAACACATGATAGATTGGTTGGATTCAACATGCTTTTCTGGGCCATCCTCCAAAAATAGGAAAAAAAAGAACCTGCAAGTTTTTTGAATGTCCTTATCCCGTAGGGGTACCTGTGTCTTTATTTGTGCAACATAGATGCAAACATAAGTATATTTATGTAATTTAAAATAGAAATATTGTATTGGCTTAACATGGAAGTTCTGAAATTCTTTATACTATTGTCATCAAAATATATTATTATATCTTTCTGCTGCTCTCTTTATTTGTACTGATCATATGATAGTTTTTGGGACAATCTAAGCAAAATTTGAAATTTGAACCCCAATTCTGATTGTATCATTGATTAATCATTTTGCTAATGATGATTGCACATGCATTTTCAGTGATTTGCTTCACCTATTTTGTTATGTTTGTTCCATGATTATCTATATACATAGACAGATGACATATTGTATATATATATACCTAGGTTACTCCTCCAGAGGAATATCTGAGACATTTCTCGACACTCATGCCAGATAAGGCCGCCTGTGTCTAGGCTCCCAAAGATCCAATATGGTTTAGAAATGATTTTGCATGGTTGTGATCATGCTTGGCATGATTGAGATATGAGAATTTAACATTTCCACGCAACGAATCATGTCTTTTTGGAACTTAGTTACTCTCCGAAAATGCATAAAATAAATATAATTAGATATAATTTTTGGAATTTGTATATAAATATGCTTTTCTGATATATATACAATCGTATCCATGTTCTACCCTTATCCGAGAGTTTTTAAAAAAATGTCGTATTTTGAATTCATATCGTCCTGATTCGAATGTCTGTGTCTACAACCTAGGTACACCCACATTTCTATTTATTTTTAAAGTCCTTATTAATGTTCTATCTATTTAAATTTGATAATTAGACGTCTTAAGTGTATTCATTTTTTATTTAATTTCAGATTATTTTGTTGCTAACTTTCCCCTTGTGGAATACTGTTTCAGGTTAGTGCTTTAAAAAAATCAAGTAGAGTCATTTATATGCAGCTGCTACAAGCTTCTAAGGTTGTTTATATCTTGCCGAAGGGCCATAAAGTTACTTGTAAGGACATCTTTTGAAGAGAATTTTGGAGCTGATGTTTCTTCTGTTTGTGTTGGGTTTGATTGTTCGTCTTCTGTTTTGTGAATTTTGGAGTCTGAGGTCCATGACACATCGTAGACCATCATATCCGGTCAAGACTTTCCTTCCATGACCTAAAGAAGATGAATCACAAAGTTGATATTCAAAGTCGGGAATTTAGAAAGGGGGGGGGGGGGGGGGTGGAATGGGGATGGATGTAAGTCAATGTTTGTATTGGCTCTTCCCCTGTCCGTACGTATCCTATACAGATTTGCTAGGATTCGGCTTAATTTGGTAGTATATGGCTCGGGAACAGTTCAAACATGGTTTAAATCCGAACACATGATTAGATTGGTTGGATTCAACATGCTCTTCTGGGCCATCCTCCAAAAATAGGAAAAACGAAGAATCTGCAAGTTTTTTGAATGTCCTTATCCTGTAGGGGTACCTGTGTCTTTATTCGTGCAACATAGATGCAAATATAAGTAAATTTGTATATAATTTAAAATAGAAATATTGTATTGGCTTAACATGGGAGTTCTGAAATATTTTATACTATTGCCATCAAAATATATTATTATATCTTTCTGCTGCTCTCTTTATTTGTACTGATCATATGATAGTTTTTGGGACAGTCTACGCAATTTTTGAAATTTGAACCCCAATTCTGATTGTATCATTGATTAATCATTTTGTTAATGATGTTTGCACCCATGCATTTTCAGTGATTTGATTCTTTTTTTGTTGTTGTTGTTGTTGTTGTTGTTGTTGTTGTTGACATATTGTATATATACACCTAGGTTACTCCAGAGAAATATCTGGGACATTTCTCGACACTCATGTCGGATGAGGCCGCCTGTGTCTGGGCTCCAAAAGATCCAATATGGTTGGAAATGATTTTGGCATGATTGAGATAGGAGAATGTAACATTTCCACGCAACAAATCATGTCTTTTAGTTACCATCTGAAAATGCATAAATATAAATATAGTTAGATATAATTTTTAGAATTTGTATATAAATATGCTTTCCTGATGTATATACAATCATATCCATGTTCTACCCTTATCCGAGAGTTCTTAAAAAAATGTTGTATTCCGAATTCATATCGTCCTGATTCGAATGTTTCTGTGTCTACAACCTAGGTACACCCACATTTATATTTATTTTTTAAGTCCTTATTAATGTTCTATCTATTTGAATTTGATAATTAGACGTCTTAAGAGTATTCATTTTTTATTTAATTTCAGAATATCTTGTTGCTAACTTTCCCCTTGTGGAATACTGTTTCAGGTTAGTGCTTTCCAATTTATTAAAAAATCAAGTAGAGTCATTTATATGCAGCCGCTACAAGCTTCTAAGGTTGTTTATATCTTGCCGAAGGGCCATAAAGTTACTTGTAAGGGCATCTTTTGAAGAGAATTTTGGAGCCCATGTTTCTTCTGTTTGTACCGGGTTTGATTGTTCGTCTTCATTTTTGTGGCTTTTAAAATCTGTTCATGCAATAACTGGTCTGCCTCATACCTTTTTTGGAGAGAGCTACAGTCAGGTGCAAGATTTGATATTTTCATTGATAGATAATACTACTAGTATTTTTTGGGCGTTAAGTGAAGGACAAATGAATGCAATAAGGTTCTTTCCAATGAATGATGGGAAAATCCATACAGGACCACCTGTGGATGATGATTCTACCGAAAAACAGATGTTAGTTGAGTCCGGTGGTCACTCACCACCTGTGGATGATGTTTCTACGGAAAAACAGATGTTAGTTGAGCCCGGTGGTCACTCTAAATCTCCTATATGTATCGACTCTGAGAAATATTTGGGACCTATGGATGAGATATTGCAAGAAGAAACAAGAAAGTTACTGGTTTCACTTAAGGCAAGTGTCCGGGCTGTTAGATTGGAACCTCACTTCAGAGTTCTGGGCTGCAGTAAATTATCATCTACAATTTCTTGCTTCCAAGGGTTTATTTGGGGGCTGATACCAGCCTTAGATAGTATGTGCAGGGACTGTTCCACAGACAATTCACAGTGTACTAAGTTGATACCGGGGCTTATCTCTAAACTCGGCAACTGCATTGCTGTATTTGGAGACTTGATTAATCTGTGCTTGCACATATTGAGCTTGGATGATAGGAAGGAGTCAGATGTCCATGATACTGTGGAGAACTTTGAAAAGTTACATGACCTTGATATATCATCAAGCTTGGATTTGCTTGCTTTTAGTGCTAAAAAGTTCTCCCGCAGCAAGTTTGAACATTCTTCTAAAACCCATCCGAGTACAGGAAAGCAAGATGCAAGGCCAGATTGCTTAACTTGTGAACATGCTGATAATATAGATAGTCCTTCAGGATGTGTACATTCCCAAAGCTCCAGACTGGAGAAGAAGAAATTGTCATTTCTCCATGCAGACTATTTGGGTAATTTTATTGATGCAGTTCATAACATGGATTTATCTAAGATGCAAAACTTGGAAGGATCTTTGATACAGAGCCTGTTAAAAGCTGAAGCTCCCCAGATTGCGTTTACAGTAAGACAGCTCTTCAGTGCAGCTGCAGCACTTCTGAAACTAAAAGAAACCATGCTTTCATTTCGTGGGGCTGCAGGATCAGAAATTCACAATTGTCAATTCGGCTCAAGTACTATGATTGTTCTTCTTGAAACTTCTCAACTACTTCTAAGGAAGATGTCTGAAGAAGACGGCAGGCCAGAACCATTTTCTTTTATTTGGTTAGATGACATATTGACATTTCTTGAAGTTGTTGGGAGCATGTTTAGCTTCACTGATCGTAATTTATCAAAAGATGCATATGCTCAGTTAATAAATACACATTTGATGTCTATAGGGAAATGTATTTCCCTACAAGGAAAGGGTGCAACTCTATCTTCACATGAGACGGGATCTAACACAAAGATGCTCTATTATCAAAGCTCGTCTAGAAATGACGTGCAACTCATTGGTCATAGGAACTTTGATGTAAATGCATTTAAAGCTAGGCTGCGGATGTCATTTAAAGGATTAATCAGGAAGCCCTCAAAATTGCTCCTCAAGACAGCCCTTAAGTCAATAGAAAGAGCGCTAGTAGGGGCTCAACGAGGCTGCAATGTGTTTTATGAAATAGAAACTGGCAATTTGGATGGTGGAGAAATATCTTCAATTGTCGCAGCTGGTATTGACTGCTTCGATTCTGTTCTTGAATCTGCATCAGGTACTTCTTGGTTTCTGCTTCTATGTCAGAAAGATGAATACCAAATTCTTGGGTGTCAGTTCATTCCAAGGAGTTAGAGAATTTTCATATTTCTGTAATTCTTATCAATTACATTTGATCTGCATCCATATTTGTATTTTTCGCTTGATGTTTATATAGTTGACTGCGATTATGCATTTTATAATTTGTTATGTATTGCTAGATATATGATTACTCACTGCATCAATCTATAACTGATTTTCTCTTCTTATTCTAGGCTTTCCGGCAGGAAATAAGCATGTCCTTGAGAAGATTGTCTTGAGCTTAGTTGGTGCTCTGTTCAACATTGTTCTGCACATTCGGAACCCAAATATCTTTTATCTAGAGAAGCCGCTTCACTATGAATCTGGTGCCAAACCTGATGCAGGGTCAGTTGTTCTTATGTGCATTGAGATTCTGACAAAGGTTGCAGGCAGTCATTCGTTTCCAATGGATCCTTGCCATGTGAGCCAGTGCTTACAGATACCACTAACACTTTTTGAAGATTTCCACCAGCTCCGAGATTCTTATGTCTCATATGTGTTTTCTGAATCCACTGATACCAAAAAAATAACCTCTTCGAGAAATATGCACCACATCGTAGACCCTCAGTTCTCCATTGAGCTGTATGCTTCATGCTGCAGATTATTGTGCTCAACTCTTAAGCACAGAAACAGGTATGGATTTACTTTTAACTTTTATCCAATGTTACTTCACAATGTCTGATTATTATGATAGCTATTTTTGTCATGCATTAGAGGGCATGTTGTTTAAGTTGCTAAAGATTAATGCTCTGATGTGTAGGAAGTGGAAGACTTAGCTATTGTTTTAATAGGACAATCATTTGAGAAGAGGAACAACTGATTGGAATGTTTTCTTAGTTGAGATTGAATGTTATCGTTAGATAGTGTTTCTCGGTTACATAAATTAAAATACCTAGTTAAAAAATATAGAGAACACATGATTACAAAAAAGTGTAAGATATTTTGATGGATCATACAAGGGACATCAGGCCTAATGAGGGAACAGGCTTCAACATGTTTAAGAAGTTGGTGAATTTAAGTGTATTGAGGTCAGGATACTTTAAAAGGAAACTCTTATGCGATACAGGATGTTGATATGTCATCTGCAATCACAAGAGTGGAAGAAGGATTTTCCTATCGAAATCTGCTTCTGTTCCAGCCTTGATAAAATTGCAACTGCTAGAATTCACTGAAGAGTGAACACAAAAACCTAATAAGTGAAATCTGAATAACTTCAGATAAAGATTCTTAAGTGAATTTTTCGATTCAACTTTCATTCTTAGTCTTAGGATGTGGTTGCTACTAAATTGAAATAGATTTAAACCTCAAACCTTTAAATTATAGTGGATCGGGACCCTTAGTACCATAGGAATCTGAGTGCATAAAATAACAGCGCAACACCTGGCTTCGAGATTGTACAAACCAGGCTGACCGGTTTACTTTGGGATGTGCTCTCTTGGGCCATGTTGCTAAAAGAAACAAACCTCTGGCTCTGGGTTTGTTTAGTTGCTGATTTGCGGCATCTGCTGCTTACCGAATAGGAACTCTCCTCTAGTTGTAGTTTGGTTTCACAAGTTATCTTGCATGGGAACAAATATAATAGGACACAATGCAACATGGCGATATGGGCATAACATTTATTTTGGTGTTTTCCTAGTTTACTTTGGAGTCTCCGTTTCTAGGGCTAGGTTTTACGCAACTCTCTAGGGCTTCTGATGAATGGCAACTGGAATTCACCCTTCACCGGATTAGTCTCTCCCCCATCCCAAATTACTACTTTTCTCTGACCCCCTCTCATTTCCTTTTTTTTTTTTTTTGACAATGCGTAGAGATCGGAGACTTGGGGTTTCTTTGCAGGTCGAGTTCTGTCACTAGTCAAATCCAAACCTGCCCGCAAACCCTATGTCCTATATATGAATCCTGACAGAATCTGACCAGAGTATGGATTTGGATCTAAACCTTGTTCCACTCATTTCTAGCCGTATTCTACCAAAATTTACCCTATCTGTACGTATTGACCAAATGCAATTTTGTCATGTCTATGCAATATAACTTAGAAGTAACTATCAGAACGTCTGAATCTGGGTGTGGAGATCATGACATCCACATCTATGCTTCAGTTGCACCCTTATTTTACCAAATTGTGAACACAAGACAATCATTCGGACCAGGCAGCTATTTGACTTCTTTTCTTTCATTCAGCCAAGTTATTAACAAAAATCATAACCTTCTTAACGATCTCAATCCAAGTTTGTTTAGGCCTACCCTAAGCCTCTCAGCTCCTTTGACTAATATCTTATTACTGCTAACCGATGCATCTATTGATCTACGATGCACACATCCAAACCACTTGAGACTATTTTCTCTCATCTTGGCTCAATTGGTGCCACCTCCAACTTCTCTCAAATACATTCATATTAACACTAATGCTTTCCGGACACTAAACCGTAACAATAATTGCCGTATAATAACTCACTGAAATCATATTCCTTATACTATCATATTGCCCCTCATCCATATTAATATTCTCATTTTAGATAAACTCGTTTCCTGGAGATGTTTTGTAAATCTTCAAATCAGTTTACAAGGTACATATATCTACTTTTCATTTATGTTCTCTTAGGGCTCTATGGGCTTTGAAAATTTCTCATAGAGGTTATGTATGGTGTACGGATACAAATTCAACACAGCACAATAAGGACACGATGACACTGACATGGCACCATTTTGGCTTGTCCTGGGTAATTTGGTGTCCTTGTGCTTAATACATGTCCGACTTGAAAATCTTCCCTATTTGGAGTGTGGGTGCTTATTAGGCAGTTACAATAGAGAAGTTAGCTAAGATCTTGCTCACTCCTTGCAACATATTATCAAAATCTACATAAAAAGATAAATATTATAGTTTCTGCCTGCTATCTAATTTCTGATACATAATGAACGACTTCAGTTTCTTCTAAAACAAAGCTATGAAAAAAGATTGTGTAAAGATGTATGTTGCACGCTGTCTCACGAATACTCCTATGGAGGACTGTACCCGTGCCTGTATTGTACCCGACATGTATTGGTCACGATATTTCTTTGACACTCCCGTCGGATATGGCTCACCCAAGTCTAGGCTCAAAAGAGACCTAAAACATAGTTGAGAGCAATTTATATTTCTAATCATGCCAAACACAATTGAGATATGAGAAAGTTTTCATTGCATACTATTCTTTATAGAACATTTTGTTACCTAGTTTTTACCAAAAATTTGTTCAAACTATTGATACTATTAAGGTATAATATATAAAATATTTATAGAAATATATTTTCATGTGTATATTTAACCGTATCCATGTCATACACGTATGCCAAAAATTTCAAAAATGTTGTATTCCGAATTCGTACCATGTTCGTATTGGAATTAATGACATATGTATGTAATCTATATGGATTCGTACCTGTATCTATGCAACCTAGGTTGCATAGATACTCCTCGAGAGGACAGTATCCGGCAAAATATTGAAAATAATACTTCCTTGACATTCCTATTAGATACGACTTGCCTATGTCTAGGCTCCAAAGGAACCCAAAACATAGTTGACGGTAATTTTGGTATGTTTAGGATCGTGCCAAATATAATTAGATATAAGACAGTAACATTTTTTTGTGTGCAGTGTATCCTTTTTAGAACATTCTTAAGTATAAATGTTATTAAGATCCAATATATATGATGTGTATAAATATAGTTTCATGGATATGTATAGCCGTATCCATGTTGTACCCGTATCCCAAACTGTTATGCTATATTCCAAATCCGTATCATATCCGAATCCGTGCCCACGTGCATGCAACCTAGGTAAAGATATCTGAAGCTTCATTTATTGCATATTGCTAGGCTCCCTTTATTATCTCCGGTTGGTTAGATTCCTCGATATGAACTTTCCCAAAGTAGTGTTCTAAATTTTGCTAGGCAGAATCGGTGGTGCGGCGGAGGGTCATCGCCTAGGTGGACGATTTTAAAAAAAAAATTGAAATCAATAATACAAATTTGAAATCCAAACATGTTCTAACTTCTAAATCCATAAGACAATAATTTTTTTTGAAATTTCAAATTTGAAAATTATGAAATTATGAAATTTGAAGTTTGAAAGTTGAAATTTCAATGTTCTAAAATTCAAATACAATATTAAAATCCAAACAATATATCCACAATACAACTAAGTATAAAAAAAAAAAAAAATAAAAATAAAAATGAAAAACCGAACGGCCGCACATGGCCTCCTAGGGCCGAACAGGACCGCCTAGGCGTCGAATAGGCCCGAATAGGCATGAAGCAGAAGAGGCGTCTAAGATCGCCGAACATGGAATTTTCGGTGCGGCGGCCGACCGCCTAGCGCCTAGGCAGCCGCCTAGGTCGATTTTTAGTACATTGTTCCAAAGTGCAATGATAACCACTCATTGAGATGCCTATAATGAAATAAATGAAGCTATGCGATGCTACACTTAGATCCGATGTCTAGCTCAACAAGCAGTCGAGTTTACACTCAACTCATAAGTTTGATAAAGGAGTATCCTAATCCTACAAGGCTACAAGCAAGGTAGTTAAAGACGCAAGGCGCACTTAAAGCGTGTGCCCGAGCGAAGCGAGGGCACAAAAAAAATACATAAAGAAATAGTAATTAAAAAAATAAAACCAAATAACATATTAAAACCAACAAAAGTATGTTAAACATAACCAAGTGAACTAGCATAACAACAATAGCAATAACAGTCAAGAAAACTAAAAATAGTTTGTATTCTTCCTAACACGCATTTAGTAAATTTTAGTTTTTTTCAGTTCAACTGCAACCAATTTTGGCAACCATGAAAATGGCTACCTCTCTCCCATATATATATATATATATATATATATATATATATATATATAAACCATAAGGCGCGCCTCGGCGCACCTTTTCTTGGTCGCGCTTTGCTGAAAGGCGTGCCTTTGGTGCACCTGGCGAAAAGTGCCTCGCCTATTGAGGTGCAAGGCGCAATTGCTGTGCCTTTCTTAGGCGCGCCTGATATGCGCCTTTGACTACCATGGCTACAAGTAGAAAGTATAAAACAATATAGGCAATAACTTAAATCACATATCGACATTCTGAAATTCATATCAGTCGACTCATAAGTGTGATAAAACAGCATCCTACAAGGCTACAACTAGAATGTATATAACAAAACAAAACAAACAACTTAAATCACTTATTGACATTCTGAAATTCGTGAAACTAGATTTATATGTTAAGATCTATGGATATAGTAGGAAGTCTGCCTTCTACAAAGGTTACATATTTTGCAATTAGTTGAGTTTTAGTGCAAATGGTTGGAAGTTCTCACTTATGCCAGATTGATCTCTAACAGTATGTAAACAAGGCATTATGTGGAAATTCTGATTTTAGGATGTGCAGAACTTCCCATTTATCTCTTATGGTCCAATTATATAGTCAGATTTCTTCGAGGAGGTTGAATTTTCATCACATGCGTGACACGGTTTACTCGAAGCAGGATTGTTAAGGCGAGTGAGGAGGCGGGGACTCAAAGGTGGCGAGGTAGGGGCCTCAAGACTAAAGATCGGGGTTTGTAGTAGGTAACAAGCTTGTGGTTCATGACTGAGACTTTGTCTTGTGGTTTGAGGCTCTAATCCTTTGCAAATCTTGTTAAGCATATACATAAATGCAGATGGGTGTTCATTCAATCAATCAATCAATAAATCAATAAACCATACTATTATGGACCTTGCAAACCAGAGATAAATACTTAATACATTATAGGTAAAGTAGTAAAATATAAAAGGTAAGAAAGGAAAATGGTTTGAAAATTCTAAAGGTGAGAGTCTGGTGAGAGGAGTAGAGGGAAATACCCTCATAGAACGTGAGCAAAATATGCCAAAAAAGGGAAGAGTGTGCAAGAGATGGAGAGAGAGAGATTTACCATAGAGATCAACAACTGCTGGAGTTAACATCATGATCCTCTGGTCTTATCTGAAGAGTATATATATATATATATATATATATATATATATATATATATTTGGAAAAGATAATTTTATTGATAATTAAAAAGTTACATCTCCGCTTTTATAGCATGATATTGACATGATATTCTATATTATGCAACTATATCTCTAAGAGTATTTAGCGAGCGGAGCCCAACTCCCCCTTCGGTTTTTAGGCCGACAGAAATCCGTACCATCCTTCCACACAAAGTATGCATATAACTTATCCACTTTGCGAATTATAGTCGATGGAAGCATAATGATCTGTAACCAAAACATAGAGATGGTAGAAATAACAGAGCGAACTAGTTCAATTCTGCCTCTAAAAGATAAATGTTGTGCCTGCTAGCCCTCTATGTTTTTTTGCACAAAATCAACCAAACTCTTGGCACTCTTGAACTCGTTGCATAGTTAATAGAAGGTGGCAACCCTAAATATTTAACGGGCAACGTACCTCGTTCAATCTGAAGGATCTCTTTGAGCTCCTCCTGATTTGGGCAGTGGGCGTTGAAATACACTTTGCTCTTCAATCTATTAAGTTAGAGGCCAGACAACTGGCTGAACTCCATAATTCGCACTATGGTATTGAGTTTCCTCTTAGATGGAACCAAGAAAACCAATAGATCATCAGCATAAATAAGATGAGAAACTATCAGCTTAACTGACTTGAACAACGACATAATATGCTTCCTATGAATAGCGACATCCATCAAGCAAGTAGCATATTACATAACCATAGTGAATAGATACAGAGATAATGGGTCTCCCTAACGTAGCCCCCGATTTACTGGAGAAGAACATGTACGGCTGGCCCTTAATTAGAATTGAGAAGATCGAAGTGGTGATGCATTCATGAATCCTGCCCACCTACGTAGCATCGAAATCCATAGCTAACATAATATGACACACAAACTCCCTATTCACCATATTATATGTTTTCCACATATCAAGCTTCACACAAGCCTTCCTTCTAACTTTGTTAAACTTTGGCACAATCTTATGAGCTAATAGAGTATTCTCTGCATCGATATGCATTTGACAAAGGCGGTCTGATTTGATGATACAAGCCCCTGCATAATATGCTCCATCCTTCGGCACATAATATGCGTGTTAATTTTGTATAGAAAGTTGCAGCAAGAAATCGGTCTGAAATCGGCCAGGGAGGTAGCGTCTTCCTTCTTCGGGATAAACACAAGAAAAATATGATTGGTTTCCCGCAGCAGCTTTTCTGTGGCGAAGAAGTCCTGCACAAAATACATAATAAAATGTTTTAGCTCTTTTCAATGAACTTTGTAAAATTTACTGTTGAAGCCATCTGCTCTGGGGGGCAACATTCTTCACCATGTCTTCTACTTCTTCAATTGTAATAGGCGCGCTTGTAGCAACTGATTTCCCTGGGTTGAGACTAGCTTCTTACAAATAAATTCAGGAAACTCTTGTATGTAGTTGTTTTGGTTGTAGAACTTTTGGTAGTCAGATATATCTTGACCCTCAGCACTAACGAGCTGTCTTGCCGCGTTCGGATAATATCATAAAAGAATTTTGTACACCGATTTCCTTCCTTCAATCAAGCACATTTGCTGGATGTCCTGAAGCGCCCGCTCTCGTTGGGCCAGCACCGCTTTTGGTCGATTGCTATTCTAGCGCTTAAGCGCGCGTTTAACCGCCTTAAGCTGATGCTGTATTGCGCAATCCCGTGCACTATCAACCGTAGGCCTAAGTGAACCCCTTATATGCAGGGAGCGACTGTCATGCATTATTGTATCGAAAAGATCTAGCTTGTTGCCGGGGCGGGGTGGCAAAATGAACCAGAATTGGGGAGTGATCACTGGTAGACGAGGCAAGGCCCTCCGCTACCGCAGTTGACATAATATTGAACCATGCATTATTTTCAAGGGCCCAATCGAGCTGACACAGAATTTGATTATGAATGACCCTATTATTCCATGGCCCGATCTCTCCAAGCATTTGAGCCCAGACTATAGCAGTTATTGTTGAAAGTCCGCAAATATTGAGTCTGGAATGTCTCCCGCCAATCTTTTCGTGATTGTGCAGCAATGGATTGAAGTCTCCAACCAGAAGCAGGAATTGTGAAGTTGGAAGTCCGCAATATTGCCGACTCTGATGTCTTTTGCTACAAAAGCTCCCGCTTTTGCCTGTCGTTGTGCCCATATATTGTGCCGAACATGAGTTTTAAATCCTCTATTTATAAATTCTCCAGCAATTAATTGGTCAGAGTTAAGAGTGATGCACGCGAACCAGAGTGTGGTATCCCATAACAATTATATGCTCGCCATATCACTACTGTTCAAATTGTGAGCATGCGCCCATAAGGTAGGGGTCCTCTAGCCAACTTCGACCTTGATTTAATTTTAGTCTCCAACAAAACAATAATCGTACTCAGCGTTTTTTTGGCAACTTCACGAATCTCTCTTCAATGACTTAGCAAGTTAGCACCTCGTGTTCCATATCGATATGGACATTATTGATGGGTGGTGTGACCTTTAATACCTTTCAAACTCTCCATCAAGTCATTGGTGAGTTCGGTTCACAAACCATGCTCCTCTTCCTTGCCAAATTGAGTATCTTTAGAGTCCTCGCATAACAGAATCTTCCAATTGGGATTATCTATACAGAGCTTCTCCTTGTCCAGGGCTGCTGCTATCCTGTTCCCGTCCCTCAAATCTTCTACGGTGGAAGTCATATGTCATTTATTCCTGGAATAGTTAATGTTGTTGGAAGTCGCAGTCGTTCCCTCCCTGGCATGACTGCTCCTGCTTGCCGTTTGGGGTATGGTACTCAAGGTTCGCAATATCAGTATCAGACCATTTCTATGAGTATCTTGATCGGCAGTATCAGTGATTTCAGATCGGAGTATCAAATTTTTTGGTATTGGAAAGAAAATAATTAATAAATTAACATTTTAGAAAATATATTTGATATATTTATGCATAATTTTAAGTATTTTCAGTGTTAACTTGCAGTTTTGAAATTGAATGAAATATTAGCTTTTATATCTTTGCTGATTGGTTATTTTTATTTAATTTTGTTTGCCAAATTGACCGAAAAAGAGATCCACAATGCCGGAATCGGTCAGTATCAAGTATCGGTCGGTATCGGATCGGGACTTGCCAAACCGTATCGATATCGGCCGTATTGACCGATACTGCAAACTATGGCGGTACTCTACGGTCCCCATACATGACCAACTGTCCTGAAGAGGAACTCGCCCTGGCCTCCGCTGGATCTGTTGGCTCTCGCCTGCTCTCCTCGGAAGCCCTATCTTCTCTCTGGACAACCGCTGCTACCATTGTCATCCTTTCTCCCTCATACTCCTCCATGTGCAATTCTCCCCCGTCTTGCCTATCTGCTTGTTATTGGCTGTGATTAAATGGGAATCCCTCGACAAGGGTGTCCTCTCAAATTGCCACGTTCTAACCACATGTCAAAGCAATGACATCTACTACATTGGAGATACCTACTCGTAGTCAACCATCTGAGTGAAAACCTTACAAGAGGGCACTTCAAATTCGAACTCCCTCTGTAGTTTCGTGGACGCTTCAATTTCGACAAACACTCGGGCATATGCGAGTATTGTTTTATGAGCAGTGACATCATCTGATTTAATAGGCTTCCTGATAATACTTGTGAGCTTCATCAACTTAGGGGTGCTCCAATATTAAATAGGTATTTGTGGCAGTCGAATCCAAATCGGAACCGTATGAAGCAGCTCGTGTTCACATTTGGAATTCACTTGCCATTGGTTAATAATGATCAATCGACCGTCAAACGTCTAAGGCCCCTTGTAATATATGTTCCGCTTCTTCTTGAAGCCTGAATCGCACATAGAAAAAACCATTATCTCGTGGAAAAAAATTCATATTGTCCCGAGGTCTCCATACTCGATTTGCATAGGCCTTAAACTAGCCTAAGAACGGTCTGTCGACCAGTATATAGACGACCAGGATGTGCTGCCAGTGCTTTACAGTTTCTACCATGTCCTCCATGAAGTGTGCACGTCTCCTATTGTGTGTCATCGGTTCCATATATTGCATCTCAGCATTTGCCTTAGCCACTCCTGGACGATATATTGGCCCAGGATTTGCCTGTTTTATTGCGATCATGCCCTATGTCACCCGTACTATTGCATTGGACGTGGCGAGTTCTGCCATCCCCCTGCAGCCGGAATCGGTCTCCAACGTGATCCACCTTCGTTAGATGACAGTCCTCCCTCCTTCCTAGGTGGTGGCCGGTAGCCATCTCTGACGTCGGTCGCTCGTCGGAACACTAGGCCGCGTCCCACTCACCTGACCATTAGGTCGGCGTATGCTGTCCGCCTTGGCAATTTCCCTAAACTGTCGACTGCTACCTCCTTCCCCGACTCCCATTATTTTTCTTTTCTGTCGAGCGACTGTCGTCCACCCTCCCGCGGCTACTGCTGGTGTCGATCCCTAAACGTCGCGACTCCTGCGTTTGTCGTCTGTATGCTAGGATCCTAGGAAGCAACCCTGAACTCTAGATCGTCTGTAGTCGTCGCCGCCACTCTCTATTATATATATATATATATATATATATATATATATATATAGGCTAGTCCCTAAGGCACTAGCTTAGTGGTAGTGCAGGGGGACACCTATAGGTAGGTCCTGGGTCCGACCCCCCCCCCCCCCCCCCGGCGACTGGGTGGCGTAGCTACGACCCATCTTGGAGAAAGGACATAACAGTCTTGATCGACGAAGGAGAGAACGAGATCAGTCTTGATCGACAACAGTTGAACCACGGGGGCAGGATCTTCCCAGGGGAGGAGACGGGGTCCGACGGCGACTCAGGCATTTGCGAGAGGAGGTTGGCGGGGAAGGAGGGACGACAAAGGGGTGAAGGAGTGCAAGCTGGCCGGAAGCGCCACACAATAGCCCTTGAGGGATCGGTGAGGAGCTACCCAATACAATATCTGGAGCATGGTGCTGTTATTATTGCAGATAATCCAGAATGGACGAGGCACCTAGCTAAGGGGGGGACAAGGAGGACCACATGAGGATGCCATGGAGCATTGTTAGGAGGAGCTAGCGTCTACCCTAGGTGGTAACTCTGGTGAGATTCTTGGGGACCTTATTTCTAATTAAATGTCATTGATGTCTTGAAATGTTAGGGGAGCGCATTCGCTTGGAAGGAGGCGTGAGAACTGTGATGTGGTTAAAATGGAGCAGTGTACGGTTTGTACTCTGTTGGAGACAGATCAAATCGGAGAGTGTCCTTGGTCGACGAAATCCGGCAAACTGGGCTCAGGTACACAAACTGAGTCTATGTGGTGTGGCGCGGATATGGGTTCGTTGGGATAGTGGCAACTGGAATGGGTAGATCATGCATGTCTTTGAGCAGCTGATAGCCGTTTCCCTTACGAATGCTTAAGGGATGCAGTTAGTGTTAGGAGCGGTGTATGGGCATAACGATCGCCGCAGGAGGGATGCCCTGTGGAGGGAGATTATTCAGGTCAGCACGTTGGCTGAGGTTCAACTCGGATTGCCGCTGCTGATTACATGGGACTTTAATGCTCTACTTCATAGGCATGAAAAAATTGGTGGTAGGAGAGTCCCAGATGTTGTCTTACAGGATTTCCAAAATTATTTGCTTCGATCAGGCTTGCAGATGCTAGAGCGTAGAGGACATTTATACTTGGCATAATAAGGCTGTTCAGAAAAGGGTGGCCTGTCAGCTGGATAGGACGTTGGGCAACATGAAGTGGTTCCTTAAATATCATCAACCCCTTGCTGAAGGGGTGGGGGCGGGAACTAGTGACTATTGCCCCATCAAGGTGTCTCTTTTGTAAACCGAGATACATGAGACAAAAAAGCTTATCCATTCAGATATTGTAATACATTGTTTCTGTCAGAGGGGTACCAAGAGGCGGTCAGTGCTGGGCTTCAGTTGGGGACGCGGGGTAACCCGCAATTCCGGTTTGTTCATCGGCTGAAGCGGGTTAAAACTGCCATTAAGGATTGGCTACATGGCCGGCCTACTAATGAGCTAACAATGAAGACGAGAGTTGCAGGAGGTTCATGAATTGTTCTAGGCGGACATGGCCAATTCAGACTTGGCGATCAGGGAAAAGGCACTGGTGGAGGAGGTGAACATTCTGAGGATGGCTGATGAAATTCAAATTGCACAGAGGGCTAAATGATTTTGCCTTAAAAAAGGAGATAAATGTACCAAGTTCTTCTATGATGTGTTCATAGGCTGATTGATAAAGACGGTAAGTAGATGTTTGCTGCTTGAGATATCCAGGTAGAGGCTGTAAGGTACAACACTGAGCTTTACAATCAATTTGATTATATTAGTGTTCTAAAAATAGGCCTAGGCGGCGCTAGGCGGCCGCCAGCCGCACCGAAAAGGCTCTAGGCGGCCCTATTTTAAAATTTCAAAAGAATAAAATAAAAATAAATTTACCAGTGGTGGTGGTGGTGGACCGGTGGTGGCGGTGGCTCTGGTGGTGGTGCTGTTGGCGACGGTGGTGGTGGTGTTGTAGTGGCGACGGTGGTGGTGGTGCTGTAGTGGCGGCGATGGTGGAGCCGGGAGAGGAGGGAGGAGAGGAGGGGAGGAGAGGGAGGTGATCCTCTGTCATCGTACCTCTTCACGCTGGTTATGGAGTATTTCTCGTGCATGTTCGATGCTGCGGTACACTGGAGGAGGGTCACGCCTATCTATAAGCAGGTACGACCGTGTGTTTCAAATCTGATTTATGCTGACGATTTACTTTTGTTCCTTGAGCCGGCAATGGCTAGCCTTGGAGCTCTGTCAGAGATTATGGATGGGATTGGTACCCTGACGGGCCTACACCAGAATAGAGATAAAAGCACAGTCTATTTTAGCTCTTTATGCTCCAACAAAGATAGACGTGCGGCCAAGCTGGGAGTGATGAGAGAGGATCTTCCAGTGAAATACCTGGATATCCCGCTGTCGATTAATTATGCAAGAGATATGGAAGTCAGAGTATGGTGGATTGTGCGCAGCGCAGAGTGGAAGGGTGGCAGGCCAGTGTTTGTCTTTTGGAGGCAGGATAGAGTTGGTCAAATCGGTAATTATGGTTATTGCTGCGTTCTAGTTGCACTCTAAAAGGAAGGGGGGTTGGACTTCGACCTCTGTGGATGGTCCGAAGGGTGGCAGGATGAAGTTGGTATGGCGATTGATTCAAGGTAACTCCTTGTGGGCGGAATGGACGAAGAGCCGATATCTTCGGAGGAGAAACTTCTGGGACTGATTCTAATAACAATGAATCTGTGTCTTTCAAGCATATTCTTAGTCATCCGACTTTCATTCAGCCAGTCATTTCGAGGTTGTTTCAGGACGGGGCGGATACAAACATGTGGTTGAATCCATGGATTCAACACAAGAGTCTGGTGCAGAGAGCTGGGTATCCCATGGCAAGGGAGGATTTCAGGGGGGAGGCGGTCAACAACATTATTCGAGGGGTTGCCTAGCGGGTGGAAACACATGCACACGCCAATTCCTTTGGAGGTGTTATACGGCTGTCCAGGATCGATGGCTCTCTTGCTCGGGATGTGTGGGTGTGAGATGAATCTCCTAAATGTAGCTTTGTATTCTCTATTGTATATAATCATATTCGAGGAGTACACGGGGATTTGACTTATAGGGACAGTGTAGATGAAGGGGATCGCGCGCAAGATGCAACTTAATGTTTACAAATTTGCCAGGGAAGGTTGCTGATGAGGGATCGACTGGCTCGGTTCGGTATATGGACTGGTGATCAAACTTGTGTTTTGTGTAGGTAGGAAGCGGAGACTATGACACATTTATTCTTTGGATGTTCGGTGTCTAGACTGGTATGGAACATGCAATTGGAGGTGCCGAGTCTGCGGAGTGGAGGGATGCTAGATTTTTTTGGTGCAATTGAGATGATAAGGGCGGCTAGAAGTAGGGGGTCGACTTGGTTTCGTGAGGCTTGTATCAGGTTGGCTTCAGCAGTCTGGCACATATGGAAGGAGAGGAACAACCGTATATTTGAGGGTCTCAATACGGTCTCTATTGGTATTTTGCACAATATATAGTTTGATGTAAAGGGGATATGAGTATAGGGGGCATTGTTTGAGTTGTATTGGTTATAAGTTTGCATCATTAAAGGAATTACCTTTTTCCATAAAAAAAATATTGATTGGTAACTAGCCTTGATAGAGGCACTGCCATTGATGCAGGCCCTGGTGCATTATGTGGAATGGGTCCCCTCCTTGTTACAATGACCCATGTCACCCGTCCCTCTCTATCTTGGTTTCCTCAATTGGTTG
Organism: Iris macrosiphon; assembly: GCA_036927795.1. Classification (NCBI taxonomy): domain Eukaryota; kingdom Viridiplantae; phylum Streptophyta; class Magnoliopsida; order Asparagales; family Iridaceae; genus Iris; species Iris macrosiphon. Next base: position 63,936,132 of record JAYESA010000007.1, on the reverse strand, counting down.
GTCGACCATTGTTGTTTGTTGTCCTCACATTGGCCACATGAGACCTCATGATCAGTGCAGGGAGCCTTGTCCGGTCATTAGGTCCTCCCAAGATACATTTAGGTTTTCAGAAGATGAAATCCTAATAGAGCCAGAGTTTTCCTAGATTTGGCAAAGAGAGTAGGCACTCTCACACACACACACACACATATATATATATATATATGGAAAAAAGGGATATGAGCCATAGGCTCATATTCTTTCATGAGCCAATGCACATGTGGACCAATAGGAATGTAGTGTACTAGTGTACATGGGTGCACATGGGATGTAGGAATCCATTCTTATTGGTCCACATGTGCATGACTCATATAGGAATATGAGCCTATGGCTTATATCCCGTTTACCCTATATATATATATATATATATATATATATATATATATATATATATATATAACACAAGCACGCGCACGCGCACACAAACACATATATATATATAAAATGGACAAACTCACACGCCCAGCGGGACCGCCCCTGCAGGGCGTAAGATCACCACGCCAGCGCTCCCGTGGGACAATCGTTCCCCTCGGGACGTGATGCCGTGCGAGCCTGGAGTTGCGCCCGCACTAGACAACAACGTTAGTCGTCTTGGTTATCATCGAACTGATCGAGTTTGCAATGGAGGAGCAGAGTTACAAACAATTATCCATCTGAGTATACGAAGCGAATCTCAAGGCACGAGGTTCTCTGAATACAATGACATTGTTCCATACATTATGTCCCTCTATACAAAAGTATCTCCAAAATAACTCGATACGGCTCAAGGCATCGACTCTAGATCTCCGGCTCCTGAGGATGAGGTTCGGCTATCGCTTCTTCGGACGATCTAGTACCTGCGAACAAGCAAACTGGTGGGGGGTCAGTACTCTGAAAAAAGCACTGGTGAGTATAAGAGCAACGAACAGAAGCAACATTCACTAAAACCAACACTAAGTAAGCATGTGATAAAAATATTACATTACTAGTAATCTTTCTAGTTTTACCTAGGTTCGTTACATGCAGTATACGAGCAGTCATATTACTTCTTTTGGAAATATCTTTGAAATCAGAGTTCAGTTCAATACAACTAAGCATACAAGGTAAGCATTTCAAGCACGATGTGCCGATCCTTATACTATCAAGTGTGCGCAACGTGTCTCGTGAGCTATACTCAAAGACTCTAGGGACAATGTAGCATCTAGTGGACTATTTTTTTATACTAAAGGCGATCATCATATTCAAGCAAGCATGCAAGTTTAGGTGCGATGCAAGACAATAAGCAAAACAACATATCACTTATTTATTGATTCTTACCCCTTGTCGAACAGTTATCCCTGCAGCAGACATACAAGTTAGAAACAATTTACACATAGCATATATGCACTATTCCTGATCGTTCCTGCATTAAATAGTTAGGTATGCAAGAAGGCTAGTCTAGCATGCGTCCTAACTACCTGATATGCATCTATCTCCATGAACAAGCTAACTTCTCTAATGACTCTAACGACGCACGCGCGCGCACACACACACATATATATATATGTGTGTGTTATATATATATAATATTCGTAAAATGGACAAACTTTGTGCTAATTTTGTATAGAGGGGAGGAATCTACTACATTGCTTGGAAGGACCTATGCCGGCCTAAAAAGGAGGGTGGAGTAGGCTTACGCTCGCTACAATATCTTCGTGAAGTGGCAGGTATTCGACTCACATGGAAGTTTCTACAGGGACGGTCATTATGGGCCAAGTGGATGCAGGGGAAATATTGAAAAGAGCAAATTTCTGGTGTGAACATCCAAGTAATAATTTTTTCGTTACTTACAAGACCATTTTGCGTTCGAGAAATACCATCAAGTCGTTGATTTCCCGTCGGTTTGAAAGTGGGAGGAACACTCATTTATGGAAGGAACCGTGGCTGGATTACAAGAGCATCATTGACAGGATAGGATGACAGTCCTATGTACTCACAGGGAGAGAGGAGTCGGTAAGCACGATCATACAAGGCGGCCTGTGGTATCTCTTGGCACATCCTATTGGCCGACAATATGAAACTATCATCAGAGGCATACAGATTGACCCTAGGATCGAAAACGACGAATGGATCTGGGACAGCTCTAAGTCGGGTGACTTTGATTTTCAGCAGACATACGAGTCTATCCGACCACATGGTCTGACTGTAGCTAATGTGGAATTTATTTGGATTAGAAAGGTGGCTATGAAGATGCAACTTCACATGCTTAAAGCTCTTCGAAGATGTTTACTTACCATGGATCGCCTCAACCGTTTTGGCGTAATAACCAGGTTTGTCAGCTATGTCTACAGGCGGAAGAGTTATATAACCATTTATTCTTCCATTGCAATTTTAGTTGGGAATTATGGTTACATCAATGCAATAGAGTACATATCCAGGCTGTGACAGTTAGAGACATGATGGATCAAATAGAAACAATATCACAACCTGCATAACATTGAGTTTGATGCTAATATTATGATTTAAGTATATCAGAGATGTTGATAATCAATTAACATTCTTCCATAAATATATATACGTCAATAAGCATTGACTCAAGTGTCAATTCTTGGAGACATAATGATTCAAAAAATTGGGTCAGAGGTTAGAATCTTCCTAGACGCAATATCCACTTAAATATTTAGGTGGAGGGAGGTGAACCGAGATATTTAGGTAGCAGCTGATTGAAAGTCGGACCTGGAGCAGTTTGTCTAGCGAGAGGATCGATGGCTACCTAACCCGAGCAGTACGTGCGGCAAAGATTCGTCCGATGAACAACATGCAGAGAAATAGACCCACACATAGTTTGGGGAGATGAGTAGGGAGTAGACTTACCTTTTGATATATATATATATATATATATATATATATATATAAAGTCCGAGCTGAACGTGCGCCAGAGATTCGTCCGAGTTGCGGATAACAACAATAATAATAATATAATGTTCTTCAACTATTAATAGATTCACATGCTCTCTTATTTAAAGATGTGAATTCATTATAAATCTCAAGTTTGATTAACGAAAGATTCCTATCCCTACTTAATATTAATTCCAAAGGCTGTATATTTCTATTCCTTCTTTACTTGAACACTAGGATCTCCTACATCAACTTCGATACTCAAATATTTTTACTAGTATTTTACATCACGTGCAAGTCACCCTGACAGCTTTTTGCCGCCCAACTTAATATGCTTAGGATTCAGGAGTTATCTTAAACCCCTCTTTCCATGTGATCAAGTCACCCTAGCAGCTTTTTTCCGCCCAACTTAATATGCTTAGGATTCAGGAGTTATCTTCAACCCCTCTTTCCATGTGATCTTCCACCCCCTCCCTACCCCAAGGTTTTATAACTCAAAGATTAAAATTCTCTCTCAAGTTAATTCTAAACTCACCTCTTATTTAGAAGCAATTCAGATTAAAGTTCAAAGGATATCCACAAGTCTTAAACAAATTTAGTACCTCAATATTCCAACTAATTTAATCACGAAATTAATAATAATATATCATAATTGTTTCAAAATATGCTGGATTACAATTACTTCATATGCGATTATTAACAAGCTTAATTTATGCTAATTATACAAATTAACAAGTTACATATTACTATATGGATTGACGATCATATTTAACAATTACACTTGTTAAGTTTTCTTGTTAGAAGTATTTAGAAGATATTCTAGTTAGACAAATAAGAATAATAATAGAAAAGCACTGTAATGTTGGACATTGGTTGTCACTTGTGGGAAGCAGCTACAAACTAGCAATAGGTCTTCCCTGCTGTTTAGTGGTGACTTTCAAAGGGGTGGAATGGAAAAATAATAGTTCAGGTAACACGTTGTTCAGGGTCTGGGCAAATTCACTAGAATCTAGTCTTGTCTTAACGAATGCAACCTCTCTTAAAAGAGAATGAATGCATGCTTTCTTTGTGCTGAGCAAGGTTCAAAAAGTTGGTCCTGGCCCTTTCTATTAGTATCTATTTCAGCAGATTCCGGGGATTTCAGTGGTTTTGAATAGGCGAATTACGATACTTTGCCAGTTCCAGACCCTACAATTACGATCCTAAATGGCCGAAACTTATCGGTTTCAGTTGATACTTCTCTAAGCTGAACCACAAATAGCAACAAATAACTGTAAAATTGGGTTGTAAAGCTTTAGGAGAAGAGAAGAAATTAGTTAGTTATTTTTTTTTCCATGGAGCAAAGTGGCCAGAAGGACCTAAAGTCTAGGAGGACTATGTAAGTGGCTGTGCAGGCACTCTTTAGAACGCTGCTGCATGAGATAGACCCAAGTCAGGCCACTACTAGGCTTAGGCATGATATCCTATTTAATGATGATTACATTACAAGATAGAAAATGTAATTTCTTTCTATTCCAAAATAGCTGTAATCCTTAACAAGTATGCTCAAATACAATCTTAAAGATAAATCATTTCCTCACTTGTTCGTGTAATGCATTGCTATTTGAAACCAGTACTTTGGTATATATTAGTATTCTTTACTAAGTGTACTTAAATATCATTTCTCTATTAAATCTAGTTAGATCTTTTTCTTTTTCCAGTTTTAGCGCAAATGGATTACATCTATTATTTTAACTTTTGTATGTTTCTTCTTAAATTTTAGTTGCAATGTTCGAACTATTCTTTATCTTTCCTTGCTTTTGTTCTGTAGTGAGGCTGATCGATGCATTGCTATGCTTGAAGACTCAGTTAGTACCCTACTCAATTGCTTAGAGATGGTTGATGCTGACTTATATAAAGGAAAGTTCTATTGTGGTTGGGGAATAAAGGAGGCAGCTAAATGTGCAAGCTTTTTTAGGAGGATCTACGAAGAGGTTCGTACTTCCTTAACAGTGTCGTTCTCTGTAGCAAAACTCTTGCATTGATGCATACTTGTGTGATTAACTTATAATATTATATTTTAGTTTCATTGCTATTCACCAAAATTGTTGGTCAGATAGGTTCATATGAGAAACCTTGACTTGTACTTGTGGATCTTTTCCAAGTGCCAAATTATCCTAAGCACTTGCACTTTCCTACCGGAGACCAAGTCTTTGCCCCAGATCGTTGGCTAAAAGAAATTGCACTCAGTCACATTATTTTTTCTCTGTGAAAATTCAAAGACAAAAAGTTAAAGGTCAACTTAGCCTTATCTGACACACAGGACTAATCTGAATCCCTTTTCCTAGTCAACAATACTCAATAGAGTTTGACATCCTTTTCAACTGGTCATTCTTACAATAATAGTAATGTCATGTGTTACATCTTGTAAACTGTTGTTCTAGTATGAGAAGCTCTTAAACCAAGAACCTCTGGTATATGGTGTTAACTAACTTAACTTGGATTCAGTTATTGAATCCCTTCACTTGATATAGTAGGATACTATTTGTTCAAGAAAATAGAAGACGACCTTAATAATTAGACAAGAAAACTAAGCCAATTTTGGATGGCATTAAGGCATCTATAACAGTGTTATAATAGATATCCGGCCAGTATACCGGTTTGAGGCCTAAACCAACAATACATCGGCCATATATATAGTATATACCTTTTTGGGGAAAAATCGTCCGTATATTGGCCGAAAAATAGGATATATCGATCGGCCGATGTCCTGATAAATTAAAATATCGGATATTAGAGTTGAATAAGTATTTTTGTGTCTGGTTGGATCATATCCTGTATGTTAACCAAACTTAAACCTAAAAAGCCCTAAACCTACACCCCCCCCCCCCCCCCCCCCCTCTCGAGCTACGACCACAAGGCTTTCTTTGTTTCTCTCCGTCGAGTAGGTTTTTATATTGATACAATATTATTAGAATTACTACTTTTTCTTTATTTGTACTTGTAATTTTATAATTGTTAATTCATTATTTTGTTACAGTAGAAGATAGTTTTTGTTTATTGTATGTACTAGAGCCTATCTAGTTTTTCTCTTAGATTTAGTCCTGCAATAGAAAACATAAGGGGAGCACACTCTTGCCTATAAATTTATACTCTCCACTACTTTAATGAATTAAGACAACTAAGTTTAGCAAACTTAACTCAACATGGTATCAGAATAAAACAATAGCTCTCTTACTCCTCCCAAATCATTACATCGTTCGTTTCGTTAAAAAAAGTAATTTTCTTCTTTCCAAAAGCCCCAACCCTAATTTTTTCTAGTTCTTTCCCGATCCACCTTAGCTGCCTCTTCTTCTCCAACAAGAACTCTAACCCTAGCAGAACCAACCGCCATCCCTGTACCCCTATTTCCTGCTGACTACTGACAAAACCCGAGCCACTGCCTAGAGATCTGATCGACCTTATCTAGACCAACTCGCCTCTCTACGACCGCCGTCGTAATCGCAAACCACCAATGGTGGCCATAAGATCTAATCGATCCCCTCTAAACGATCTCGCCTCTCCACGACCACCTCGCTACTGCACGGAGACCTCTCTGTGACGACCACCTCACCACAATATCTCCTTCATGATCCCTGATCTCTCCGCTGCTACTGAACTTACCCCACAACCTCAAACAGATCACTCGTACCTAGATCCGTTTTATTGCCAAATTCCATTTTGCCTTCCCGCTAGTTGAGACAAGTTGAGTGCTCATGTGTAGCTGAGCACCCTGCCAAGCCTACCAGTTGAGTCAAGCTGTTTATTCTGAAGCTGAGCTGCCAACTAAGCCCACCAGTTTGAGCCCAACAATTGTACAAAGCCAAGCCAAGCCAAGCCAAGTCGAGCTTGCTTCTTCGATCATCCTTGTTGTTGTGATGGTAGTGGTGTTACGAATGCTATTTTGATAGTAAATGTTGGTTTTGGTTCTTTTTTTCGGGTTCTTTTTTATGTTAATGATGATTATGGTGTATGTGATTGTGGTTGCGTCTACGAGGATGGTCAATAATCTTGACATGTGTTACTTCTTGACACATGGTTGCCATTCTCTCATTGATGTTTCTTCTAAGGTGTGGGATCGAGATTACATTCTCCTCCTTTTAGTAGAGCTCGTGTGTTTGATGATTGTCTCAGGATCTTTTGTTCTTCTATTCTGACATAGATTAGAGCTTGGATATTGCACCCTTCTTTTCTTGTTTATTCTTCTATCTTGGATTACTTCGGAGACTCTTGCCTTCGTATTCTCATATTGATTTACGAGTTCTCTACTTTCTCGACCATTGTGTAGTAATCTTCACTTTCGAAATTTCTTTACTCGGGTCATTGATTTTGTTTTGTTATTTTCATATGAAAAATGATTTTACGAAATAAAAGTTTAAAGATTCCGTTTGGTAAAAAATTATTAGCATTACAATTTTATCTTAAAACTATTGTTTGTAAATTCTTTCTAGAGCATAAGAACAATTTAAGAAACTATTATTAGCATTAAAATTTATTAACAAATTTTGACTATTGTTTGCAAATTCTTTCCGGAGCATGAACAGGAAGTCGAACACGTAGTACACCCGACCTATCCAGATGCTCAACATGACGAAGAACAACTCGATGAAGAGCGTGCCGAAGGGGAGGGTGCCGACACCGATGACCAACAGCCACAACGGGTACTTCTGGGGAGGGATTTCCCTCGGGATCTGGTTGGTCCGGACCGGGTACTCGATGTGGTGCACCCGCGCATCGAGGAAGCTGCCGACGAACGTGAGCGACACTGAGATATAGAACAAGAGCGGGTGACACCCCTACATAAACCCGACCGGGGTCGATGAATTCAAGGATGCGGGAGGCTCGGGTGAGGAAGAAGAGGCTGTCGTTGAAGCGCTCGAGGGAGGTGGAGGGAAATGCCGAGGGGGACGGGGTTGGAGTCTAGGATCTCGAGGGAACGAATATAAAACCTAGGGTTTTGGAGGGGTTGGAGTCGAGGTGTTGGTTGACCTTGCGACATGCGAGGAAGGGATATGAGGGGGGCACCGAGGAGGAGAGGGTGACGAAGGAGGAGAGGACGTCATCGGTGGTAGCGGCGGACACGTAAGTCGACTCCACGGATGAGAATTTGTGCGATTGGGGGCATTTGGGAAAAGAAATTGGGGGTTTGGATTGGAGAGGAGGGACAGATTGGGAACAAAGGAGGGCTGCAAGGATGGTGGAAAAGAAGGGGCTGGGGAGCTCTTCTCATGGCCATGGCTACCCCTTTAGGGAGGAGGAGAAGAAAATTGTCGAAAAAAGGAAAGAGACTGATATGAGAAAAAAAAGTTAGGAGAGAGAAAGAGAAGAGCCAGAAATCCAACTCTGGAAAGAGTTTACTTTCCAAAAACAACGTTTAATCATTGGTTTCTCAAAATTTTTTAATAGTTGATTTCAGAGATGTCATAACCAAACGTTATCTATGCTTCTTTTTAAGTTTAAACTCAAAAAAGAGAATTTAATCGTCAATCCAAACGGATCCTGAATAGACACAAGGTATACAAAAACAATTTTCTTTATTGATAATATTGAGTGGAATTAAAATGGCTTGAGGCTAAAAGAACAACTCGATTACAATAATGGCTCTCAATACAATGAAGCACATGGCTTACAACTTAAGAAACTATACAAACGATGATATTATATACATTTGTCATTTATATAGAAAATAAATTATCTTCGACCGAATATTTTCAAGTTGCCAATCCGAGCTCTAATATTTCAGCACATTGGAAATGCACTGCTGAGTGGCCTCTAGCTAACTCAGGCCAACTCTACAGATAAAATTATTCTTGTCTTAGGATTAGTTAACATTTCATAAGCAAATATATAAAGCATAAAGGTGACAATGGTAAACATTTTCATAGATAGAGATATACATGAAAATAAACGTGTCATCAATACAGTGATTCTTACCCAACGCTAGTATATATTCAACACGTGCGTTGCACGTATTTATTATTGGAAAGATTAAAAGACAATTGTAGTCAACATTTGTTTATATTTGGAGAACAAAGAGAAATATTTACATATTGAAGGAGAACAAATCGACGCGAATTTGTTTATAAAAGACAATTGTAGCAAGGGCCCAATGCACCATCTTCCACCGGTTTTGTACGCTTTCTTGGTTGTGAGGGACCCCCTTGCACCGATCGACGCGAATTTGTTGAATGACTTGGTTGTGTTTCCTCCACATCATTTTCGTCCTCCAAGTCATCCAAGGGTTCGCTCATCGGAGGAAAATCATACCCGAGACCACTCGATCACCTGTCGCGGCGTCGTTACCAAATACCGTAAGCAAATCATAATATCTGGGGCATAGTTTTTTCTTCATCTTTGCTCCATCAGGTTTCTCCTGAAAGTTGACATTCGAGAAGGAAAGATAAAAATCAAACAAAATGAAACACAAGCTAATAATTATATATTGCAGTTTCATAAATATATTGCACTTTCCAGGCTTTTCTTATGAACAGTAGTATTCTTGCAAACTAATCAAACAAAGTTAAAGAACTATGCCATTTCCTCCAAACTAATCAAATGAACAGTAAAAAAGGATAAATATTCAAGAAAGAAAAATAGAAAATAGATGTATCATAATTAATTTCCTACAAACTGGAGACAGTTTACAATAGAAAATAGATGTATCACATGAATGCTTCATAACATAGCTGAGTATGTTACAATAGAAAAGAGATTGTATCACAAGGATGCTTCATAACTGGAGCCATACCAAGAATATTGTACACTTTATAAGCTCCCACATTATAAAGAACCCAGACTATTGTACAACTGAACCAGAGTTGAAGTACACATAATTTATATGAATATGAGACTTGGAAACTTGTCACTGGATCAGTTTTTAATAGTTGGTGTAGTAACAGACTTGAGAACCAAACATATAGACTTGGAAACTTGTCCAAGAATCCAATTATTAAATACTGTTGCCATACCCTTATCTGAGTACAGGATATTAGGATACTTCTGATACTTCAAGGATATGTATCAGATAGACTTACCAATGCATCTACGAGTTAAAAGGAATAAAATATAATATGCTAGTAAGAGGATCAAATACTTGCTTGGAACATGTAGAGTATGAATGCATTTTTTATCATACTTCTCTTCCTTATCATCAAACTGAAGACTAAGCAAGTACCACAATTTCCACTAAATATTTTTGTAAGGTCAGCAGTAGAGCAAGTCCAATTACCTTGACATAAACTTTATGTTTAAGAAAAATATCATTTGATTCATCACTCTTGAAAAAAACTGAACATTCGATTAAAGGGTATTTGTGAAGGTTCATGTTTATATTTGACGAAAACAAATACTGACTTGAACTGGAATACTGGATAGTAAAGCCCAAAGAGAAATGTTCTCAAAGAAAATGGACACATAAGAATATTGATACTGATAATGACACAAATAAGAAAGGTTCTGAAGTCAGATTTACAAGCTAGATAGATGAATGCACAAATAAGCACAAATAAGAATATTGATAGCAACTTATGTAACAGAACATACTAAACAAGAAGGTTTTTACTGTGCATCAGTATGTATATTTGGTACAAAATTACTGAGCCTTAAACAGGAACCAAACCAAGTGTTCAAAAGCCAATATGTATCAATAAACCCTCTTGGGATATACGAAGAGGCCGTTCAAAATCAACTTCCATTCTGGCACTATCTAAGATATGTTGCAGTTATCAGCATATAAAGCTCCCCATTGACAGAGACCACATATACATATTGTTCTTATGATACAGATCAACCAGAACTAGTTTATTAAATTATGTAGTTGTAGAGAACATATATACGAAGAAGGTTGTCTGCATAGACATTGATTTATTTATTTTTTATAATAAAAATTGTAATATGTGAATCACTATGAACATTATTCATCATGATTCGAGCCTTCTACCATCATGTCAGCTATGGAGCATAAAAAAAACTCAATGCTGCTGCTGGTAAGACATCATCATGCTCATAGAAGAAGAAATATGGGCAAAAAAGTTAAATCCTACATAGGTGCGGTACACACATTCAGAAAGAAGAAGACATCAATGATATGCAAGTGCAGACAAACATAGATACAACTACAAATCCACATTCATGACCACAGCACAATCAAAACGAAAACACAAACAAAGAACAAGTCAATTGCAACACACAAAAGTCAGAATCTTAATCACAAGAGGAGATCGGCTAGACACAATGTGTCGATCCCCAAATCGCGTTAGAGAGAGATCGGCTCGACACAACATGTCGATCCCCAAATCGCATGTCAGAGAGTGATCGGTTCGACACAACGTGTCAATCCCCAAATCGCGTGTCAGAGAGAGAGAGAGAGAGAGAGAGAGTGAATTTTTTTTCATGGAAATTTTTTCCCATGGGCTGGGCCTGTTTTCATTTTCCACTCTTTAAAGAAAATATTAAAAATAGTAATTTTTTGGAAAAAATTTCATGGAAAATATTAGCTACCAAACACTACACATTTTTGGAAAATTTATGATGAAAATATTTTCCATGGAAAAAAAGTCCAATCAAACACACCCTTAGCTTTAATTCCACATTAGAAAAAATAGGGAAGGGGAACATACCTTTGCCTATAAATATGTACTTTCCACCGCTTCAATTAATTAAGTCAATTAAGTTGAGCTAACTTCTCAATAGTTACCATGTAACGTTAGATGTTTGTTGTTAGTTATTTATTTTTAGTCTTTTAGAGAGAGATCCGGCATTCTATATCTCAAAACCCAAACCGATATGAACCGGATATCTGATATCTCGAACATTGATCTATAAGCTAGATGCATACTGAGGAAGATGAAGTATAATTGCTGCACAATTTGAATTTTGGTGATGAAACATTTTCTTAGGGATATGGAAGACTAGGTGGATTTGATCCATATGGTAATAAAAAATAGTTATAAGACTTTTGAGTATACTAGGAGAGGAGTTGGCAAAGTTGCTAAGACAATTGGAGGAGATACAAAACCTTTTCCTACCACAATTGTCTTAGATTAAAGATCGGCATCAAACTTCACTTCTTTGCACTAGGTTATTGATGAAGTTACTAGGCAGATTCAATTGGTTTTGTGGTGTATTAAGATGAGACTTTGTGGTGTATGTTGCTTGCTGGTGGTACTCTGTTTGTTGATGAGAGAATAGAAGGGTTAGCTTCTATATAGATTATAGATAGAAGCTTTGAAATCAATGTCATTTGAACCTAGTAAAGGATGTGACATTGAGAAGGATGTTGTTTATACAGTTGAAGCAGCATGGTTGAAGGCGATGAGTAAACAAGGAGTGCTATGTGGTTGTAGGATACCCTTAAATTTGTAAATAAAATTTTACAGGGGAGCTATATATTAGCCATGCTTTATTATTTTAGTGTTGTGAAATTAAGAAACATCATTTTGTAAAAAATAGTGTATATGGGAATTCTAAGTGTGATGAGTAGCAAATAATTGAAAAATAGGAAATTATTGTATTTGTGGGGTGTTGGAATTGTTGATAAGATGAGAGGAAATTGTCTAAGGTAGTTCAAATACATGCAACAAAGACCAATACATGCCTGAATTAGGAGTTAAAGGCAACCCTAAAGGTGGGGTGAATATGGTTTAATAAAATTTAACACAATAAAAAAAATGAGATTACGAGCAATCAAAATTAAGAGCAAGAAAGTAACTCAAGATTGCAAACACAAGATGTATCTATGTCTACAGTCCCAAAATTCTCTCCGGCTTAATTCTACTATTTGAAAATAGTTGGAACAATGAGCTTTCATCCGAAAAGCTCGCCAACTTCAGACACGAGTTTTGATCCGAAGGGGTCATCGACTTCAAGCACGAGCTTTTATACGAAAAACACCCTTTTACATGAGAAATTTTGATCTTCTTGACAACAGATGAAGATCCCTATTACAACTCAAATACTTATCACAAGTAGAATGAAAGCAATTTGACCCTCTTGGTTATGGTGATGGTGGAATTGGTGGTTTGCAAATTTATGGTTCTCAAGAAGTGTGTATATATAAAGGAAAAAAAAGAAATATGAGCCATAGGCTCATATTTCTACTTGAGCCAATGCACATGTGGACCAATAGGAATGGAGTGTTCTCCATTTCTATTGATCTACATGTGCATGGCTCATATTGGAATATGAGCGTATGGCTCATATCCCGTTTACCCATATATATATATATATATATATATATATATATATATATATGTGTGTGTGTGTGTGTGTGTGTGTGTGTGTGTGTGTGTGGAGCCATCTCACAAATGTCTAGACGTTACTGTTCAGATTGTGTCTAACCGAAATTTTGGCAGAATTTCGGTAGGTCAATTTATCTGTCAAACTTGTCATTTTGTGACAAAAAGAATCAAATTGGGCTTACCGGAATTCCGGATGTCTTCGTGCCGTCTTGATTTTCTTCTTAAACGCTTGTCTTGAACTTGATGATCCGATCTTGTATACTTGGCTTGAACTTGATTGTAGGCAAGCCTCTTGCTCTCCTTACTTCTAGCCGACTTGCTTTGCTGAAAAACAATATTAGACCCACTCAATATATGTATATGAATAATACAAGTGTCATTTATCAAAATGTACTTGTTCCATTTTTGGGCCAACAGGAGTGATAAGATATTAGGTACAGGAGCTCTGAACTAGGAGTAGCCGAAACAAACTTGGATTAAGGTCACAAGGATATGGTATTTTTTCACATTACAGAAGACAGAACCCTGAGCTAAATGAATGAAAAGGATTATAAACTGACATCAAATTTTGGAATAAAGGTTCCGTTCTGTTAATTGTTTTTTACCATCAGTGCAAATATCTTAATAGTATGCCAACTATGGGAGTAATTAGTTGGCCCTCCCTAGACCTTGCATAAGTGGGAGCCTCGTGGCTTTGGGACACCCTTTTTAGTATACTGAGTTACCTACAATGCAATCATTTCTTTCTTTCTTTCATAAGTCGGTCTCAGAGAAACTTTTCATTTAATTGATTCATGTGAGTTGCTATTTTCTTTGTAGGAAATTAACACTTTGTATGTTTCTTCTGCAAGGTCTATAAAGAAACTGATTTGTCCTAATTGTGTATTTATGCTACTATGACTTGTATTTTTCAGATGAGACAGCAGAGGGTCGTTTTTGGGAAGTATTCCATTTATTTCCTCTCCAATTACATAAGTACCTACTCAGGTTATGGCCCCTTGAAAATGGGCATAAAAAAGTTAGTTTCTTCTTCCTCCTATCAATGCTATGACACTTGTTAATGGGATACATTTCTTATTCCTTCCAAGATGGCTACTCCGAAAGCAAGCTTCATTTATTTCAACTCTTGGCCTTTTACATGCAGGGAGATAGATGAAGCATTGAGACCTGGCGTATATTCCTTGATTGATATGTGTACAGAAGCTGATTGTCAACAACTTCACACCTTTTTGGGTGGTTAGTAGCCTTCTAACAAATGAGATTGAAGCTGGAGTGAGAACACATTTATAGTTGTTTAAGGTTCTTATTATGTTTATGGCTTGTGAACCTTGCAGAGGGCCCATGCAGAAATACTCTCAAGACTTTATTACAAGATTACAAACTAAATTTCCAGTATAGTGGGAAAATTTGAATTTAATATTCGATGGGGAATCTGAGATGTAGGCATGGGCCAACCATCCAGCCCATGTATCTCAATTACACATTTGTAATAGCTCGTCACATACTCCATCTTGATGGTGTGAAGATTATGTGGAAGCATGCAAGTCTCCTGCAGACTACATTAATACAAGTAAGTTAAAAGGACAATTTTTTTTCTGTTTTACATTTCGGTTATTCGATATGTTCATATTAATGATTTCCCCTTGCATTCTACAATGCAGTTTTGGGTTCATGTTCTCTCGATTTATTAATATGGATAGATGATGAAGAATCAGAAGAACTTGTTTTATATGCTTGTGAAGAACACACTGTAACAGTATGAAGATTGGCTATTTCGACCAACTTGGCTCCTGCATTTTGTCATCTTTAAGCATGTAATAGAATGGGGAATATGCATTCCTGATTTATTACTTGGAGTGTATATTAGGAGCAGCGAAGAGAAGAATCCCAGAATTCAAAAGCAGTAAAAATTGACTGCTCTTTTTAAGTTTTAGTTTATTAGTTTCTCATTTGAAATATGTAATAGACTTTCTCACAATTTTGTAGAATAAGAGGCTTCTGATTATTAGTATTTAAAGTTTTACAAGAACAGGCTTCTGAGTATGTGAACCGTCTGTTCTGGTTGTGCGAAGATTTTGTATATATCAACAAGATTATGTATATTCCAACAAATTTTTGTATATTTCCTGCTTTGGTTGTGCTCGATGGTTGTTACCAGTTATGTTAGGAACTCGTCCTGAGCTCAGTCACCTTCAGAGGAAGTTCCAGTGTCCAATTCAGCCTAGGAAGCAATGTGAAGCAGGATGAAGTTCCAGTACTGAAGGCCAGAGAATAGTAGTTCATATAGCTTCATAAGAGTTCATATAGCAGTGTTCACATAGCAGTTCATAAGAGTTCATATAGCAGTGAATCAGTGCCTGGAATAGCCCAATGATTGTAGCAGTCTACAGAGCTTGCTCTTGATTTCCCCCCTTGAATGTATTAGTCTAACTCAGCTATTGTGGATAGATCAATCAGCCAGCTCAGCCAATCACTCAAAATCACTCAACTGAGACACCTCAGCAATATTAGTCAGGCTTAGTTATAATTTCAGATTAGTTCCTTAATCATGTAATTTTCCAATTATAAAAGGGAAAAGAGAGACGGTTGGCATAAGAGTATCACGATCAACTTGGTTTTGACAATCGACGAAATCCTGATTTGATATATGCTAGTACAAACTGAAGACTGCAACAATACAAGATTGATGGAGATTGCAACAACAAAATTTGTGTTTTTGGTCTATGTATTTTTATATTTTCTTGAGTTTAGGATTATGTACATCGAGTCGCATTGGCATTAGGAAGCTCTTAAACCTATATCCTTACAAAGTCAACTTGACTTGACTCAAACCTAATCATTTTAAGCCACAAATACAAGTCCACAAATGATCCCAAAATCTAGTCAAACTGGACTGATCTGACTTGACCAAAGTGAGGTAGAGTTTTGGTCGGATTCAGACCGAACTCGGTCACCCATGATCCAATCTTCCTGCAATGTCTCGATCATCCACAAGTTCAGGGTGTAACATTTAAAATTATGAACGTCGGACATCCGAACTCTGGCCGAACTCAGTTCAGAAAAAGACTATAAATAAAGAAGAGTTTCACCATTTCAACTCACTCATTCATTCATCTCCTCTCTTTCACACTCATTACCTGAGCCTAAAATTTTCCATTCCCAAGAGCAATTTCAACATCCCTCTAGTTCAAAGTGTGTTTTCGATTAGAAGTTTTATTCGAGTTGTACTAGCTTGAAAATTTGGTTACTATTTTCAAAGTTAGAAGTCGTCGCGCTCTTCGCATTAAGGCACATGAGTCTGAAGTTGGCGAGTTCTTCAGATCAAAAGCTCGTGTGTTTGTAAGAAGTCTGCAAGCCTTCGGATCAAAGCTTGTGATGTACGCTATTTCATAAATAGTGGATTAACTTCGAGCAAGAGTTCTCGGGCTTGGACTAGTCCTCCACGAGAAAAACCAGGATAAAATCTCGGTGTTTGTGTTTGACTTCTAAACTATGTTTACTTTTCCTTACTTATACTTTGATCTTAGTCTTATTATAGCAGTTTTGTAAGTTGGTAATTGCCTTATTTTAATTGGATTATTGTCACATACACTATATTCACCCCCTCTAGAGTAACTATAGTCGCCCCTTCAATTGGTATTAGAGCAAGGATTCTTGATCATGATTAACATCCTTGAGTAGATCCATGGCAACCACTAGATCCATTTACACCAACATTGGTGAAGGCCAGTTTACAAATATGCCACCCCTATTTGATGATACCAACTACATGTACTGGAAAACACGCATGAGTTTCTATTTGAAGTCGCTTGATTTTGACTTAGCATTAAAGCACGAGTCTGAAGTTGGCGAGTTCTTCAGATCAAAAGCTCGTGTGTTTGTAAGAAGTCTGCAAGCCTTCGAATCAAAGCTTGTGATGTACGCTATTTCATAAACAGTGGATTAACTTCGAGCAAGAGTTCTCGGGCTTGGACTAGTCCTCCACGAGAAAAACCAGGATAAAATCTCGATGTTTGTGTTTGATTTCTAAACTCTGTTTACTTTACCTTACTTATACTCTGATCTTAGTCTTACTCATTATAGCAGTTTTGTAAGTTGGTAATTGCCTTATTTTAATTGGATTATTGTCACATACATTCTATTCACCTCCTCTAGAGTAACTATAGTTGCCCCTTCAATTGGTATTAGAGCAAGGACTCTTGATCAGGATTAACATCCTTGAGTAGATCCATGGCAACCACTAGATCCATTTACACCAACAATGGTAAATGCTAGTTTACAAATATGCTACCCCTATTTGATGTTACCAACTACAGGTACTGGAAAATATGTATGAGTTTCTATTTGAAGTCTCTTGATTTTGACTAATGGACTATTGTTATAGATGGATACAAGAAGCCTGCTAGGATAGTTGTTGATGGTAACTTGGTAGAAAAGTCCAATGATAAATATACTGATTTGGAGAAAAAATAAGCTAGTCTTGATGGTAGAGCTATTAATGCTTTATTCTGTGCTATAGACATGATTAAATTCAACAAAGTATCCACTGCACATGAGGGGGAGATTATAGCTATATAGATCTGATATGCGGCCGATCACTTTACTTCTTGGACTACTTGACACAAAGGGGGAGATGCACACACGAACACTTAAGAACTCGAAGGCAAGGAAACTCGGGCAACACTGGCACCAAAAAGCTTCTATGTTCCTCTCTCTGTCTATCCGTCTGTATAGAGTACATTGGCCCTGTATTTATAACCTTTAAGGACGGTTATAGAAGTGTGCGCGCACCAATGGGCAATTTGCACTGTATTTGCCATTGTGCGCACACTTTTGAAGGCTTCACGACCCACGTTCTGTTGAGTGGGTGCACATAGTACTGCCTGTTTGACACGTGGCTTTTCTTTACGAGGAAAGTTGGGTCGTGGGGACAGTTACTCGTATACGTTTCACTAGAAGCAAGGCATGAATGGCACATAATCATATCCGTTCAATGTCAGTTAGAGTCATAAGCGCCTTTTTGAAGGAATTTAGGAAACTTTGGCGCGCTTTGATGATGCTTGGAGATAGTGGCTGCAACGGCGAACTCTGCTAGAGTTTGGCACAACGGTGCAATATGTTAGAGTTTGGCACAATGGCGCACTCTGCTAGAGTTTGGCTAGATAACCCACTAGACGACAACCTGGGTCTGCGTATTGCAAATCTCTTGTAATAATGACTATGATCTTCTCGAATGATGTGCCAGTCTGTTAGATTCATTACATTAAATGTGGAGGAAGAAACGTAAGGGTTGTGCGCTTGTCTTTGTAAAGCTGGACCAAAACGGGCCTCTGTTATGTTTTTAAGGAAGTGCGCCATGCTCTATAAAATTAACAGAGTGCGCCATTCTCATTTTTAGCTCATTTTCTTAAAGGGTGCACCATCCCTCTCTTGAATCCACTATTCTTTGGAGGCATACTTTTTATGCTTCTACAGAGACTTCATGGAGTACCGATGAGTATAGTTTTGGATTGAGACTTGTCACGACCCGCACCCGGTATAGGGGCACGAGTACGTGGGTACGTCCAGCCTACGTCGCAGAATCGGCGGTAGAACGCTGTCTTGGTCTACTATTCTATCTAATATCTCACACAAAGTATATAAATACTGCCATGTCATCTCAATACCAAATAATACTCAATCACATATAAAACTGAAGGAAGAAGTACGTACGATATGGAATAGAAAGAATAAGAAGTACAAAACTCAATACATCACATAACCATCTCCAAACTAAACACAACTCCAGATCTCAAACAATAATACAACCCAAAGTCTAAAATAGAAATAACTACTACAAGGTATAGAAATCAAAAAGGCCTCAGTCTCTGGCACTATCCTCGGGTGATACTCCATCTGTCAGTCCATAGTGAGTGTGACACATCCTCTCTAACCATTCATCTGAAAAATATTTTCCAGTCAGGAATGGAGCGAAGTACAACCCAATAGCAGTTCCAATTAATTGATAATGACTATAAACATAAATAGAAAATATAATACAAGACGAGAAACAATGAATAATATCAACTATGGTGGAAGAACAGGTAAACAATGAACAATTTGGTGAAGAACTGTAACTATGCTAAGTGATTGAAATACTAGATAGATATGTGATCGGCTTGGGTGAACATTGTCTACTTTAACGTTGGATAAACATTGTCTAAGTTAACATGAAACATTGTCTAGGATTTGATCACATACCTAGCTAACATTTCCCCTTTCCCCCAACTAGTACAATGGATCCAACCACGACACGTTGTGATACAAGATACTCAAGGCCATGTAAACAATAAACCTTGAACACGAAACATTGATCATTGAACGTTGAACACGAAACATTGTCTAAGTTAAACATGCATGTTGAACACGAAACATTGTCTAAGTTAAACATTGAGAACACGAGAAACAATGAACAATATATATGTAACATCCCATGACTGATCCATGTGTATACTAGTCCGTGTACCAATGTGTCAAGAGTCATGTAAAATATTTCTAAATTCTTGCATTATAGTAATTAGCATTTAATGGAAACTATCAGAGAATGTACTCGCCTGTCGTCCAAGCAATGAATGTCAAACTGTGTCCCAACTGGTGTCACACAAACCTATATATGGAATGTTGTATTAATACAAGGTGTTGGAAAGAAATTAAGTTAAACTAGTCAACATCTAGGTCACAAGGCCATTTCTAAGTCAAACCGATAAAATCTAGGTTGCAAGAGTCTAATGCTAAGCCACTAAGTCAAAACATTAAGAAACTAGGCTATATTAGCTAAGCTACGATACAAGAAGGCACTCAAAGAGCCGTATCCTAAGATACGCAAGTTTTCTTAATATAAAAATAGGTTTTATATATGTATACGAGTCAAATACTATAATATTATAACAAAACAGTTGAAATATGATACCTTGGCCTTGTACCAATGCGTATCGCTTCTAACTCGATACCCAAACTCAATACCTTGGGTATCGACCAAATACCTTGGAAATACCTTGGTATCCCGAGGTAATCTAAAACTAAAAAATAAAAGAAAATATATATATATATATATATATATATATATATATATATATATATATATATATATATATATATATATATATATATACCTCAAAACCAATATGCTAACTATAACAATATATATACTAAGTACTTAAAATAGATATCGATGTAATACCTACCCACTAACTACCATCTGTATACTAACAATACAAACTACCCTATAATATACATATATAGGCTAACAGCTACTAACAACCAATACAAGTATTTATGTATAACTAACTCTTGACAGAAACTAAACTAAACTGACACTACACTCTAAATACTTAACTAATTATATAACCAATTAACTAGATGTAGATACTACACACTAGCAATACCTTAATTTGAAACTGGGAACAGATACACTGACTTCCTAATCGAAACCTCAACTAACACAACTATACCCAATACCTTACTCAAACCCCTAAACCTTACCTGAAATGAATCTCACTGAACTAATACCTTACCCGAACCATGATACTGAAACTGAACGGATACCTTGATACTGTGCTGATACTGCACAGTGATACTGCTCCCTATTGAAGTGCTGTAGACTTCACCGTGCTGTGCTCTGCTTGCTTCCTTGTTGCAGTGCTAGCAGTCACTGCGCTTGATCGATTTGAAACCGCCACTTCAGCTGTGATGCACACTAATGTGTGCTGAGCTCCCCGCAATATTCTATGTACGAATAGCTCCCTGAATTCTGTTGTGCACGAGCATAGTTCAGGAGCTGCAGCTAGTTGCTGCCATTCCCTTGCTGAAACCTCTATTATAGTGTAGAAATACATGCACACTGCTATGCTGAGATAACTGGTACGATGCAGTGTCAGTGCTGACACTGCACTTACTGCTACTGCTACATGTTCTTCAGGTGCTGCACCAACTACCTATAGATGTGCTCCCACTGAGCAATGCACTTGCTGATGGTGCACTGACTGAACCCTGTGTACTCCTTCGTATGCACTGCATTATTTCCCTAAGGCTGCCCGAGCACTGCAGTGCTAACTGCTGATTTGCATACTGATGTGGCACACTGCTGCACATCATGCTGAGACCCCCCTGCTGTTGTTAGATACTGAACCAGTATTGTTGCCACTGCTCTCCCTCTGGACTGTTGAATTGGCTACTCAGTGCACTGATAACTGTACATTGCTCTTCTTCTTTCTGCTACTGAATGCTATATGCATTGGCTATGCTAGTTGAAGGCTTAGGTTGCTGCCACTCTGAAGATATGCTGAACTAGCAACCCAACTGCTCTGTTTTCCCTTTGCTGAGCACTGTGTTCTCAGTTGCTCTCCCTGTGTTTGCTAATACTGCCACCGAGCTGCTGGGCTTCCCTCAGTTGGCTGCACACTGCCCATCTACATGTCCAAGGCTGCTGCTGGGCTTCCCTCAGTTGGCTGTACACTGCTGCTGGGCTTCCCTCAGTTGATTTGCACTGATGAATGCATTTCTTGCTCTTTGCTGGAGGTTACTGAAGTCTGCAGGTTGCTGCACAATGTCTTGTTGCTGTGCACTGCTGCCACTTAATTGAGGTTGCATTGCACATCTTTTTGCTCAGTGCATTGCTCCTTGCTCTCCCCCCCTTTGCTGCTAATACCCGACTGCACCTACTGCTGTGCATCCTTCTGATACTGATACCTGATACTGGCTAAGTATCTCACTCACTAGCTCACATGCTCACACACAACACACACAACCAATACACACAACTTGCCACCATAATTACTACACACACACATAAGCAAACACACTCACACTGATACCAATATAGCTCATAACTCAATGCATCTATTACATACAGTCATTATTATACCTAATCACACACACACACATATATATATATATATATATATATATATATATATATATATATATATATATATATATATATATATATATATATATCTACTCTAGTATGTATACACACATAGACACACACATATATATCTACTCTAGTATGTATACACACATAGACACACACATATACACTAAACACAATATACACTATTATATGCATACATATATATATAAATACCATATATATATATAATTACACATGCACGTATAAAGAGAAAAATAAAACATCAAACACATGGGGTGCATCGCACCCGTATCATACTTGCTCTATGATACGTGTGCGATACGGCTCCAACACACAACCAAACGCATCCCGGAGGACACGAGCAAGTCAAATTCATAACTTATGGGCAACACATATAGTAATTAGAGTATCTACGTGTCCGTGTCACAATGCGATATGCACAAGGCTCCGTGTCAGAGGAAAATCCCCAAAATCAACCTGTTTCGTCAAATTGACGAGATACGGCCTACACATATCCAATTATGGACACGACACTAGTCACAAACAAGCAATCATAGGTCAATTTGGTCTAATTGACCAATTGACAAACACAACATGTGCCAATCTCGGAATTCTCCCAAAATTGGCACAAAAAATGCATGTAACTTCCACCGTAGGTCTCCGAATGACTCCAAACCAAATCCTATAGGTAGCCTATGCATGTGGGTTGGTTTCTCATGGTAAAATCTCAGATCTAGAGTCTAATAGAAGGGGAAAAACTAAAATGTACTAAAATGTACCTATTGGGAGATATATTCCCAATGAAAAGTCTCCAAATGCAAAGTAGCTCCTCTCCTTATAGATCTTGGCCTCCCCTTCCTTGCTCCTTGCTTCCTTCTTGTAGATCCTTGATGTAGAGGCCTCAATGATGAATTTAGAAAGAGATTTGAGAAGAATTGATGGATAATTGATGGGGGAATGGAGGAAAATTGGAAGAGGGAAAAGTAGATCTAGAAATTTGGGGAAGAAATGAAATGAGAGCACTCTCTCTCCTCCTAATTATGGCTGGTCATAAACCCCTCTCCAAGCAATGTATAATGTCCCAAATACCCCTTGGGGCCTCTCATGAAGAAATTAATTAAGGGGGAAGATTTTAGTCTAATGGTTTCACTAATTAAATCCAACCTCCTAATCCATGGGCCTAATTAAATGGGCCCAAACTAAACTCATCCAAATGTTGGGTTCATGCATCTAATAAAATGGTTAGGTCCACTACACAAGTCTAAAATAAATACTATGTCTAATCAAACACTAAACAATACAACAAATAATTAATTACTCATGCACAAAATTAAATACAACCCTCATAAAATAAAATACCCGTGTCAATTACCAAACTACCCTTAATTGGAAATCTGAGGGTGACAAGACTCACGGTCCACTTCTTATTTTTGTAAGAGCTTGCAGCATAGTCTTAACATACAGTTGAAGTTAGTAATGTATATCATCCGCAGACGATGGACTGTCAGAGAGGAATATTAAGGCTTTGGAAGACATGTTGTGTACATGTATACCCATTTTAGAGGATCTTGTGAGGATCAGTTGCATTTGGTAGAATTTTCATATAATAATAGCTACCAAGTGAGTATAGAGGTCACCCTCTATCTAAGGACGTCATGGGAGAGCAAGCATTAGGCAAATTTGGAAGAGGCTTCAAGTGGCGCAAGACATGTATAAGCATTAGATAGATAGCCACTGAAGGTCGTTGGTATTCGAGGTAAGGAATTTAGATTTAGGAGATTGTTTGATTATTTGGTTGTTTTATTAGGATTTATAAATATTTTCTTATCAATGTAGGAGATTTGGTACTCTTGAAGATTTTACCGATACATAAAACTATTCTTTTTGGTCGTCATGGGAAGTCGAGCCCCCGAAACTATTCTTTTTGGTCGTCATGGGAAGTCGAGCCCCCGATTCATTGGTCCTTTTGGTATATTGGAGAGAGTCAGAAAGGTGGAATACAGACTGCAATTGCCATAAAATCTAGAGAGCGTTCACAACGTATTCCATAAATCATAATTGAGGAAGTACGTGGCGGACATCATTCGGAGTTAGAGGTTGGTCGCGGTCTAAGATCAATCAATAGAGATATTGGATAGCAGAGAGCGGGAGTTGAGGAACCTATCACGTCCCAGAACCAGAATACAGAGAAAAAGGACAGAGAAAGCCAGCTACGTATACCGGAGTACACACCTCGAGATACGGCCACCACTGTGAAAGATATGGGAGATTATACTACAAACCAACAGTTAATCCCAGGTCAAGCAAGTCCTATGTGTCTCAATCACCAGCAAATGAGTAAAGAGCAAGATAATGATCATCATAGCATATAAAACAGTAAAGCGTCCAAACCATAATATATAGATGATAATGAAGCTAGTAATATAAAAGAGATACTAGCAAGAGTATAGTAATAATACATGATCAAACTAGCTACAAACTAGTATATATAGAACATGTAAGCCATTGTGGCAGAAAATGTCGAAAATAAAATAGAGCTAAACAGGTTCTCGTTGGCTAAATGCCACAAAAAAAAGAGTCAGTGGATAGATGAAAGGAAAACCCACCCAAGGGCTCGGCTGGGAGTCCTCTGGGTGGACACCATCGAGTGGGAAAAACAGAAGTTCCTTCGGTTCTTCTACTATTAGATCTTGCAATGCAAAACCAATAGGGTCAAAACTCCAATAGTAAAGTACCACAAGGAAGCCAAGGGGTGAACTAAAACCAATATGCATATCATAAAACAAATGGATATGAACAGACGGTAAGTAAACAACATGTGACATAAAGTAAACAACCTATGATATAAAGTAAACAAGGAACATGTAAAATAAACATGGACATGTGAACATGTACAGGAACAATGAAAACAATAACTGAATACAAGGTTATAGAGAAGGATACACCGGTGAGCGACAATGAAGCTTAGGAACTCCTCAAAATCGAAGCCAGAACCCTTAAACCAAATAAGGACAAGGATTGTAGATCTTTTTTCGAGCAGAACTAGCCTCTAGCCTTTTACCGTACATATGACAATACGGGTCATGTATAGTATATAAGTACAAGATCCAATAAAAATGAATAAACAATAAAAATGTACATGAACACGTGTAAAACCCCTCAAATATATAAATATATTTTCCAAATAATAAATATATAATAATAACATTTTTTTAGTAAATTAAGTGGTAGGAAAAATGAAGGAACCATTATTATAATTTTTTAGGAATTTTTAGAAATAAATATAATTATTGAAGAGATATTATAGGAGATAATAATAATAATAATAAACATTAATAAAAATTATAATAATAAAAAAGTGACAAAATGATGTGATAAAAATGATCATAATAAAAACTACGTGTTAACGTATGAAAGAATTAAAATTAGAAAGGAAATTAGAAAAGAAAAAGAACTATAAAAAAATTAAGAAAGACAAAAAAATAAAAACAAAAACCCAATAGCTCGAGAGATTTTCAAAATCTTGCGAGATGAGGAACACCCCACCCTAACCCACTGGAACCGACACCCATGTGATCGGTTGAATCCGAAGAACATAGGAAAATCCCTAAGTTAACCCCCCCCCCCTTAACCCTATTAAATAATGTCTAAATTTGTTGAAACAAAATCCTATGTGATCCTAGTCCTATTCTCTTTCAGACGGAACCCAACCCAACCCAAATCCTAGCTTAAAACATGAAGCAAATCCAAGTAGAAATCAATTGAAAACCTATGTATATAAGCAGAAACCAAAATCCTATTTCTCCTCCACATAGCCATATATACCTCCATATTCGAAACTCCAAGTTCCCGGAGATTCCTTGATGTCCCACATACCTGAAAAACCACTAGCACACGCCGGAGAGCCGCCTAAGTGGGCACAACAACCCCGAGAACCCCGTTCATTTCAGCAGCTCAAAGCAACCAGGTACCACTGTTCATCGTCATGTATCTTCCATTATACTTGATAGTTTTTCGATTAGTCGAATTTTAGGAATATGTAATTTTTCGAAAATAATATAATGTTTTAATCGATGAAAACCTAGGTGCAAAACTTGAAAAACTGACTGAAACATCTTAATTACAATGACAGTTTTGCACTTAAAATCCCAACTTGAGACGGCGATTCCCATTAGAATAATTAGTATTTTGGGTATCAACTTGAACATGCTTGTAGACAACATAACCGACTTCATATTGATATATTATTTGCAAATTATAGAACGTTAATCTGTAGTAAAACTCACGTAGAAAATCATAAAAAACTACCTTTGAAATACAAAAAAATCCCCAATACAGAGTTGGTCCCGACAAATCGGACTACCCTGTCATGTACTGATTGCCTCGAAATGTGTGTACAGTAAACATGGACGTGTGTGCTTTAACATAATTCAAATTGGTTGCGCGTGAGCGACGAATTCGACCCGTATTCGTAGAAAGTCCTGTATCGGCACTTTTGCAAATTACCAAATTAGTTTGTACTCGCTTATCGGATTGTAAAGAAAATTATGTTGTTGGACTCGTAACGTTTGACTTGTCCTATGAGCCGAGTTTATTCCGATTCAGAGACAGTTGACGAACATAGTTCGCGGGCCCCACAATTCGACTTGACGAGCAATTTTGTTATCGGCTCACCGGAATCCAAAATGGACATATCGTTGAGCTCGTATCGCCGTTTAGAATTCGATTGACCTATAAAACGCTAAATTTAGAGACTTTAATTCTGACACACTTTTGATGCAAAGTGGACCACATGTAGATCCCACTTTGATCCAAAATTACCATTTTTGTCCCTGTGTCCAAATTGGACGAATGGATAATATTTTTTGACTATCTCGCTGATTTTGGAAATATTGGTGATGTCTATTTCAGCATTTAAAAACTTCTGTTTCGCTTCCACATCTTTCGCTTTGCCGTGTGTGTCATCTAGACGTTTCACTACCCAACTATTTTCATGCAAGTATACCTTGCCTCCATTATTGTTTTTCATATTTGTTTCAACATGTATTATTTGTCTTATTTTCTCAGTATTTATGATATTGCGCGTCCAAGAAAGACTTGGATACAACGACGGAAGGCGTCGTCTATTTTCTTCTTGTTTACTTTGCATGTTGACTTAGAGTTATGAGACCACCCTATGACTGTGACTTATCCTTATATCTCTGGCTGTGAAACTTGCTTGACGCGAGTTGTGATTTTTATCTAGGATACGGACTTGCGTACTCGACTGGCCATGTTCGGGACGTGCGACAGTTAGTACGTGACTACTATTAGTAGATTGAGTTAGTGACCGTAGCAGTTATGGGCTGGACGAGTGGTGGATACGACTTCGACAGTTTTATGGGGTACGGAGTACATCTATTAGTATAGGGGCTACTATTATTTACTTTTCCTCTAGATGCCTCTAGTGTCTCGTATGAGCACTAATGTGTCGTGCATTTATTTATTTTTGTTAGGAGAGCCCCTTCATGAAATGTTGTTCTCAATTGCATTCACATAGACGGTTAAGAGACCTTATGTATCATGATTTCAGTATGAGGCATATTTTTATATATCTTGTTATGTCCCACTGAGGACCTGGTGATCTCTCTAGGTATAGTTGAGCCAGAGTATCCTGAGGAGTACAGACTTGGACCAGATGCTACTCTTGGTGATGATAAGTCTGCGCTACCAGAGTTTATTTGATTCCATCTTTAGTTATTTTTTTGGACTTAGTTAGTGGACTATTTTATATTGGAGGTCGGACTCCACTCTCTTTTTAGTTTTGATCTAGTCGTTGGCAGTGGATTTGTCTCCACCCGACTATTTATTCTTTTGGATTATTTCAGACTTGATTCTTTTGATCTTTTGATTAGTTGCTTTCATTTATTATCCGTGGATGAGATATAGTGTGACCTTGACCATGAGATATATTATTGTGGTGAGATGTATTATCTTGCACAACGTATGTGTATATTGTGGTTTCTATATATTAGAGTTGGCATGCTTGCGTATATCTGGTCCTACATATTTGGGACTGGGGCGTGACAACATGACAAGAGTAATAAGGTACATAAACAAGAACAAGACATGACTCCATCCATAAATCACGGTCAATCAAAACCTACGGCTTGCTATGTTAACTAAGTAGGGTTATCACAATCCTAATTACTAACATATGCAATTTGAGGAATTCCAACAGTCATACGCCCTGCAGTCTGTCCAAATTATCCAGGCAAAATCAATAAGTCAATAGTTAGAAGTGGATTGCATCACTCAACGGTGAGCGAATACCGAAATAAGACAATGCATCACTCGACGAGCAAATAAATTATAGTGACAGAAATGCTCCACTCGATGGTGAGGTGGAAATGTCTCTCACGACGGAGAGCTACGAATCCAAATGGGGGCTAGGATAAAGGACTGTGTGCGACCTGGAAACCTTCCCTCCCAATGCATCTATGTTATTAATCTAGTCATTGAACCATAACAGTTTATTCAAAAATTCCAGGCCGTGGCATCCGAAGATTCTTCTTATACATGATGTTTCTCCATTGGAGAAAATGCAAGACTGGACAATACCTTTCACAAGCATAATCATGACACAATATAGGAAAACAACCACGAAATATAGTAAGAAAATATGAGTGCGCTACTACAAGCCACAACAAGGACAATACAGGACTTTAGAGTCATGAGTGCACTACGACGAGCCACTATCTAGAATCAAGACATGAATCAATACATAGACGTGAGTGCACTACTACGAGCCACTACCAAGAATCAATACGGGAATCAGTACGTGGATGCGCTACTACGAGCCACCATCGAAATAAGTCAATATAATGACATAGGTCAATGAAGGACATATGCTCGTGTCAAGTATATAGGGCGTAAAATAACTTCCTAAGTGTACAATATCATAATAACATGTTAAAGAATCAATACAGTCGAAAAAATCTCAAAAACGGACAAAAAAGGCCAAAAACAGCCAAAAACAAGCAAAAAAGTCAAATTCGAATTATCGACGGATTACCATCGGATTATCCGATACTAAACATCAAATTTTTGGACCAAAATTCAGAAAATTTATTGGATTTTTTTGGATTTCCGTGGATTTTCCAAATTGACACAAACAAGCACACTCGGAAAAATCTCAAAAATTGTTTCGGCCATAAATTTTTTATTTTAACTCGAAGTCGGCATTTCAAAGGTCAAAATTGAATCAAATTGAATTTCCTACAACATGGAAGCATTAGATTTCACAAATCCTGATTTTTAATAGATCAAATCCACGAAATACTCCAAAAAAGGGTTTTCGGAAAGCTAAAACGTGTCCAGATTCCACCAAATTCAAAATTAACAAGTTACAAGGCTGTGGAAGGGAATCCTATAGCATATGAGACTAAGATACAAAAAGAAGAAGAAGATTATCATACATGATACCAAGATCAAGCTCCGTATCTCACGGTTAGATCTAAAAATGGACAAGAACACAAACATGCCTAAAATCCATAGAAATACACCAAGCCAAGAACTAAAGTAGTCGAGAATCATGTAGGAAACATTGTCATTCAATAATATTTAAGAAATAATCATAATACAATATGTTCAATCCATAGCAAGATGTACCTGCTTAGGTCAAGCTCCAAGCCTAGTCTTCCACTCCACCACCAAGAGGGGTTTCAAAACCACACTCTTAGGCATCAAGGCCATGCTCCATCTCTAGCTTGAGGATGAGGAAGAGGAAGAGGGAAAAGTAAAGAAAGAAAAGAAAAAGTGAAATGAGAGGAGAGAGAAAATAAGAGAGGTGTATATGATGAAGGGATTTGATCTTGGCTATAGGATGTGCCAAGTCACCCATCCAAGTCATCCCAAATCATATCTCCACCATCCAAAGAAGACCAATTGTCCAATGGTCCAAATAGTGAACCGGATAATCACCCGATTATGAGATATTAGCTGCAAGAAGGAAAATTCGTCGGTGTTCCGCTGAGTACCGACGAATTTTTCGATCTGACTCTAAATTCTCAACTTCGAAAAATTTAGAAATTCATTCTACGTACGGATTCTAGCACAATTCTATGGCAATGCCAATAGGTTTTCTCCTGGTCCAGAGTAATCTTTCATATCAAAACAAAATCTAAATCACGAAAAAACAATAAACATGATACGCAAAAATATAAAACACAATCTAAGTTAATTTTCAGGAAGAAATTTAAATATCAAAAATTCAGAAATACGAAATTCAATAAC
Source organism: Iris macrosiphon (assembly GCA_036927795.1). NCBI lineage: Eukaryota > Viridiplantae > Streptophyta > Magnoliopsida > Asparagales > Iridaceae > Iris > Iris macrosiphon. Next base: position 63,905,796 of record JAYESA010000007.1, on the reverse strand, counting down.
GAAGGTTACAAAACCAAACGATCCCTTTGGTACGAGTGGCAAGGAGGCACCACTCAACCAGAGAGTTAACTTGGGAGCTTGAGGACGAGATGCAGGAGAGGTTCTTTCACCTTTTTATTAATTAAGGTACTAAAAGCTTTTAGTTCTATATTTCCTTATAGAATATTTGTTTTTTTATTGTTTTTTATAGAGATAGGGTGCTCTTATTTTTTAGGACATTAAAATTATTAAGGAGGATGGTTTGCTGCAGTGCTACCGAAAACCCCTAAATAATAAGTCAAAGACTCAAACCCAAAACAATAGGATAATAGAATAACTCAAATTAATGTTTTATGAGTGACCAAGAACTCGTAGGATTATTTTAGAACCATTAGAACCCTCCCCACTAAAAAAAATGGTAAATTCGGTAAACCGTAATTTTTTTTTTTTTAGTACCCATTGTATTAGTTTGACACCAAACTCGAGGAAGTGTTCATATAACACTATTATAGACCCTAGATTTTTTCCATATTTATTGGAAATAATTTGCTTTTTTTTAGCAAGAAAAAGAATTTATATAATTATTTAGGAATTAAACTAGTTTAATATATATCTTCTAGAAAATCTCTAGGAAAAACTACCTATCATTTTTGGACCAGAACTTGATTTATAGACTAATAATAGGCTAGTATAATTTTGGTGATTTTTAAATTTATTTAAATTTACTAGAAATTATTTAGTTAAAACACATTAATAAAACAAAAATTGAAAAAGAAAATAAAGAAAAGCCCCAAACCCAATCCATTCTCTGGCGACCCACGGGTCAGTGGTAGCAACGGCACCAACGTGACCCGTTTCTCGGTGCTAGGGGACACCCATGTGTGAGTCTGCGGGCCGGACGGCTGCGTCGAGCTCGACTCGAGCCCACTTCGACTCCAAAGTCTAGGTGGCCTCCTCCTGCCACAGATCTTGGGCGGGAATGTACTCAACCATTGGATCGAACCCTTTTATATATATATTAGTGTTTACTAAATTCAGACTGGACTCAACAATTTAGACCAAATAAAAATCCTTTAAGGTGAATTAGAGAAATCCTAAAACATAAGCTAACTAGTAGATTAGTGTTTGCTCGAGTGGTCCAACATGCATCTGCACCTATCCGAATTGTCCGATCATGGAAGGCGATAAAAAGTGTTCCAAAAGTTCTCCACTAGTTACTGAAAAAAAATCGACCGAGACGGTTTTTGATCAACCCAACAAGCGATTGTGGTTTATATTTTTAGCAGTCTACAACAATTTTTACTTCTTATTCAGCAGCTGCTATAGCGATTTGTACCGCTGTCTATTTCTATAGCAATCTAGACTTTTTCAAATTTTGTAATTCAGTCATTCATAGACTAGCAACGATATTTCTAGAAATTTCAACAACAGTATAGAACCAGAATTTGCCAAAAAAAATAAAAAAAATAAACTGTAAAGCAATATTAAAACCGCAAGAGATGATATGAAGACAATAAAGTTTTAAGAAAATTTATCTATCCGAAATACCTGACGAAGGAAGGTGACAAAATGTATTCCAAAAGTTCTTCAGAAGTTGCTAGTTCCTTAAAGAGAATCGACGAAGACTATCGAATTCTATTTTGAATAACAGTAATTTTGATCACCCCAACAAACAATAATAGTATTTTTTTTTTAGCAGTCTACAACAATTTCTTATTCGACAGATAATTTTGCTATAGTGATTTGTATCGCCAACTACTTTTATATTAAGCTACACTGCTGTTTTACAATTTTGTAATTCAGTCATTCACCAATGTTTCTAAAAATTTCAACAAAAGTATAAAACTAGACTGTATTTGCCAAAAACAAAATTATAAACTATAAAGCATTATTAAGACCGCAAGAGATGACACGAAGGAGTTTTAAGACTCAAAGGCAAGCTACGAAGAATATCCATGAAACAATTTGTCCAACATCTTAAGAATATTATGGTAGAGTCGTTGGCAATGTGACATGATTTAGATATGCAACGGCCAACATCTTTCCAAGCTTCACTTGGGCTTCTGTGGTGAGGTGCTCGCCCCGAAGGGGCAATCCCTTTGCATCGACGCATAGGACATTAGGAAGAGTAATTCCCTTTTGCGCTTCCCTTACCCTCTCTGTGAAATTTCCTTCTCCAGAAGCAAGAGCAACCTACCCAAACCCAAGGATTAGAACTGTCAAAAACGAATAAAAATGGACATATTATTATCATTATCGTGTGCCTTATTTTTCAGAATTATTTTGTCAAGAGTTTGTTGGTTGTTGGACTATCACTGAAAATTGGTGTTGGAAAAAATTATACATAAACAAATAACTTTTGTCGAGTACAAAGTGACGACTTTACAATCAATTATAACTGACAACGGTTGGTCAGAACAAAAATAATCCTAAAAAATAAGACATGCTATCATCACATGCCCATTTATAACGGTTTTTATCCAAAAATATAAACATAGACACTCTTTAAATAAAAATACAAAACTTAGATACCAAATTAAACCAAAAAGAAAAAAAAGAAAAGAAAATTTAAACACCAAAATAACAACCAGCGACAGACACCAATAGAAAAATTAACTAAGCAAATTATAAAGTATTAGCGGAGAGAGTAAGCACCAATTTCACCTGAATAAACAGCAAGTTGGGATCCCGAAGATCCTCCCTGAGGTTCCTCACCAGGCTCATCATCCTCTCCTTATACTTCTCCGCATCCTCCCTCGTCCTCGTGTCGCTCTCCCCCTGATACCAAAGCACCGCCCCCGCCGCCCCCCCCAGCCGCCCTTGCCCTCCTCACCATCCTCGAGTACAGCTTCCCCCCCCTGGCCCACTCCGCTATCCTCGTCCCGCCGGCCGCGCACGGGACGAGGCCGATCCCGCCTGCGCCCTCCGCCAACGCCGGCTGGACCGCATTGGCGAAGACGAGGCCGGGGCCCACGCCGCAGGTCTTGCCCGTGTCGATCCCGGCGTGGAGGGGCTCCCGTGCCTCCTCCCAGCGCAGGCGGGCGTCGAGGCGGAGGACGGAAGGGTTCGGGAGGGCCTCCGGGGGCACGACGCCGTCCCACCTCTTGCGGACCACGCCGCCCCGTCCCGACATGTTGCTCTGCCCAGCCAGGACGAAGATCAGCTCGGGAGGAGGGCTGCGGGTGCGGCCGAAGAGGGAGATGATAAGCTGGAGGAGGGAGGAGAATAGTGAGCAGCTCATCATCTTTAGCTAGCGAGTAACTGTGTCAGTCGGTGTTTTGTTGGGAGATTTTGTGAAACTTCCACACATCTGTGCGATGGGGACGGGGTAATTTCCAAATTACAAATTGATGATGCTAGCAGGCACCTACACAAATTATTATTTCCATGTGGGAATTTGTAATTGCCCACCAGCTTTTTATAGATTTTTGATAAACGCAGTACACATGTTAGTCAAGGCTAGGCCAAGTAATTTTTTTTTTAAATTTTTTTACTCGGAAACGATGATGGACTATCAAATATTTTGACAGTCCCAAAAATTTATGAACAACATATTTTATTTAGGACTGCCAAAATCCTTAACAATTATTTCAATTGGTAGGAATGTCAGTTTTTTTACAGTCCTTTAATTTTATGAACATCGAACTGGTCCTCCTACCTCTCCGCCCTCTCCACCACCCTCTGCCGCCAGTTCCTACGCCGCTCCTCCGACGACGTCCTCTCCCTCCACCGGCCCCTCCGTCATCCTCTCCTACGTCGCCTCCAGCCTCTCCGCCCTCCTCTCCATATTTTGCCACGTCGAGTTCGTCGTTGAGATCCCCTCCGCCAACGGCTCCTTCTCCTACCTCTGCGTCGAGCTCGGCGACTTCGTCTCCTTCCTCGTCGCTGCCAATATCCTCCTCGAGGCCTTCATCGGCGACGGGTTGGCAGCACCCAGGTTTGGGGGGGGGGGGGGGGGGGGGGGAGGGAGAAAGATTTGGGCAGCACCTAGTAAAATTTATAGTGGCATACTTGTAAATACCAAAAAATTGAACTAGTCTTGAGTAAGAAGTGTAGTGTCTTTATAAAAAAAATCTTTTATAATGTTCCCAATTTTTAAGAAAGGATTAACAAAACTATCCTTAATTTATTACCATTTAAAAAAATAAAATTTATAGCTTCCCTTCAAAATTAAAGATAATTTTGGGAACTCACTTTGACAATGTTAGGACAATGTAAAACCTTCTTTGACAATTACCGTTTTCTTTTCAAATACTGTAACTACCACTTTCTACCATAGGAGTATTTTGGTAATTTAAATGTTGTTAAAATTTGTATATATTATTTTATATTAGTGATTGTCTAGAATATATTAATGTTATTTAGTCGCTAGTCAATTAGAATTTGCAAGTGTTAGTTAGTACTAATTATTGTTAGTTATGATTTTAGTAATTAGAATTAATTAAGTTTAGTTGTCATGGAGAGAATATTTCTCTTAGTTGTAGAAATTTTTTCCTTTAATTAATTAGATTCCATTTATGACAAATGGAGAAGGACAAGATGCCAATACCTTTAGTAGATATGTGAGGATATGGTACGAGATAAGAAATGTTATGCATGAGTGTAAATGTTAGTATGGTAGTATGGTAGATATTGATAAGATGCCAAGGTATTGGGTTGAGGTAAATTGTATCAAGGTAATTGCCAAGTGTTAAGTTATGGGGTAAGGTTAAGTTATGGGGTAAGGTATTGGTAGAGTGACTAGGTAGTTAGTTATAAGTTAAGTATAAGTTAAGATAATGAGTTGGGTAATAGGTAATGTTATATATATATATATAAAACTCTCTCTATATATTTATGATACTTAGTATATATGCTTAACTAGGATAATCTATATTAGCTAGTGTAACCTAGTTTAACAATGTATTGAGTCTAGCTAAGGTATATAGGGTATCTCATGGTAAAGGGTAAATATTGATAATTTTAAGGTACCGGCTAGATATCGTGATACCAGGTAAGGTATTGACTCAAAGCCAAGGTATTAAATTATAGCTAGGATATTTAGCCTATAATCAAGGTATTGATACTAGGCATTAGATAATGGGTAAGTTAGTGTCTTGGGTTAAGGTATATTATATACTGATATCATAGAGAGAATATATATATATATATATATATATATATATATATATATATATATATATATATATTGTATTAACTAGTATTAATAGTATTAGCTAGTATAGTTTAAGATTAGCAAGGTAATAACTAGTTTTGATCTAGAAAATCTAGTTTAGCAAGGTATTAACCTAGTTTGACTAGTTTGATCCAGTTTGACCTAGTTTGACTAATTTGACTTAGGTTGACTTAGTTTGACCTAGTGTTGACCTAGAGACCTAGTTTCAAGCTTATGATTCCAAAAATACTATTTTGACTTATAAATTCATATTTAGGTCTTTGAGGCACCGTTTTGGACACCATTTGATATTCAGCACCGGGTTTCAGACGAGTACATTATCTGCTAGTTTCTATTATTTGATAATTACTATGATTCGAGTATTTAGAAATGTTATATCTGATTTCTGACACGATGATACAAGGATTTGTATATCCATCGGATCTTCAATCATGAGATGTTACCTTGACTCACCGTATTGATATTGGATATTATTCGCCGTATTGACATTGGGTATTAGATACATTGTATAGTGACATATCATGGTCCATCGTACCACGGGGAAAGTACTAGTTAGATATGTGATCAAAAACTATTGACAAGTAGTGTAAATCATCGGCTACTAGCTAATGATATACTTCACGTATAATTGAACTAGTTTTTCCTTAATATAAATCATTGAATCTCTCAAGCCGTTCGCATATCTAAATAGTATTTTAAAACACTTAGTATAGTTGCAGGTCTTCCTGTTCAGTTCATATATTACTTTACCTTGCACCTGGTACTTGTAGTTTCTTTTCTCTTCCACTTCATATATGCACTGATTATGCCACATTACTTACATTATCTGCCTCTCTTTACTATTTACCAATACATCAGTTTATTATTTTCTCATCATACATATCATCCTCTATTTACTGTTTTATAGTCTTTGTTAATTAATTGGAACTGCTATTGGGTTGTACTCACTCCATCCTGACTAGATAACATTTTTCAGCAGATGTGGAGGAATGGTGTCCAAATTATTATGGACCGCAGGAGGGAGTTGCTGCAACCTTGGACCATGTAGTTCATGAGTGATTACCGGGAGGTCTAGCCGGTGTTACTAGTTATCTTAGTTATATTTACTTAGTATTTTGGTAGTGGATTTGTCTCCAGCCACTTAGACCATTTTGCATGTTGTTGATATTTTTGACTTTATGCTGTTATTGCTAGACTCTTAGACTTGGAGATATTATTGTAGCTATTCTAGACTTGTGACTTTGAGAATTTTGTCTATCATATTGTGCCATTCTCTTTCTCTAGTTATTATGATTGAGTATTGTAACTACCACTTTCCATCATATGAATATTTTGTTAATTTTGCATGCTGTTAAATTTTTTATATATTATTTATATTAATGATTGCTTAGAATTATATTAGTGTTAGTTAGTGGTTAGCCAATTAGAATTTGCAGGTGTTAATTAGTGCTAATTATTGTTAGTTATGACTTTATTAATTAAAATTAATTAAGTTTAGTTGTCATGAAGAGAATATTCCTCTTAGTTGTAGAGATTCCTTCCTTTAGTTAATTAGATTCCATTCATGACAAATGCAGAGTAGCAAACTTGATATTTTGGCATGACCAAACCTTACTATAAGAGATAATTTCAATTTAGGGCTCATCCATTCATTTTATTTTATTCTTTAACCTCCATCTTCTCCAAAGCTTCTTCTTCCCCAAGCAAACCAATTTCCCACCAATTTTTTTCCAACCACTCTCATTTCTACTTATTCTCACCATCATGAAGGCTTAGAGCATTGGAGAGCACAAGGAGATCCATAGGAGAGGAGCTTGCTAGAAGATCGTGTCTGACTCATCTCTTCAGTGTCCAAATTCAGAATTCTCCAAAGAGACTACCAAAACACTAGATAATTCTCTCAATTTCATCAAATTCATGGTTAGGAACACCCCTTGGTCATGTAGGAACCTTTCTATGGTTAGATTTGACTTTTCAATGGTAGATCTAGGCACTAGGAGCCCTCAATTTGGTAGATCTAAGTTGGTGTCATAATTTTGGGGTTCAATTTGGGGAAAATCCTAATTGTGTCCATTGAGTATGTGTATTGTGTCTTAATGAGAACTATTAATATTTATTTAATGGTGTGAAGGTGTTCTTGTGTCCAAAATTGGGCAAGTAGAGTCCGTATCATGGTACGCCATGATACGTATAGGTAGATTTGGTAAATTTGGTGTATATATGTGTTCTTTTGTCTAAAATAACCCAAATTTGTCATAGTATTCAGTCTCATTTTTAGCAGCCATAGCAACTTAGAAATATCATAACTCCTAAATTAGAAATCTGATTAGTCTCCCATTTTTTTTAAAAGAACCGTATCGAAGTTAGCTTTTCTAATATATAAATTAATTGGCCAAATTCGTTCTAAAACTTTCTGTAAAAATGTTTGAGTGTCAGGTATCCGAAAGACGAACGTGTTTCGGTATTTTCGCGATTCCGGGAGCTTCCGGAAAACGTGATCCGTTTGAAGTTTCAAAAAACTGATACGAAGGGCTACAACATACTTTAATCCTAGAAATTATTGAATATGTCTAATAAGTGCAGTATTGGTTACAAGTAGAGAACTGACTATACGACATAGACATTTTGTATATCCTATGAGCCTAGGTAGTATGGATATCAAGTGAGTATATGTGTCATTGGTTGTCAAGTATATATATATATATATATATATATATATATATATAAAAGTGTTAGGCAATATGTGTTTAGTTAGTGTGTGTGTTACTGTTGATACAAGTGGTTATCAAGTGAGCCAATTATATGTAAGTTATGTGTCAAGGTATTAGAGTTTGGGGCAAGGTACTAGTGTGATACTTGGGTACCATGAGGATATTGGTATCATGACATTCAAGTATCATGAGTGAGGGTAAGTGAGTATTCGGGCTTGAGTAAGGTATCATATTTGGTATCAAGTATTAGTATTAGAGTTAGTTGGATAATTATCGAGGAAGATAAGGTATTGATCAATATACTAAGATATTGGATATTAGAACTAAGTAATGGGTAATATCAAGATGTCAAGTGCCAAGAGTAGGGTGAGTATCTTGGACGTAAGATAAATGTAGGTTATGGTCATGGGTTAGTATCTTGGGGGTTGTGTAAGCACCCTGATTTTTAGAATTTAATACTTTTGGTATTCTAAAATTTTTGTGATTAAGAGAAATTTTTTATTTATTTTTAGCTAATTATAATATATAATATTCATAAATTTATAATTATGTGTATTTAATTAATTATTAATATTGTAAAAAAAATATTTTTGGGTGTACAACTATTATTAGTGTATTGTATAATTTTTCTGGAATTTATTGAGGTCTAAAACTATTTTTAATGGCCATACACACATACACACACACACACACACACACACACACACACACACATATATATATATATATATATATATATATATATATATATATATATATATAAAAGAAAAGAGCAAAAGATTAAAAGAATTAAACCCTAAAACCTAAACCCAAACCAAAACCCATTAACCCTAACCCTACCCATTAGCTAACCCAAACCCAAAACCTAAAACCTACCCATGCACAACAACCTCCTCCCCCATATATATATATATATATATATATATATATATATATATATATATACAAAACCCTAGCCCTAACCATCACCCACGTCTCCACCGCCGCCCGCCGTCGCCCCGCCACCCGCCGTCGCCCCGCCGCCGCCGGTCGACCGCCGACCACCGCCGCAGCGCCGCCCGCACGCCGCCGTGCCTAGCAGCAGCCACCGCAGATCCTCAACCGTGCGCATAACAGCTGTGCGGCCCCCCTTCGCGCACTGCCTTCGCCCGCCTCGCTCATCCGAATTATGTTCCATCTTCGCTGATATGTTCACAACCTAACCCTCTAGGATATCCTTCAAGTGGAACGAATTTAGGCACCCCGGTTTGATCGAAAAATCGATCGGAAGTTGGCCGAAAAACTGTTCGAAAACAGTTCAGAAATTCAGTCCAAGTACCCCTGTTCATGCCTAAATTTCTACCATCTCGTTAATTATTTTCAAAATATAATTGAAAGGACTTCTTCACAATATAACCAAGATTTTTACTGTTCTTTTAGTTTTTATTAGTTTGCTTTAATGGTAAAATTATTCTTGTTCCAAAACGACAAAAAATTTATTTTTAAAACACCAAAAATCTTGCGATACAGGTGCGTCCCGTCAAACGAGGTGACTTCGTCGTGTGCGAATTGCATCGAAAGGTGCGTAACGCAAATACGGACGTGTGGGCTTTCGCAGAACTTGATTTGGATGTACGTGCACACCGGAATCAATACGTATCCGTCAAAAAATACCGTATCGGCCTGTTCTGACACTCGTCCTAATTTTGTGTGTGCTTGTCGTTTCGCAACGAAACTTGCGCCATCGGATTTGCAGCGTTACGCTGGTCCTATGACCCAAGTTTGGTTCGATTCTGAGAACGTTGACGAAATATCATTTTGTGTGCCCTACGGTTCCACATAACGGGCGATTTCGTGTCCGGCTCACCGAAATCCAATTCCGGATATTTTGTTGAGTTTGTGTCATCGTTCTGGACTCGTAGACACTAAGTTGGACAAATTTGGAGAACTTTATCTTCGACACATTTTACGATGCGAAGTGGGCCACATATGGACCCCAAAACTGTCAATTTTGCCACTGTGTCCAAATTGGACTTATGGGTAGTCAATCCTAGCTATTTCAAGTATTCTGAGAATATTGGTGATGTTTGTTTTAGCATCCGAAGGTGTACGTGCAGATTCTACTTTCCTAGGAGCAGTTGACAGAGTTCAGAACCCAGACAAGTGTACCTTGCCATGATGTATCATAGTTTCTTGCCTTTATTATCTTATTTAGCTATTATAGTTATTTGATGTATGTGATGTATGTATTTACCTTAGGACCGTGAGACGTTGCTTAGCGTCCGAACAAGATTCGGGTGTCGACGCCGTACGCGGAGTCGAGTAACGTCACTTAGAGAGTTGATTCCACGATCCTATTTTTATGTTCTTGCTTTACCAAGTACGCCATACCCTAGGACACTTGACACTATTTTATGTGACATAATTTTTCTTGAGTTATTCATGGTGATTCTGTATAGGCTTACAGGATTCGTGATATGAGACTTGCATTTTATATGGATATTATTATGACTCGTTGCACTAGCTAGAGGTCATGATCTTGTGTGTTATGGACATGAGACGTCGTGGACATGAGACGTGTGTTTACATTGGGTGGGGAGAGATACACAAGCTACAGGCTGATTAAATACATATATATTTTATTATTGTGGTGCTTTAGTCTCTGTTCCAGAGCTTGGCCCATTACGTGATATTACTGCTACCGGCTCCCCGACACAGAACTTGTAGTAATTTCAGCCTGAGTACTAGTGATGCTCTCACTTACATTTCACTTAGATGGTTACAGTAGTTTACCCTTGAGTGTGTGACATTATACTGTTTTACTTTTGGCATGTTGTTTCTTGTACCTTATTACGTCCCTTTGAGGACCTGGTCCCCTGCTAGTTTTTGCAACATAGACGGTTACGGAGCCTTTGGAGTTGCTGATGGAGTTGCTTGTCTTGCAGGCATTGGTACCAGGTACTTATATCATTTCTATCAGAGTTATGGTTATTTATTCATATTGTTTATTCATCTGTTGATGTAGCCTAGTTTTATAGACTCATATTTCTTTCTCGAGTCTATTCGAGTTTGTGAGTTACTGGGCGGCCGACTTTACCACATGTAGCTCATTCTTGTGTATTCTGTTCATTGTGGATTAAGGCATAGATATTTATATTTACTTGATTATTTAGATAGTGACCATTGTAATACAGCTTATACGTATTCGAGTCGGACCAGAGTCTAGTCGAATGCGTAGCTGGCATGTTACGTATTCCTAGTCCTACGTATTTTGGGACTGGGGTATCACGATCCGCACTCGGTGTAAGGGTACAAGTCGGGAACAACGCCCAGCCTACGCCACAGAATTGGCGGTAGAACGCTGTTTGGATAATCTATCTAACAATATAATGTGCCACCAACAATATCAATATACTCAATCACAGATCTAAGATGGAGAATAGCACGAATATGATAAATAACAGAATAGTCACAAAACAACTCATGAGTCAAAAATAATAACATCAATGTGTCTGAAAAAATACTAAACAATATGCTGGAGACAAATACAGTACAAAAGAATACTAAGAAGCTACAAGTCCCGGGTCATCTGTCTCAGTCGGGATGAGTCCCTCCTGAGCCAGGGTCTCTGACTCTAAGCCCACAACATCCTAAGGCCCGTAATGAGTAGGGTACCACTCCTCAGTGTCATCTGGAAAAAATATATTCAGTCAGGAAAGGAGCAGAGTACATCTCTAACAGCAGTTCTAATCAATGATATAAACTATGTAACAGTAAATAGATGTGAATATACAATATGCAACAATAGATACAAAAGATATACAATAGAGAAAATACTGGAAATAAATACAAGAATGAACAATATGACAATGAACAAGAATATTAATGACTAAGTGTGTGAGTACTAGCTTTAACATGTGATCGGCTTGGGAACTTGCACAAGAAACTTGGACAAGGATAAGGGCCTGGCTAGTCATACGTGCGGTGTATGACCAACACTCACAAGAAACAAGACATGCACAAGAAGGGTATGATCACATATCTACACTAAAATACTCTCCACCCCCGACTAGTATAGAGGATCCAACCATGGTACGCTATGGCACATAATTCTCTAGGAAGATAACGACTCTCCCCGAGAATCAGTATCTGTACATGTACAAGAAGAACAATAAAACAAGGCTTGCACAAGATACACCATATACCAAAGAATAACATCTCATGACGAGATCCGGATATACCAATCCGTGTAACCATCGTGTCAAGAAATCATGGATATCTGCACTAGATACAATGAACATAGAGGATATCATAAATGAGAAACTATCAGAGAATGTACTCGCCTGAAGTCCGGTGAATAGTCTCACAGATGTCTGATACTGTGCCTCGAAGACCTAGATAGGGAATACAACATCAATACAGGGTTTCGGAAAGAAAATAAGTTAAACTAGTCAACTTCTAGGTCAAAAAGCCATTTCTAAGTCAAAACAGTCAAACTAGATCAACTCAAAGTCAAACCGGTCAAACATGGTCAAACTACCTATTTCTAGGTTGCATGAGCCTATATCTATGATTTTGGGTTCATAAACTATGAAACTAGGTCATACAAGCTAAATCTAGGATACTAAGATATCATATCTCAGGATACGCAAGCAAGAGATATGAAATACCATATATGCATATTCAAACAATATTATATATATACTAATTCTAACTACAATGCTAAATGAATACCTTGACTTTGAACCAATGCGGTATCGCACTACTAAACCTCCATCTCGATAGTTGCTGATCTCAGGCGGAAGATCCCCATGCACGGGTGCTTCCTCCGTCTTGAGCACCGCTAGGTATGTCGTCTCTCCGTGCTTCACACCTTTCTTGAGTTGGATGGCAGAGAAAGCTTTCACCTTCGCGGACTCGCCTTGTGCAACATTCACCACGCACGGTGAGCCCTCCTCCATGATCCCGACGACTACCAAGTGTGGCACTGGAACTGCTTTTGCCGAAGTCAGGAAGTCCATCCCTAGGATCATCTTGAAGTCGTCGAGAGGTGCGGCCGTGAGACTGGTGACTCCCGTCCAGTCTCCCACCTCTATCTTCACACCCTTGGCCACCCCCTGCACGGGGCGAGCCGCTGAGTTGACCGCCTTCATCTTGCTTGAGTCCTTCTCTAGCACCAGACCCAAGCGCTGGACCTCCGCGTCCGAGACGAAGTTGTGTGTTGCCCCTGTATCAACCATCGCCCTCGTACTCTGGCCGTTGATCTTCACATCCACGTACATAAGTTCTAGATTCGGGGCTTTGGTAAAGACGGACTTGCTCTTCAAGGCATTGAGCAAGCGTATGGCTCCTATTTGAGCCCCCATTATTGGTCCTTCATCCTCGGCCTCCTCGCCTTGGACCGCGTTCACCTGCTTGCCTTTGTTCTTGCAGTCGCGGACGAAGTGGTTTCCTCCGCACACGAAGCATTCAATCTTGCGCTCCGTCTGGGGCTTCACATATTGCTTGTCCTTCGACGGGGCCTCCTTTCTGTTGCCTTTCTTCTCCCCCCCACCATTGCCCTTGGTGGTGGCCTTTGGCTTGGGCTTGGACGTATCGCTCCGCCGATACTCCATTAGCTTCTCAGCCACGGAGACGGCCATGTTTAGATCTTGGACACGCTGCCTCTGCAACTCTTGTACCGCCCATGGTTGCATACCGTCAAGGAAGAAGAATAGGTGACCGTCTTCGCTCATGTTGCTTATGACAAGCATAAGACGAGTGAACTCCGCCACATAATCTTTGATCGACCCGGTGTGCTTGAGTTGACGCAAGCTCTTCCTGGCCACGAACTCAACATTCTCCGGGTAGAATTGAGACTTGATCTCCTTCTTGAGATTCTTCCAAGTCTCGATTGAGCACAAATCCTTCTCTTTTTTAAGGCACCTACGACGCCACCACAGCATAGCATCGTCAGTGAAATAAAGGGACGCGGTGTTTACCTTATCGGCTTCATCTTCGACGCGAATCGCCTTAAGGTATCGCTCGATGTTTCATATGAAGTTGTCTACTTCTTTTGCATCCCGAGCGTCGCTGAAGGATTTTGGCTCCGGATACTTCACCTTTGGTGCCGCCTCCCTACTCGAAGACCCACCATTGGCGATGGCTTTCTCAAGAATAACAGCTTTAGTCATGAGTTCTTCGCGTAGTTTATCAATCTCCGCCTTCATAGCTTGGCGTTCCTCCTCGAACCCAACCTGCATCTCGCGAAGTTGCTCTCAGAATAGCGTCATGGCGTTGGCGACATCGCTCTCAAACCCATGAGAGAACACTTCGTAAGCCGTCTGGTTCTGCTCCACTTGCATCTCCACACCCATCACGCCTTGCTCCAAGAGTTCCAGACGGGACGTCAAATCGCCAAGGGCCGGCTCCAACGTTGGCTCCTTGCTTCTGCCTCTCCTGTTCGTCTTCTTGGGAGATGCAGGACGCTGGTCGGCGTTGATCTCGGATGTCGACATGGCTACGATCGACCTTCACTCTGATACCACTTGTCACGGACTTAGTAATTTTTTCTTCACTTTGACCCGTGTGGCGCACGAACTTCCTCATCGAAGACTCGTGCAAGCCTTCCCAACCACGAACTTAGCTAGCTCGCTAAGGAAAATAGAGAACAGTGGAGCAAGTTGAAAACTTGAATACTTCTTTATTGATATTGAAAATGCTTACAAGTTTTCAGTGGTGAGGAGCAAATGAGTCTCCCCCTATTTATATTGCCTTAAGGGCTTACAGGAACCTTCTGGAATGGGAATATTTCAAGGATTATTCTCGAAAATATGATAAAAATTATTCTATATCTTAAGAATATTCCTTACATCATTATTATTGCCAAATAACTAAAAAAAAGCCTACAGAATGGAAAGTGTATTCTGCCATGTGCTGAATTCTATTCCTCCATGTGCTGAATTCTGGAAGCTTTTCGGATCTTGGTGGGCCACAAAATATGGTGCGTGACATTTTCTCACTGCAAGAAAAAACTTTAGAGACAGAGGACATGAAGCTTTTAATATCTATTTTTCTGAAATTTGTAACTACTAGATAAATGAATAACATATATCCTTAGGACTAAAATTTTATTTTCAATTTTGAGAGAACTCCCAAGTACTAAAAGCTCATCTACAATGAAACTAAGTTAGAAAAGATGAATAACATATCTACATCACTTACCTTGATATGTTTCAATTAGTCAGTCCTCAAAAATCTTTCAAATTTCTTCTACAGACAATAATTGTCCCTCTATTGAGCTTATGCTATGATTCGAAAAATGTGATCAACCATTCAACCCAAAAAAAGCACTCATGTCTTACGGAAAACTTGATATCACATAAGCCAACAATGTTTTGGATCTTGAATTCCAAGAAAAAAAATTACAGTATGAAATGATGCTAAATGATTGTAATACTACAAAAATACATCAATGTCTGAGTGCAGGACTAATACCGAAAACTTAACAAAAATGTTCTGTAATATGATTAACTTTAACATGATATATGCTGAAATCCAAAGTTACTTCACAGAGCTAAAAATGAAATCTACTTGATGGAGCTATTGTACTAAATTAGAACTTTAATTTCATCCCATTACCTTACAAGCAATAAGTTTCGACTGTTTTCACTTTTGGCTCTGGTACAAACCTAGACAACAAAAGACTTCAAAATTAGAATACAACTTATATGAATCGAAACAATTAAAATGCATATAATTAGTGAAAAGCTGGTTTGAGAATATGGGGAACCTGTGGGCATATTTCCAGTAACACAAGGGGACTATTATGTAGATGAACATGATGAAACCAACAGTTATGTTGAGTATGGAGACCCATGGGGTAACTAAGGGACTTCCATGATAGGCTGATATCCCGGCCCAATCTACAGTGAAAAGCACCAACCCAGTCCATGGTACCCAGATCCTACTTGTTGCGTTGTGATGTTGTGAGGCCAGGCCCAAGAAATCCATGAGAAAAATGTCAGGATGGGGAATAGGTAGCCTGGCAGAGCATAGTACATAAAGCTCGCAAGAAGGAAAATAAGAAAGAACTGCATCCTAGTTAGCCCCTCCCGTCGCGAATCCTTCTCATGTAGTGTTCTACAACACGAAGTTTAGATCAATGTCATGTCAAAAGCATCTTCAAGTCGGAAAACAACTTGAGGAAGCCACATATGCTAACTGAACATCCATTTTTTGGCTTTTCAACAATCTATAGTAGAAAGAGATACTAAGTTTTAACCATCAAAAAATTAGGAAAGGAGCTATTTTTATTCTTTGTTCTGGTATTAAAATAAGAAATTGACCCAAGAGCAAAGAAGTATAAACCTTTAATTGGGTTAATGATAGAGAGTTGAACCTGTTTTAATAAAAAAAAATGGGGAGTTGTTCAACCATTTGAAAGAAACATAGCATTTTTACCTTGGTTCAGAGCAAACATAATGAGCTCCAAAAATATATTTACCTCTCAGCTGCACGAACATGGCAAAATGGTGTCGGTATCCGTATCGTGCCCATATCCGTGTCCATATTCATGTAACATAGGTGACTACTTTTCTATCAATTCAAAAAATGTCCATATCCCGTGTCTTATCTTGTTTATATTCGTGCAATATAGCTTCTCAGTGGCCAAGTCTGATTAAAGTAGGAACAAAATATTTACAACCAACACATACATTGTATATGTTCTTCTCATCCTTAAACTGTATTAAAAAAAATTCCAATTCTAACATTTGATCTAAATTATGTCGTTTGTTGGTTGCAATTGAAGATTCATAATTCTACGCGGTTGTAAATTTCTGTTTGTGCACGACAAAGTGTAGAATTTGGATTCTATCACAAAACCTTCAATTGGAAATTTCCACATGGACTTTCGAATGCGTGCAGCCAACAGGCTCCTAGTCTATAATTTAATCACTATAACCAGTTAACTACATCAAGGAACATGAACTTTGAAGAAGCAAAGTTAAAACAAGACACAATTATGAATTGTATGGTCAAGCTTTTATCATAGAAAGGTAAGGAAAGCAAACCTGAAGAGAGAAACCTGAGCTAGATTGGAAGGCCACCACATTTCAACATGATCAACTAAGTATCTCCTCAACATCCCAGCCCATCCATAACCCAGAAGCTGTTAAGCAAGAGCCACTCATTCATTTTAAATTCAAATGGATTCACAAATGAATCAAGTAAATATTAAACAGTCATTTCCTTTTCTTCATTTAGCACACCCCTTCCCCCAACAAAAACAAAAACAAAAACAAAAACAAAAACAAAAACAAAGCTTTACTATAGCATTGTGCCTAATTTAAGTCTTATCTTATATAATCACTGAAAGAGACCAAAACAATTTTAGTTCATCCATTATTGAACTCATTGTGCTAACACTCATGTTAATATAGTTCTTGTGTGTCATTTATTTAACATATAGCCTTGCCTCTGTTAGTCTGTTTCCACTTAAGGAAGAATTTTCTTTTCTTTCTCATATCATGCCTAGATAGAACTTATTTCATACAAGATTGCTAGCCTTATCTATTTGCATGTTTAAAATGTCAAATAACCTAGGAACCATGGACCAAAAATCAAGATCATGTCGTGTCGGACACTTATTGGACACAACCAAGAACTCCAAAATAAACTAGGACACATAAATAGATAATGTGTCGGTCTCGCAATATCCTTACCATAGTTTGCAATATAGGTCGATACCGATCCGATACGGTTTGACATGTCCCGATCCGATACCAACCAATATCCGATATTGACCAATACCGACATTGGAGGTCTCTTTTCGGTCAATTCCACAGAGAAAATTGAACGAAAAAGACCAATTAGTAAGGTGTAAAAGCATAGTAAGGTTGTAAAAAATGTAAAGGAGAAAAAATTATCTAACGTATGTAAATCAATCGGCAAGGGTGACTACTATTTCATTCAATTTCAAAACTATTAAGAAACAACACTGAAAATACTTAAAATTATGCTTAAATGTATAAAATATATTTTCTAAAATATTAATAATTTACTAATAGCTATTTGCTTTCCAATACCAAATAATTCGATACTCCGATCCGAAACCGCCGATACTACCGATAACGACGATATCGATACTCGTAGGAATAGTCCGATACCGATACTTTGAACCTTGATCCTTACCCTATCATGTTATGTCCGTATTCCTGCAATATAAAATAAAAAAGTCTAAACAGTAACACAAACAATCACACAATAGTACTAGGTGTCATCCGTCTGCCATCCCAAAACATTCCTGAATATTAAATCTTTTGTAAATAAGAAACAATATCTCGTCCAATCTATCACATTTTTTATTACCTCCTAAAATATCATATTATAAACTTAAGATATTAACGATCCAATTCGTATAAATCATAAGTCTCAATTGGTTGATTTTTTGACGTATGTTTGGGTAAGCAGATATGGTAATACACTATCCACACAAAACACAAGAAAGAGTAAAGTTTCCATATTTTTCCTAAGCTTCCTCTCCCCATATAGATCTGATGACAATTTAATCCCTTAATCTACCTCTCACGATGGCTTCACCTCCAACAACCACGGATTTCCTACATATTTTGAAGATTGCAACCGCAGTGCATCAAACTTGCATAATAATATATATTTTTATTTATGAGAAGCACATCCCAACTGACTTTTCAACAATAATTATTTATCATGTTACCAATCATCTAAACCAAAGATACAAGCAAGTTATCGACAAAATCACCAAGAAAGCATTGTCGTGTCGTGTCAGACATGTATCGAACACTCCAAAATACATTAGGACAGACCAAAATAAGTGTTGTAACCCACACCAAAATTAATTGTGAACATGATAAGATACAGATACAACGAACAACTAAACATGCATTGGTTTAAGGCCACTTCTAGACTTTCCTATCCTCACTTAGCAGTTACCTGATAGAAGTGCTACCTCCTAACCTGCTCGGACGTGCTATTAATTTTTCGCAAGCCATAGTATAGCATATTTTGAAGCGCTTGTCTTCCTACTATTCTAGGAAAGACTTCAAAATGTTCTTTATTCCAACATAGGGCACTGAAACATGTTTTTAACTCGCATTCACTTAAATTTACCAACAACAACAGGTTTAATTTAAACAATTATAAATTTTAACTTCAGATTAGGTCTATGCCAATTCAAAAAAGAGAGTCAGATGGGAATGCACCTTCTTCGGATTAAGGAGATAGTCGTACAAAGTGTTCTCCCCCGGATTACCGCCATGTTCTTGTTCACGTTGTTCGTGTCCGATTAAGAATATCCGATGGTGGTTCCGGACTGTCTGCTGAAGAGTCCGTTCAAGTTGGGGCCCGTAGGAATCTTACATGTTTAATAAATTTCTACATCGATCACTCAATCAAACAATCACAATTTTAGATGACCCGTAAAAAAACCCTAATTAACATCTCAGCAACATGGAGATTTTCGCCCAGATCTAAAAATTAAACAACAAAAATAAATCAAAAAATTCAGAAAACATCTCAGCAGCACAAAGTATGCGTGAGACGATAGTCACGGAAGCCTAGTATGTAGTTTTGAATCTGCTTATGCCAACTCTGTTCTTGTACCTATTAGAATTTTTTTGTATCCTGTCTCGTGTCCTTAGCTGTATCTGTGTGTGTCTGTATTCATGCAGCATAGCTCACATAAATAACATCAGATTAAGTATGAAATTTTGATAAGAATCTAAGCCAGGTTCCATATAATCAATGTTGAAGCAACAGCGGAAGCTGTGAAGTAACATACATCTAAACTCTTGCTCGGTAGTTGCAGCTTCCAGTATACAGATATCTGTGTCACACATGTTGCTAAATGAAGCAAGTGAATTAAGAAGATGAACATTGCACCATTCACGTAGATATATATACCTGCAACTTGAAGGATAGATCAATTAACTTGTCATCTCCTACAACAATATTGGTTTCCAAATTATGATACAGTTACACTAGTAGTACTGGTTAAGTTCGAAATCTTGAAATTTGCCATATCCATTAATTTAACAATAATGAAACTTTGTGTACACGATATGATGATTAGGAAAACTTTGTATCATACGGATGTCTCATAAGAAAATGCTATTTCTCGAGCATACTCTTTAAGTGGTGGTGGTGGTGGTGGTGGTGGTAGTAGTGATGGACATCTCCCAAGCTCCAACAAATTTGAAAAAAAAAAGTGTCATGAACAGATTCATGTCCTGCTAATCTATTACTCTAAAGCATTCAAACTTCAAAACTAAGATAATTGATCTTCTAAGCAGCTGCCAGAGCATTTAAAGTGACCAAAAACATCTTCATCCACTGCAGGAGTTAGGGCCATGTCTATTTCCAGTCAGCTCCATATAATCCAATTTCCGATTTCACACTAAAGTTCATGAACAAATGTGAATTAAAGACCATAAACTCAATGTAAATTAAAACTCCACAAAACCTACTAGAATTCATTGCAGCTTAAGAGAATTGCATTATTAAACCACAAAGCATACTCTAGTGAGGGAAAGAGGCTACTTGTCCTCCTCTCTCCTGTTCCAATCACACTGATAACAAAAATTACCATAAAAAGCACCAGACTTTTCAAAATTCTGTCACGTCCTGTGTCATATTGGTGCCCGTGCATAACATACTTCGTGTAATCTCGATCAAACTCTAAATTCCAAAAAAAAAAAAACTAAGCAGAATCCATCAAATGCTGGTGAAGGAAAGATGCTAGCTTTATTCCACTTTCCAGTTCCGATCGTGCCGCTCCTAACAAAGATTACCACAAACATACAGAAGAATTCGGCAAAAATAGGGAGAAATAGGTCGTACCTGGACCACTTCTTGCTATCGACGTCGTAAGAATGCACCGAATTAGTCACTCCCGCCAGCCCTAAAACCCCCGATCAACAAATAAAAATCACTCCTCTTTTGTCTTTTCTTGTCAGATGAAGAAAATAAATTGAGGAGAGTTATTGATTCCAGAGGTGCCGCCCTTGATGGCGGTGGCACCACCGAAGAGGATGAGGCGGGGGCCGGGGGTCTTGGTGGCTGCAGGCCTGCAGAGTCGGCGTCGGCATCCATGCTCGCGCCGATCGGCCGATAGTTCAACGCCGGATCAGTGGGGTCTGCAATCGGCTCGTCAACGAGAAGAAATGAGGAGGAGGGGGGAGGGGGCGCAGAAAAACGAGAAGGGGGATAGGGTTTTTTTTTTTATTTGGGGGAAAGTGAGAAGTGAGCGCGAGTATTTTTTTTATCTGGGAAAGTAGAAAAGTGAGCAGGCCGCGGGTTGGGAAATAATTTTTTTTTCTACTTTTGATTACGCTCGTGTATAAAAACGTTGTAAATGTATGAACAATATATAACATTTATACATTAAATCGTTATAATAGACCAAAATTTCCCCAACCGTCATATTAACGGGTGTTCCTGAAACTTTATAACGGTTATATATAAACCGTTATAATAAATTTTTTTTTGCACATAATTTTGTTGTAGTGCTAGTAATTCCTTTATTAATTATTAGAACCTTCAATTAATTAAATTTTTTTTTATTACTAAACCTTCATGACTAATTGTGAGGGGCTTTTGGGGCATTTTGCATTTATTATTAGGGTTAGAGTTGGCCGGCCTATTGAGGGAGGGGGA
Organism: Iris macrosiphon; assembly: GCA_036927795.1. Lineage (NCBI taxonomy): Eukaryota > Viridiplantae > Streptophyta > Magnoliopsida > Asparagales > Iridaceae > Iris > Iris macrosiphon. The sequence continues at coordinate 63,884,277 of JAYESA010000007.1, read as the reverse complement.
GAGCCTCTCTCCTTCTTCATTCTAACCTAGTTTTATTTCCAAATTAGCTCACCTCCATTTTTCTCCTAAATTCCCTTTATCCCAAATCATTTTTCTACCAAATCCACTGTCATTCCTTCATTCTAAAACTATTCTAAGGAGCTTGGAGGAGAAAAAGAAAGCTTGGGTGTGGAGCTTGCTTGAAGGATGTGTCAATCCATCTCCTTGTGTCCTCTTGGTGTGTTGCATTGATAATCCATCTCCCAATAGGTATGATTTTATTTTATCCTAGAAATTTTTATTCTAAATAGTGTATTAGACCTATATGAATCCTTCCATGGCTAAGGACTACCCATAGGATGAAGAATTATGTTTATATGAGGCATATGGTGAAAGCTACATTGAGTTTTGTGTCCATTTGGAAAAAAATTTGAGTTGGCACACCAAGTGTTTGATGGAATGCCTAGTGTGTCATTCCCTAGTATTTTGTGTTGCATTTGGTATTTTAGATGTGTCTTGATGTTTGGGTGATGTTTTGCAGTGTTGGAAAGAGTGTCATATGGATACTAGTGTGTATCATGAGTATTACATTTGTGCACTAAAGGTGTATGATGAATGACTTATGAAGGGAAGGATGTGTTGTAGTATGTATATATATTAATAACAATATTAGTGTTAGTGTATATAAGTATGTATATATATATATATATATATGTGTGTGTCACTATACATGTGTGTTGTGTTGTATGTGTGTGTGTGATGAGATCAGGGACAAGAGGGGCTCGGGTACCGGTGTGTGTAAGTCTGGATGTTGTGAGGTGTTTTTCACTTGGGGGTGTGCTTTGGGGTTAATGGTGTGCTCGAGTGTGTTAAGTAGTAGTTGAAGAGACGAGAGAGGGGGGGGGGGGGTGTTACAGTGCACTATGTGCATTGTTTATTATACAACAACAACAGTATCAGAATGTTAGGTAGATCTTCGTAACCGTGAAGAACTGATACATAATGTATCAGAATTGGGGGTCGGGTTTAATAAATCAGCAATTGCATTTTCTCAGCAAATAGCAGGGGCAAGTATGCACTTAATAACAACAACATTAGTTCCAAGAACATATGAGAAGGGGCGGACTGCCTCAGTGTGAGTGCACTGTCTGTTAGTTCACAGCAGCAGTAACAGCAAGATAGGGGGGTTCAGTTTTTTTATTTATTTATCAATAAGACAATTCAACTGCAAACGAGATAGTTGAATAAGAAAGATTTCCAAGTTAGAACAAATTCCTTCGGAAGAGCGGACAAAAAGAGGAGGCCTTTGCTCTATCTGCTTCTTCTTAAACTCGTGGAGGCCGTTGATCTTTGGCAAGCCCTTCGTATGCAGCCCTACTAAAGAAGCTAAGTGACTTTCGTCACCCACGTAGTGAGTTAGGAAGGGAAAAGTCAAGTTTTGGAGACTATAGCAGTAATAGTGCTATTTGAAGGCAAACAAGAGCTGTTAAGCAATGTAATAGTAGCAGCAGTAAATAAGTGGTTGCCTAGTGCATTGAAGTGAGATGTGAATTGGTATGCGTGTGTGCAAATAGGTAAGTGTATGTTCAGTATTTTAGTACCAGATATGGAGGTCCATACTTAGGGTTTTGGGAGTATCAATCAAGAGGGAGGTTAAGGTAATGGATAATTGGTGAGTCTAGGATAGGTATTGATATTAGTGGATGGGTATTATGATACCATGGGTAGATATTTAGTCCTAACAAGATACGAGCTAAGGTAAACTAGTATGTAGATGTTAAGTAGAACAATGAGTAATTATAAGGTATTGAGTATAGGTATAGTGATACCAAGGGGTTATATGCTAGTGAGGGTATCCTAGATACTTGAGGAAGGTTAGAGTGTGGCAGCATAGATACCAAGTATAAGTAAGTGTTAATAACTAAGTAATTCTATATATTGGATAATACTAGTATATTGTAAGTTTTATATATAAGTTACTTAATGTTATTAACTAGTATAAATAGGTTATATAGATACTTACTGATATTAACTAGAATAACTAGTGTAGTGACCTAGAAACTTACGTATTACTTAGTTTTGACTAGTTTGACCCTAAAAGTCAACCATTTAGATAGTTTGACCTAGTTTGACTATAGTGACCTAGATTTGACCTAGAAATCACCTTTTAACTTATTTTTGCTTATTTGTCTCTTCATTACACCAAATGATATGATATTTCATATGTAGGTCTGTATGACACTAGTTCAGACACCGAGACGTACTATTTGCTCAGGACCACAGACGAGTACATTCTCTGATAGTTTTTATATTTGATATCCTCTATGATACATGTATTTAATATTGAGATATCTGATTCTTGACACGATGTGACACGGATTGGTATACGTGGATCCTCGTCATGAGATATTATTGTTCATGGTTACTCAGTGATCGCCGTGTTGTTCTTCGTGATTACTCAGTAATTTTTACGATATCTTCGTGATTATATAGACCGTGATCATAGTACATGATATTATAGACCATGCACCGTGATATATGTGTTATAACATGTTGTGATTTAGATCCGTGTACTAGTCGGGGGCAGGAGAAGTATTAGAGGACATGTGATCATACCTTATATCCTGTGATGTAGTATAGCCCGTGGTGACTAGCCGACCATGCAATTCACTTATGGTCGAGCTAGTTCACTTTATTTATAGACATTATTAGGTCCAAACCGATCACATATCGTACTAATATTTTAAGGCACTTATTATTATATTTTCTTTCATTTCCAATTTATTTCAGAGATATTTCCTTACCATATTACTCTCAATTATTTCTATTTCTTGTCGTGATATTCTTTCGTGATGTTTACTATTTCAGTGACTCTCCATTATTTATTTTTATTGATATTATTGTTTCATAGTTTTTGTCAATTATTGAAATTGCTATTGGGTTGTACTTTGCTCCAATCCTGACTTGATATATGTTTTCAAACGATTATTTAGAGGACATGTGTCCTACATACTACGGCCCACAGGACGGAGAGCCAGTCGAGGTAGCACCTTTAGCCCAGGATGATCTGGTACCAGCTGTCGAGGATGCTCACCTTGTTATAACAGTCCCTTGGCTTGTATATATTTATTGCACTGGATATGTCTCCAGCTTAGATATTTGGCATATTATTTATATTTGAGACTATTGTATTTATTGCTAGATTCTAGACTTAGATATTGTTATGACTTGTGATTTCTCTTCTTTTTATGATATTGTGCCATTATCTGCCTCTAGTTTATTGTGATTAAGTATTAATGATATATATATTCATCTTGTCCTCCTTATGGAGTTGAGTTACTATTGACAGGTTATACATATCATTGCGTGAGTTGTTAGATAGTATTGTGGACCTTTACAGCATTCTACTGCCGATGCTGCGGCGTAGGCTGGACATACCCACAACTCATACCCATTTTTTGGGTACGGGTCGTAACACGCATAAGGAGCTATGTGCATAAATAGTCATGCGCAGACGAAACCATGCGCACAACTTGTCGCTATTATCTAGAATTTTCCAAGTCTAAAACAACTTGTCCATGCACAAATCATCTCATGTGTATAAATAAGTGTTCTGGACTTATGCGTATAACGACTACTGTACATGTTTACAATGCAGCTTCAGAAAGACAGCCCCATCCATGCGTGGAGCAGTCATGCATATATTTTTTGTGCATAATTCATAATGAGCGTCTTGAGAAAACTGCATCCATGCGCATAGTAGAATATCACTCTCACTTTTCCAAATAGGGGTAATTTAGTAATTTAGCATAGTTATTTTATTTTAGAGACTATATTTAATTAAAGTGCTATATATATTTATTTATATTTTGTATTAATTATTTATATGTAGTGAGCTAGCCTATTATTTAAACTTAACACTAGTGGACCCAATAAGACTTGTCATGACAACTAGTGAGCCCAACATGGACTAGGCCCATTAGACCCATTCCCTCTAATTAATTAAGAGGATTAGACTAATTTGTATTAGTGTAAAAACTTTCCAAAATAGTCATCCTTAATTATTCTTCATAATTCATCATGTAGGGACATTGTGGATAATTGTTGGTGACTTGGAGAGGGAAAAAGGGGGCCGGCCACATAAGAGGGGTCTCTCTCTCTCTCTCTCTCTCTCTCTCTCTCCTCTCTATTTGTTCATTCAATTTAGATCCACAAATTCCTAGATCCCCAATTCACTTCATGCCTCCATAAATCCCTCTAAATTCATTCATATTTTCTTTCATTCTTATCACTCAAGGAGCATTGGAGTTTGAATTTGTAAGGAGCACTTGGAGGAAGAGCTTTGGCAAGAAGATCGTGTCCGGATCGTATCCGTAGGAATAATTCATTAGGAATACATCTCCCAATAGGTACAATTCTGATCTCACCTTCATTGTAGGTTCTAAATCATGCATTTGACCATTCTGAACCCTCCCATGGCATAGGGCTACATATAGGAACAAGTTGTAGGCTAATTGAATATGTATTATGATTTCTATATGGTATTTTGTGTCTATTTTGGAGGAATTATGAGATGACACATCAAGTGTGTATTATGAAGTTAATTATATGGGACTTAGATCGGGGTTGGGATAGTAGCTACGTGTCCATAATTGGATACGTGTAGGCTGTATCACGATACATAGTGGTACGTGTCGGTATATTTGGGGATTTGAGCTAATAGGTGTAATTTTTTATAATTACATGATAATTAGATATTATATATGTTTATATATCATAATTTATATATTAAGAGGGTTTTATGTGTTTTAGAGGTTAGTATCATTGTGGTGTTGGAGTAGTAATGAAGTATCTTGGTGCACCATGGTGTAGTGTGATACTAGTGCATGTTAGGTGTTTGACAATTGATATCAAGTATTAATGTGGGTATCATGAGAATATTTGATAGTGTTTTGGTGTGGGTTTGTGTTGGAGTTGAGGAGAGTATGCTTGGTGTGGTTTTGGGGAGTGTGTGTATGTAGAATACAAGTGGGAGGAACTCTTTTGCTTTATTTAGCAGCTTTTCAGTACTTTTCAGCTGTTTTTCAGCATAAGAAGCATTTATAGCAACATCAGCATAAGAAGCAACAACATAAGCAGCAGCAGCAGCATAAGAAGCTACATAAGCAGCATAAGCAGTTGCTGCAGCACCATAAGCAGCAACATAAATAACAGTAACAATCGCATAAGCAGCAGCTTATAGCAACATCATAAGCAGCAGCAACAACTGTTATAAGTTAGTGATGCACAATTGTATCCTAGTGTATGTGTAGGGTTAGTGTGTGTTAGAGTGGGGTATTTGAGTGTGTTGGTATTTGTGTCAAGTGTGCTTTAGTGAGAATGTATTCTAGAGGGTATGCATAGTTAAGTGGTATCTTGATATCAAGATATCAAGTACCAAGGTTGAGTGAGGGGTATTAGAGTATCAAGATATTGATAGGTGTTAGTGAGTAAGTAGCGTGTTGAGTGAAAGTTAGTGTTATGATATTTGGGTATTAAGTGTGTGTGTGGTACCATGTTCCATTATGTGTGTTAGTTAAGTTATTTATATTAAGGTATTCAAGATACTTAGTTATGAGTTATACTAAGGTATCGGATAGTTTTCATGATATGGCAAAATATACTAGGATACGAGGATAAGGTATTGGCTCAAAGCTAATGTATTAACTCATAGCTAAGTCATTGACCCATAACCAAGGTATTTGGCCATAGTTAAGGTATATAAGATACAACTAAGGTATTTGATTAGGCTACTAAGAAAATTATCTATAGGCCAAGGTATTAGTAGGTGTAGTAGGTAATAGTGTATATTATAGTATAATAAGCTAGAAGCCTACCAGAATGACCTAGAAACCTAGAGATAACCTAGGAACACCTAGTTTTAACTAATATGGCTCTATAAACCAAGTTAGAAGCTTGTTATGAACCCAAATTGGGGTATTGACCTAGTTTGACCGAATTGACCTAGTTTGACTAGTATGACATAATTTTGATCTAGAAATGACATAGAAACCATATTTTAGCCTATTTAAGTATGTTGATCACTCTAATATACCAATTGTCATGGCATTTTTTATATAGGTCAGTGTGACACCAGTTCAGACACTGTTTTACATTTTTTGCTTAAGACCATAGGCGAGTACATCTCTTTGTTATTTTTCAGTCATAATAGTGTATATATCACATGTTCTAGAAATGTTTACTTGATTTTGACAAAGTAGCTATACGGACTGGTACTATATGGATCCTGTCAGAAGATGTTATCCCCTACCGTGTTCAGCAGGTACTCTATTACATGTATTTATCGTACATATCATGTATTGATTATCGTGTACTTTGTGTTTACACACTACTCGTGTTCAGTGTGCTTATATTTGTGTTCATAATATGTCGTGATTGGATCCACAAGTATTGGTTGGGGATGAAGGAGTAGGAGTTGGTTATGTGATCAAGCCAGTGTATTCATGTATATGTCGATTACATATCACACGTATAATCGAGTTACCATATTATATTTGTGTTCAATTATAACCCGATTATATAGCAAGCTTGTACTCTGAAGCATATTAGCTAGTTTTATCTATTTTTATTACCTGCGGACATTCCATATTGTCTGTTCTTTCCATTTTAGTACATTACTTGTTTACTATAATTTATTTCATTTTTTAGTTGCTAGTTCATCTTGTATTCTCTTCTATTACTTGTCATATATGTTCTACCATGTATTTAGAACTGCTTCCAGAGTTTTGTACTTCGCTCCAATCCCGATTGGATATATTTTTAGATGGTTGGCTTGAGGAGTAGTGTCCCACTTACTACGGGCCGCAGGACGGCGAACCATTAGAGGATACTCCCCCAGAGCAGGAGAACCTAGTGCCAGTGACTGAGGAGGCTTAAACTTATATTGTTAGATATTGTATTAGTCTTATTTTAGACTCTTGGCATGTATTATTATTTTGGGAGTTGCTTTGAGCCTAAACTTATATTGTGAACTTGTGGATATATTTGTGACTCTTGTACTTTTTTTCTTTATTCCACATCGTGCTATTTCTTCTTCTAGTTTGATATTGTGAATAAGTATTGGTTTCATTATCATATACCATATTGTTCCTCCATTTTGAGTTGAGATAGCATGACATGTACCTTATATATTTGGTATTAGATGTTAGATAGTATTGTTGACCCAAACATCATTCTACCACCGATGCTGCAGCATAGGCTGGACGTTGTTCACATACTGGTATCCCCATTCCGGGTGTGGGTCATGATACGTTTTTAGTGGTGGCCCATACAGGTCTAGAGATCACAAGTAGTACAATTTTGTAGTGGTGCTCAGACTTAGAGTACTGCTACGAGCCTACTATAGGATATAGGATATAGGATATAGGATATAGGCTAAGAGTATACTCAATCACAACTAGAAAACATTTCCAAAATATTATTTTTACTATCCTTATCAATTTGAATGCTTGATATACTTGGATAATTCTGTCCTTCTTTGATGATATCGTATCTTACTCAATATTGATTCTTTTATCTCAATTTATCTTCAGGTTGCCACCGAACACGCGATCCCAGCACTCAGGCACAGTATCAGCGAGGTCGGTCACTTCGTCACTTCAAATGAGGGCACCAGCAGACACTACTCCATCAGCTTCAACTCAGAGGGCCGCTTTGTCGGTCCAAGTGGACGTTACTGCAACAAATTTTGGGGGCGCTCCACCTCCAGTCCAGAGGACGGTGCCCACAACTTCTCAGAGGATGGTGCCTGCAGATTCGGAGGAGCTACCACTACCACCACCAGCAGTTGATCTAGCGTAGGTGTTTGCACTCTTTCAGCAGATGATGGAGGCACAGAGGGCCCATGTGGAGGCACAATAACGCCAATCTGAGGTCATGAGGCAGGGCATTGAGAATGCCTACCAGCTTGTACTCGCCGTAGTTGAAAGAGTTGCCTTGGTCCAGCTACAAATAGCTCCACCTTAATATGCCCCGTAGCAGCCGAGGCCGGGGACTATCATTGACATCAAGAGGATAGGGCCCAAGGACTTTAAGGGCATTAAGGGGATTACTTATGCGGATGACTGGATTAAAGACATAGATAGGAACCTACAGCTGGCACAGATTCGAGAGAGACTACAGGTAGAGGAAGTAGGGAGCATAATGTATGACATTGCTTTAACATAGTTCAGGACCGACCAGAGGATCTCAGCACCTGGACTTACTTGGAAAACTTTCAAGGATATTTTCAAGGAGAAGTTCTTTCCAGACGTGGCTCTGACTTCTCTAGAGAGCCAGTTTCAGTACCTTATCCAGGGCAGCATTACAGTGGATGAGTACGCAGTAGAGTACTGCAGATTGGGTCGCTTTGTGGAGGGGCAAAATCCCCGAACAAAGGTCCGAAAGTTCAGAAAGGGTATGAACAGGGAGATCAAATCCCATACTAGCGGTCATCGCACCACTACATTTGAGGAGATCCTGGCGTAGGCACAACAGACGAAGGATGATTTGGAGCTTGGCTCAAAGAGGGTGAGGGATCCTTCAGGAGCTAGTAGTAGTACGGGTCCAGCAAAGTGGCCTCACTTTCAGCAGATGCATCATAGACACTTCCGGCAGCCGAGGCAGCAGTACCCCACACCAGCTAGAGCGCTAGTATAGCAGGCGCACCAGATTTAGAGGCCAGCTCAGCCGTCTATTCCTTACCCATTCTGCAAGAAGCTGGGATATGGATGGGATGCGTGTAGGATAAGATTAGGCCATTGTTTATTCTGCGGATCAGGAGACCACCAGTTGAGGGCTTGTCCTAGGGCTCCAGCTCGTCCAGCTCAAGACGGAGCCCAGGCATAGAGAGCACCCGCGAGACCACCAGCGGGACAACAGAGAGGACCTTCATTGCCGACACAATAGCAGAGGTTCGTACAACACCAATAGCATCAGAGAGGTGCGCAGCAGGGGTGAGCTTTCGCCTTGATCGTCGAGGAGGAGGAGCTAGCTTGTGATATCATTTCAGGTTCAGTCTATTTTAATTCTTTTTTAACTCATGCTTTATTCGATTCTGGTTGTTCCCATAGCTTTGTATCTGTATCTTTTGCTTTAAAGCATCATCTTGAGAATAAACTGTTGGTGAGAACTTGCAAGATCACGACCGAGGGTGGCATTATCTTGGTCAGTAATATTTGCAAGGATCGAAGAGTTTCTTTGGGAGGCGAGAGTTGAGTATGTGTCTACTCCTAATGCCACTTACGAGCTACGATATAGTACTCGGGATGGATTAGTTTAGTAGACACCATGCTAGTATCGATTTTTATGGAGGTAGAGTTTTATTTCAGACGCCAGGAGAGCCAGAGTTTAAGTTCGTCAGAGGAGTAGTAGAGCAGAGCGAAGAATATTTTTGTGGAGCTATGGTAGAAGAGCAGGAGCCGCCACATCCGTTAATTACAGAATTTATGGATATCTTTTCGGAGGAGTTTTCAGGGTTACCACCAGACAGAGATGTAGAGTTCTCTATAGACTTGGTGTCAGGTGTAGAGCCAATATCACATCACGTCTATTGGGTAAACAACAGCGAATTGGCGGAGTTGAAGAAGCAGGTAGATGAGTTGCAGGACAAGGGCTTCATCCGTTCCAGTTTATCACTGTAGGGTGCTCCGGTATTATTTGTACTAAAGAAGGATGGGTCGGTACATATGTGTATTGACTACATGGCTCTTAAGAACCTCACTATGAAGAATAAATATCCGTTGTTGTAGATTAACGATCTGTTTGATTAGTTGAGCAGAGCGAAGGTATTCTCCAAGGTAGACTTAAGGTTGGAGTACAACAAGGTGAAAGTGAAGAAGGGAGACATTTTGAAGACAACTTTCAGGACTCGGTATAGGCAGTTTGAGTTCTTGGTGATGCCATTTGGGTTGACCAATGCACCGGCAGTATTCATGAACCTGATGTATAAGGTGTTTCATTAGTACCTATATCAGTTTGTTATGGTTTTTATTGATGATATATTGATATATTCGAAGACCCCGAAGGAGCATGAGAAGCACTTGAGGATAGTTCTAGAGACCCTCATGAAAGAGAAGCCATTTGGCAAGATTTTGAAGTATGAGTTCTTCCTTGATAATGTTGAATTCCTCGGGCATGTGATTACATGAGACAAAATCTCAGTAGACTCAAAGAAGATTTCAGTAGTTGAGTCATGGTCTACCCCGAGTTCAGTGGCAAAGATAAGGAGTTTTCTTGGATTGGCAGGCTATTATCAGAGATTCGTTCAGGACTTCTCTAAGATTGCAGGGCTGATGACGAGGCTGACCAGAAAGGACGTGGAGTTCATTTGGACAGAGGAGTGTCTGGTCGCCTTTGAGGAGCTAAAGAAGAGGTTGACTACAGCTCCAATATTGACGTTGTCATCGGGGACAAAATAATTTTTTATATATAGTGATGTTTTAGGTAAGGATTTGGGATATGTGTTACAGCAGAACGGGAATGTGATTGCCTATGCTTCCAGAAAATTACGCCCTCATGAGAAAAATTACCCTACCCATAATTTGGAGTTGGCAGCAGTCATCGTTGCTCTAAAGCTGTGAAAATACTACTTTTATGGAGAGCGTGTGAAGATCTTTACAGACAAAAAGAGCTTGAAGTATGTATTTACACAGAAAGAGCTCAACACGAGGCATCGACGATGGTTGGAGTTAATGAAGGACTTCAACATTTCTTTGCAGTACCATCCAGGAAAGGCCAATATAGTCGCCGATGCCTTAAGAAGGTATCTAGTGGCTATGTATTTGATGAGGGACAGACATTTATTGGCTGATCTTGATAGCTTGGCTATTGAGGTACTAGTTCCGGGAGTTATGGCACAGATGTGGGGACTTAAGGTACAATCATAGTTGATGGACCGGATCAGAGCCGCGTAGTTCGAGGACGAGTCTCTAAGGAGCATCAGAGTACATGAAGGGATGTGATTGGTAGGGGACTTCAGTATTGCAGAGGATGGATCATTGTGGCATGGTACCAGATTGTATGTGCTGAGTGAAGCATTGTGCGAGGAGGTTCTTCAAAAGGTGCATCGATCTCATTACTCTATGCATCCAGGTGCCAACAAGATGTATAGAGACATAAGAGGGCATGTTTGGTGGTATGGTATAAAGCGAGATATGGTAAGCTTCGTATCCAGATGCTTGGTTTGTCAGCAGGTAAAGGAGGAGAGGCAGACGCCAGGAGGATTACTTCACCCTTTACTCATTCTAGAATGGAAGTGGGACCATGTGATGGTGGATTTTGTTTCAGGGCTTCCGTGTTCTTCAGGAGGAAGTCGGTCCACTTCTTGCCATTTAAAGTGGGTACGTCTACGGAGAAGCTCACAAAAATGTATGTGCGACAGATAGTCAGATTGCATGGAGTTCCTGTGAGCATAGTCTCAGATCGGGATAGTCTCTTCACATCCCACTTCTGGAGGAGTTTACAGGCTAGCTTGGGCACCCAGCCCAAGTTTAGTACTGCATATTACCCTCAGACAGACGGACAGTCAGAGAGGACTATCCATACTCTCAAGGATATGCTACACACTTGTATTTTGGATTTCATAGGCTCTTGGGAGGATCATCTTCACTTGGTAGAGTTTGCTTACAATAACAGCTACCAAGCTAGTATCGAGATATCACCATTTGAGACGCTGTATGGATAGAGATATAACACTCCGTTATCTTAGAATAATGTTGGTAAAAGATCCTTATTGGGACCAAAGATGGTCATGGATGCAGCTGAGAAGGTGAAGCTTATCAGGGATAGACTTCGGGTAGCACAAGACAAACAATGACATTGGGCCGATAGCCACCGAAGACCATTAGAGTTTGAGGTATATGTTTGTTTGTATTATTTATGATTGCTTGATTTAGTTAGAGTGCTAAGACTATGTTTTGTGCTAGGTCGACGATCTGGTGTTCTTGCACGATTCATTTTGGTGGAGGCGGAAAGCTTAGTCCATGATACATCGGACCCTTTGGTATTCTTGGGAGGGTCGGTACAATGGCCTACAGACTAGACTTACTGCCTGTATATCGGATCCTTCGGTGTTCTACGTGTCACAGGTAAGACAGTACATCGCAGGTCCTAGCCATGTATTAGATCACTCGAAGATTGAGGTGGGTCCAACTCTCAACTACTCAGAGCAGCCTGTGGAGATTCTGGATCGCAAGGAGAAGGTATTGCGGAACTAGACGATTCCTTTACTATGCGTCGCGTGGAGGCATCACTCTCCAGGGGAGTCTACCTGGGAGCGAGAGGCCGAGATGCACGAGCTATATCCTTATCTTTTTGAGCCGTGAGGTATAATTCTTTCTTGCTTGCTGTGATTATTTTGTAGCTAGTTTCTTCCTTAATTTTGAGGACAAATTTTTTCTAAGGTGGATAGGATTATCACCCTCACTTTTCCAGATATAGATAATCTAGTAGTTTGGCATAGTTATTTTATTTTAGAGATTATATTTAATTAATATATATTTATTTATGTTTTGTATTAATTATTTATAGGTAGTGAGCTAGCCTATTATTTATACTTGACACTAGTGAACCCAATAAGACTTGTCATGACAACTAGTGAGTCCAACATGGACTAGGACCATTAGACCCATTTCCTCTAATTAATTAAGAGGATATGACTAATGTGTATTAGTGTAAAAACTTTCCAAAATAGCCATCCTTAATTAATTTTCATAATTCATCATGTAGGGGTATTATGGACAATTGTTGGTGACTTGGAGAGGGAGTGTAAAACTCCCTAATTTTATTTTTGTATTTTAAGTATTTTTTATTTATTTATTTAAATGATGAATTTTTTTAGAGTATTCTCTTAGTTAATTAGAAAATAAATTTCTTGATTAGTTAATTATAAGAATACTTATTTAGAATTAATTTCACAAAACTATATATTTTATTATTTATATTTTGTAAAAAAAATTATAAATTTATTTAGAATTTATTTAACAGGCATATATATATATATATATATATATATATATATATATATATATATATCCTTATTTTGTTAGGATTTTATACATGCATATATAATGTTTTTAGAATTTATTTAATGTTTTAGAATCTATCCTTAATATAAATCCTAAACCACTAACCGTACCCCAACAAACAATCCAAAACCGATCCTAACTACCCAGAAACCCCCCACCCCGTGTGGCTGATCCGATTCCTCCCCCTCACGACCCTCTCTCCCTCTTATATATATATATATATATATATATATATATATATATATATATATATATATATATATATATATATAAACCCTAACCCTAAACTACTACTACTGCCGCCTACCTCTCCCCAGTTCCGACGACCTGCGCGACCACGCGCCGCCGTGGGCCTCCGCCTCCGGCCAGCCGACTGCCGGAGCGCGCAGGTGCAACAACACTCATGCACAGTAGCATCCCTCCACTAAGCCCCCTTCTAGGTACCATATCTTCCTCCTCTCTCATTCTTTTTTCGATCAATTTTTCCTTACGCGCTCACAACCTGACCCTCTAGGAATCCCATCAAGTGAATTTTGTTAATTTGCGATGTACGCTAAGAAAATTAAATTTCAAAATTAAGAAAAATAATAAATTTTTGAGTACAAAAACTGTCCTGAGGAGAGGTTTTGGAAGCCATTTTTGGGCCGTACATCAAGGAGTAAGAAAAATCTATTTGAATAGACTTTTAAACAACCTATACGAGATCAAAACTCTACTTTTATTTTTCTTAGCTTGCTCTATTTGCCAAGTTATTCTGATTCCAAAACAACCAAAAACCTGTTTTCAAAAACCCAAAACTTACGCGGGACCGCCTCGTCGCATACAAATTGCACCGAAAGGAGAGTATAGTATATCCGGATGTGTGGACTTTTATGAAAGTTGATTTGGACGTACGTGCACGCCAAAATTAATCCTTATCCGTAAAAAGTCTCCCTTATCATTGTTTTGCAAATTTTTGAATTAGTTTGTGTGCGTTTGTCGGATCGACACGAAACTTATGCCACTGGACTCATAGCGTTTGACTTGTCCTGTGACCCAAGTTTCACTCGATTCAAAGTGTAAACTTCCTCGACCAGATTTTAGCTTAGATAGAGAAATTAGGATTATTTTTAACAAATTAGGAATTAATTACAGTATTTTAAATTATTAAGCAATATCTTATATTGCTTAGTGCACCTCGCCATTACCTCAATATTTAGAGCACTACACTGACTGCTATCCTCAAACAAAGTTCACATACCTCTCCTAGACATGACAGTCTACTATTCTAAACTTTATGTAACTCACAAATACTCTGGCATGAGTCTCGTTTTAGTCGCACAAATATCGTTATAAACGTCCGGCTAAAATTCAATTAATTTCCAAACCTGTACCCTTGTCCGTTCCAATCGAAATTAGAGACCCAAAAGGATCCCATTTTGTCCAAACCAAATTACGTTATTATTCTATTTTAAGTATATTACGTCTAGTATACTTGCACTTCACTCAATTTTGACCCTGCATATTTTTAAATAATTAGAAAACACCGTGCGCATTAATTTCTAATTAAATTAATACGGTGACCAGCATCACCCAAGACTAGACCCAGCTCTTACCCAAACTCACCCTCACACCCTCAAGACCCTTACTGAACACCCCCCCTCATTTTAGTGCATTACATCGCCCTCAGGAATGAGGTATTTTTTCTCAAACAATTTCGTAATTGCACAATTTCCCAATTCAATAGGGCTTTAGTGTAAATTGTGAAATTGTAGGGTTTTATGTACAAAAGTGGATAGGTGAGGTATCCACCTCCCATTGGAGGGGACACATGGGTGATTCTCCACCCTCCATTCCAAATTAGGTCTAAGTTCAATGCATTTTCATGCATTTATGTGGCCTACAATCTCTAAGTTGTGTTCACACTCAAGAAAACCCAAAACCCTAACCCTTTACAAACCCTATAAACCCCCCTTCACCCTTCCTCCTCCCAACTCTCCCCTCAGCCACCCCCACCTCCGACCACTTCCCCCCTGCCTCGAGCTCCCCCCAGCCTCTCCCCGGCCACCGGACCACCGCCATAGCCACTGCCACCCAACGCCAGCATCACCCACACCACCATCACCAACATCTTCACCATCACCTCCAGCACCCCCGACTCCCCCTCACTCCCCCCACCGCCACCACAGGCCACCACCACCACCACTACCACCGCCGTCACCCTCTCCTCCACCAACCCCGCCATCGCCGCCACCCCTGGCCGTCACAGCCACAGCCACCAACCCCCCACAGCCCCGACTCCACCATCACCCACACCAGAAGCTCCACCCCCCCGACTCCCCCTAACCCTCACCACCGCCACCAAAGACCACCACCACCACTACTACCACGACCGCCATCACCTCCGCCACTCCCCTGCCATCCTGAGTTGCCGCCACCGCCACCGCCACCGCCACCCCAGCCACCGCAAGCCTCCGCTGCAGCTGCCGCAGCTGCTACTGCTACTTCTACTGCTACTGCTGCTGCTGCTGCGGTTGACCTCCGACCACCCCCCCCCCCCGCCGGAGCTCCGCCCCTCCGTCGGCGACGACGACCCGGACACGCCCCCCCCTGACACAGGTATATATATATATATATATATATATTATATTATATAATTATATGTATATATATAATATATATTAAATATATATAATATATAATAAATACTTATTATAGTATATTAAATATTATATATATAAGTATATATACTATTATATATACTACTATTATGTGTATAAATAATTATATATATATACGTATATATATTCTAGTATAACTATATATATACTTATATTACTATATTAAGTATATTATTACTATGTATATATTATATATATATGTATTATTATATTATATATATATACTATTATATATAATTATGTATATGTATACTATATTCTTATACATATATAATATATAAGTATTATATATATTTATTATTATGTATATATTATATATAATTATGTGTATTATATCTTGTATTATTATTATTATTATATATATATATATATATATATATATATATATATATATATATATATATACTATTATATATAATTATGTATATACATATATATATATATATATGTATTATTATATATATATATATATACTTTATATAATATTTATATACATATATAAATATATTATGTATTATATACTTTATATATTTTAATATATATACTATATGTAATATATATATATATATATATATATATATATATATATATATATATATATATATATATATATATATATATATATATATATATATATATTATGTATCATATATATACTTTATATATACATATTATGCCTATATATACATACTGTATAAGTATTACTTATATATATATATATATATATATATATATATATATATATATATATATATATATATATATATATATATATATATATATGTATTACATATGTTATTATTTATATATATCATATATATATTTATGTCCTTTAAATATATAGTTATGTATATATATGTATATTATTATTATTACTATATATATATATATCATATATAAATAAGTATTATGTATATATAAATATATATGTATATATATTATGTATATAAGTATGAATATATGTATTTTATATATATGTATATTATTATACTATGTATATATCCTATACTATATGTACGTATGAATACTTGCATATTAAAATTATAAATTCATGACTCGTGTACGTCTTAACAGTGTGCACCTACGACGCAGTTAGTGATCCCAGGTCACAGGATCATTCAGACGCAACTGCGGGAACAGGTTTTTGGCACTCACAGCTTGAGGACGTAGGCAAGTTTACCTTGCCAAATTTTTACTGTTTAAATTATAAACTGTTGTATGTTATCTTGTTCAATTACATATAACTGTGCACGTCCGAGATTGCCTCGAGTGCCGTCGACGAATACGTCGATATGTAGTGTAACTGACTTAGACTCTAGCAGACTCACCTACAGTTGCGAGAGTATTATGATATCCTCCTAGACCCTGACACTTATACACGCAACACGATTACAATTCATATTGGGATGCGAGTTCGCGTATTCGACTAGCTACCGGTGCGTGTGACGTGCATCACGGTTTAGCACGTAGTCAGGATTGATTAGACAAGTTATGACTTGGCATATAGCCATGTAGTATATGCGTCGTGTATTCGACTTGTATATTCGCATTGGAAGGGAAAGACAACTAGTAGGCGTATGGGATATACACATTGGACTCCGTAGTATCCAGAGGAGCCACGGATCCAATGACTTCCTTTATTCAGATATTGTGTTCTTCGGAGCGATACAGACGTATATATATTTGCAGATACCTCGTTCTTCGGAATGATAGACGTTACATGATCAGATACCATGCTCTTCGGAGAATGGACGTTATGCCTACGCCTACCCATACGTACCAAGGTTGTCTTCACATTGCATTCACTTAGATGGTTAGCACACCCTTTATTTATTTTATTCATTATTTATATATATGGCATGCTTTTATGTATCTTGTTACGTCCCACTGAGGACCTGGTTCCCTTCCAGATCTAGACGAGGCATACTATCCCATGGTGTATGGACCCGGACAAGAGACGAGGTATGCATCTGAGGAAGAGCTAGAGGTGCTTCCATCAGAGTCTCTCTGATCTTTGGTAGACCCACCATCTGGAGCTGGAGCCTCTTTACCTAGATAGACGATGCTCTAGCCTTATTATATTTTAGCACTTTTATCTTTATCTTTTGTAGTGGGTTTGTTCCCACTAGACATAACTGATTTGTACTATGACATTTCAGACTCAACACTTATATTCCAGCACTTATTTTAGTATTCCTTATTATTTTGTGGATGAGATTTGATATTACCTGTTATCTTCTATTATTAAACCTGTTAGTATTTTAGGACAACGTAGCACGTCTCATTGGGTCCATTAAATTGGGTAATCTCTTAGAGACGTGTCAGCTGGCCAATGTCACGTGGCCTGGTCCCGCATATTTTGGGGACTGGGGTGTGACACAAAGTCAGTCGACGGAATACTGTATCGCGGTCCCCACAATTTGACTTGACGAGCAATTTTGTGATTGGCTCACCAGAATCCAAAACTGGACATATCGTTGAGTTTGTATTATCGTTTATGATTTGTTTGACCTATAATTTGTCCCATTTAGAGATCTTTATCCTTGGCATATTTTTTGGTGTGAAGTAGTCCACATGTGGACCCACTTTGGTCCAAAATTACTGTTTTAGCCCCTGTGTCCAAATTGGACTTATGGGTAGTCAATTCTAGTTTTTTTTTATATTTTGGAAATGTTGGTAATATCTGTTACATTATCCAGAGACGTTTGTTTTGCTTCCATATTTTTTGGAGCGTTGTACTTGTTGCCTTGTGTTTCTACAGCACCAAACTATTGCCAGGCAAGTACACCTTGCTTGATTGTATTGTTCAGTTTATATATGTCTAGTTTTTATTTGTTAGTTGTATGCACATGTCTTAGAGTAGCAACTTACCCAGTATATTGTAAAGGTATGAGGTATCTTCTGACCTGACACTTGTTCATCACGTACACTGAGTGAGAGAGTGCATGGACTAGCGTGTCGACTGTACATCGATATGTGAGTTCGCATCTTGTATTAGTAGTTGGTGTTAGTTTAGTTTCTAGATTTTTATTAACGTCATTGCATTATGACTGCACCGCATATACGGTTCAGATACATTAGGAGGGAAGAATCTACTAGTGAGCGTATTGGATTTCTGTTTCTTACTGTGTATCTGGTGTGACTGGCGTACCCCGAGTCCTTTTGGATGTCTGATGAGTCTTCCCCCTCATATGCCACTAGAGATGTCTCGAGTGCATATCACTTAGATGGTTAGTTACCCTATTTATTATTTACTGCTTTACTTTCATGCATGTTGATTGCTTGTGTACTTGTTATGTCCCTCTGAGGACCTGACACCTTTTCCAGATCCAGACGAGCACTTGTACCCGACGGACTACTGAGTTGGAGATTTTACAGACGAGGACTTTGAGGTGGAGCTACAGTAGTTTTCTTGAGCATTCATGGATGATAGTTGCTTAGTGTCTTGGGTGTCTTTATCTAGTTAGCTGACGTTGGACCATTTCTTTATTGCTTAGTTGTATTCTTTCAATATTCTTTTGTACTCATTTTTCGTAGATTGTTCTCCATTAGATTTTATTTTGTATTTAATTCTGAGACTTATCTATTTATTCAGTTCTTACTCTGTGATATTTGTGGATGAGACTAGATTTTACTTGCCTGAAATACTGTGACTTAGATATATTCTATAGCGTACTACGACCGGTTAGGTCCACTAAATTGGGTTCCTATACTTTTTTGTATAACTGACATGTGTACGTATACCTAGTCCTACGTATTTGGGACTGGGGCATGACATATTTTTAGTGGTGGCCCATGCAGGTCGAGAGTATATTATCTCGATTACATTACTGTACCGAACAAGCCTGCAAATAGGATTAGAGTATAGGATCTAATCCACATATTTGACTTTCCTCTTTATTTTTATTCAGAATTCTTGAACTCACCTACCTTCCTTGACCTTCAAAATAGTACTCGTTAATTCTATTGACATCGGTATCCTTGTTTTCTCACCTCTTCCTATTTAATGTACTTCCCTAATAGTTCCTTGAGTATAGCCTTCTGCCAGAATATAGGAATCCTTGTTGTTAGGGTTAGAAGATAATGATGAGAGCATACCTACTAAGAAAAATAAATTAGAATATTGACAGCTCCCAAAAGTTTAGCGTACCTAATAAACTCTAGAATCCAACACCTATAAATTGATTGACCATTATCCCTTGTTATATTTAGGAATGACTTGAGAGCAGTATAGACACTACTAGGGTTAGTTAGACATTTGACCATACTATTTAACCCTATTATTGAGGAACCAATAGAAATCCAATGTTGAATATCAGGACTAAACCTAACTTTCATAGTGAGATAATATAAGAGGACTATAAATTTAGATTCTTGTCTTGATATTAGCAGAGCAGTACCTTAAGAAACCAAGAGGAATGAACCAATACCTTAGTAAGAGCAAGGGTATCCTACCTTCATCTTAGTAGATCCCCTATAATCTATGATCATCGTTGAGTCATACTTGAGTCTTCATGAGTCACTGACCGTGCCATCTTATCCAACTATCTATATACTTTTCCATCTTGAGTTAATCCCTCCCTCCATCATAGATCAATTTTCATAGCTCTTTATCCAATTAAAACCTATTTAGAACCTTTCCCTTGGTTATACCTCGAACACAGAGACTAGCATACCAGCTTCCCTTAGGAAACCGTGATATTATTAAGAGTCTCTATATTTACTTTCATATCTTGTTTCTTCGAAACCTTAACGCTCGTTATTTGTACGATGACTAAAATTTTCTTTCATCTTTCAAATCGTGCCACGTTCGCTGAATCCAATACTATTTAGTATTTTCTTCTTCTATTTATTTTGCTCCTTGAGGTTTACTCATTACTCTCCTACGTAACTGTCGCAATCTTGTTCCATAACCGTTGACCTTAAACGATGATGGAAATAGGATCGTGCCATCTTACCCTTCTAATTGTAGGCTAAGTGTTTTATTTTATGTTAGGATATATAGTTTGGTAGGATTATAGTTGTTAATCTTGAATTTTAAAATTTTTTTTCTTAGTAATTAGAACTTGATAGTTTGAGTTATTCATTTAGATTATAATTTTATGATTATCCTTTAGTTTCAAATGAAGTAATATGTTCCACATATCTTAATACAAGTTATATCCTCGCTCACTTAAGAACCTGTAACTTCTCCATTCTTAAGTTACAGTATTAGTTGATTCTTATAAGTTGGGTAGCATGCCTCACAACCTAGTATCCCATAGTCCTTTTGACCCATTAAGGAAGTATAATTGAATGACACTAACTATATACTAGCATAAGAAGATAGTGTTTATCCAGACTGTAGAACTTTAGAGGCCCATACCCCCATCTGGTCGACCAGAGACTTAGACAAGAAGTTAGCATTGCAACTATAGAGGCACAAACACCGGACTAGTCTTAGATTCTTGATGAACTTGAACTATTATACTTTCATTAATCATAATCTCACATACTTATATTTTTGGACTATCTTGAATCATGCTATTATTACAGCCTAGTTTTGCAAGCTTATTCTTTATCGAGCTTGTTTATGACATATATATTATTGGGGCCCCACACTAATACATTGTCTAAATCAGAATCAGTGTATTATGGTCTTGACAACCTTAGTGCACTTGGTTCGCTCTTCGCATGACTACTTTACATGGATTGAGATATAGTTGACTTAGATTATTAGAAGAACATACTTTCTCTCTAGACAAGCCCGAGCATATCGTGTCGGGTACATAACTATACTGATATGAGCCCGTAAATAGGAATTTACCAAAATAAATTTTAATCCACAACTGTCTTGACAACTCTCTTTTGAATTCTTTAATCGCCCTTGAACCTCGTACTTGTAATCTATCACCTCCTCCTTAAACTCTTTATTATTGTTTTTCATCTTCTACTATTTCAGAAAGATGAACGCTCGTGCTTGATATAAGTTTGATACACGGATAGTACTAGGTATACCCCATAGGCCAATCATATTACCTTGTGACTATCTTTTGTAATTAAGGGAATATCACATGTGAGAGATTTTGTGTTAAGATTTTGAGGATTAGTAAGCACAATTGAATGATTAAGGAATTTTTTTATATAGCCTGGTGTTTATGAAAGATTGGTAAATTATAAGTTGGGTAGAAGTTGCATTGTCAACTTGAGATGAAGGTTATATGAATGTGAAAATCTTAGATCGTGATCAAGTAAGATAAGATCGAGAGAATTAAGTCATTTTAATTTTGAGGATTTTTAGAAGAATGATTATGATGATAATGATTTAACTTTAAAGAGAAGAATGCCTTATGGACTAAATTTTTAAAATTTTGATATATTGGACCAAATAGTTATAATTTTAGCATATGAAATAAATTTTGAATATTGGAGGTTGAATCATCGATTTAAATTTTGAGGATACATATAGAATTTCAAACTTGAACATAGATAGATTGGATTTAAAATTTTATAATTTGAATTAAAAGTTAAATTTTGATTATTGGATCACCTATTTAAAATATTGAGGATTAAAATTAAATTTAAAATTTGATGAGTACGAAATTCTTAAGTTTGAAACTCGGAATAAGATTTGATTACAGTTGTTTATTATTTAAAATTTAGAGGAGATTAGATAGTTGGAATCGTGATTTAAAATTTGATGTGGATATTTAAATTTTAAAGATGTCATATAGATTTGACCTAAATTTAGATTTTGATTATTTGAAATTTGAGATGAGATTACGATAGGTAAAATTTTGATTTAACCATGTGGTTATTTTAATTTTGAAAAGATTGTGATGAATTTGAATAGATTTGTGTTATTTAATTTTTGAGAAGGTTGGGGTTGAGTTGACTTAGATACGAATTTGGAGGATTAACAATTTGATGACTCCAATGAGAACAAATGTAGGCCATAGTGACTATGGAGAATATATAGAATGAAGGAACATCCTTTTAGATCATTAGGTCATATATAGCTTAAGATCGTTCATGTAACCAAGTAGTGACAGCTCATCCTCTATCCTATCAACGCCACTTCATATCGTGTAATCATCTTCTCTACATTATTTTCTTGTAACTCATTCCATTTGCAAGCATTCATGTGATGGAACTTATTTGTGCCATATCACATTACTTAAACCAGATCCTACTGATCCCTAGATTTCCATACCTATTTCTTTATCTTACCATTCCGACGTTAAGGTACGATATTTTGTACTTAGCCATTTCTACTATATTGCCTTCTCTTATTTTTCAAAAATCGTACTTTGGTTTTAATTTTGAGGACAAAATTCTTATAAGTTGAAAATATTGTAAACCCCCATAATTTTATTTTTATATTTTAATTATTTTATTTATTTATTTATTTATTTAAATGATGAATTTTTTCAGATTATTCTTCTTGATTAGTTAATTATAAAAATACTTATTTAGAATTAATTTCATAAAACTATATATTTTATTATTTATCTTTTGTAAAAAAATTATAAATATTTTTAGAATTTATTTAATTAGCATATATATATATATATATATATATATATATTTGATTTTATACATACATCAATCCTTTTTTTGTTAGGATTTTATACATGAATATATAATATTTTTAGAATTTATTTAATATTTTAGAATATATCCTTAATATAAATCCTAAACAACTAACCCTACCCCAACAAACAATCCTAAATCGATCCTAACTACCCAGAAACCCCCCACCCCCTCGCGCGGCTGATCCGATTCCGCCCTCACGACCCTCTCTCACTCTCTCTCTATATATCTTAACGTCTAAACCCTAACCCTAAACTACTACCACCGCCTACCTTTCCCCGGTGTTGCCGACCTGCGCGACCGCGCGCCACCGTGGACCGCAGCCTCCGGTCGGCCGACCGTCGGAGCGCGCTGGTGCATCAGCACTCGTGCACAGCAGCAGCCCCCACGAAGCCCCCTTCTAGGTACCATATCTTCCTCCTCTCTTATTCTTTTTTTCGATCAATTTTTTCGTACGTACTCACAACCTGACCCTTTAGGAATCCCATCAAGTGGATTTTGTTAATTCACGATGTACAATAAGAAAATTGTATTCCAAAATCAAGAAAAATAACAAATATTTGAGTACAGAAACTGTCCCGAGGAGTGGGTTTGGAAGCCATTTTTTGGGCCGTATATCAAGGAATAAGAAAATCTATTTGAACAAACTTTTAAACAACCTATACAAGATTAAAACCCTACTTTTAGTTTTTCTTAGCTTGCTCTATTTTCCAAGTTATTGTGATTCGAAAATAACCAAAAACCTGTTTTTAAAAACCCAAAACTTATAATACAGAATGTACCCCACCAAACAGGACTGTCTCATCGTATACCAATTACATCAAAAGGAGCGTATGGTATATCCAGACGTGTGGGCTTTTACAAAAGTTGATTTGGACATACGTGCACGCCGGAATCAACCCGTATCTGTAAAAAGTCTTCCGTATTGGTGTTTTATAATTTTTTTAATTAGTTTGTGTGCACTTGTCAGATCACCATGAAATATGCGCCATTGGAATCGTAACGTTTGACTTGTCCTGTGACCCGAGTTTTGCTCGATTCAGAGTCAGCCGACTGAACGCCGTATCACGGGCCGCACGATTCGACTTGAGGAGAAATTTTGTGATCGGCTTATCGGAATCCAAAATTGGATATATCGTTGAGTTCGTATCATCGTTTAGGATTTGTTTGATCTATAATTTATCCCATTTAGAGACCTTTACCCATGGCATATTTTTCGATGTAAAGTGACCCACATGTGGACCTTGGTCCAAAATTACCGTTTTAGCCCCTGTGTTCAAATTGGACTTATGGGTAGTCAAGTCTAGCTATTTGTTATATTTTGGAAACGTTGGTGATATCTGTTGTACCATCCAGAGACATTTGTTCTGCTTTCATATTTTTTGGAGCGTTGTACTTGTTGCCTTAAGTTGTTCTAGCACCAAACTATTGCCAGGCAAGTACACCTTGCTTGATTATATTGTTCAGTTTATATATGCCTAGTTATTATTTGTTAGTTATGTGCCCCATCTTAGAGTAGCAGACTTATCCAGTATATTATGAAGGTACGAGGTATCTTATGATCTGATACTTGTTCATCACGTACACTGAGTGAGAGAGTACATGGACTAGCGTGTCGATCGTACATCGATACGTGAGTTCGTGACTTGTATTAGTAGTTAGTTTAGTTTAGTTTCTAGATTTTTAATGTCATTGCATTATGTCTGTACCGCATATACGGTTTAGATACATTGGGAGTGGAGAATCTACTAGTGAGCGTATATGATTTCTGTTTCTTACTGTGTATATAGTGTAACTGGCGTACCCCTGAGTCCTTTTGGATGTCTGATGGGATGACTGTTCTTCTATTTTTTCTCCCTCATGTGCCACTAGAGATATCTCGAGTGCATATAACTTAGATGGTTAGTTATCCTATTTATTGTTTACTACTTTACTTTCATGCTTGTTGATTGCTTGTGTACTTTTTACGTCCCTCTGAGGTCCTGGCACATTTTCCAGATTCAAACGAGCACTTTTACCCGACGGACTACGGAGTTAGAGATTTTGCATACGAGAACTTTGAGGTGGAGCCACAGGAGGTTCCTTGAGCATTCATGGATAACAGTTGTTTAGCGTCTTCGGCGTCTTTATCTAGTTAGCTGACGTCGGACCATTTCTTTATTGCTTAGTTTTATTCTTTCAGTATTCTTTTATACTCACTTTTCGTGTAATTTTCTCCACTAGATTTTATTTTGTATTTGATTCTGAGACTTATCTATTCATTCAGTTCTTACTCTGTGATATTTGTGGATGAGACTAGATTTTATCTGCCTGGAATACTGTGACTTAGATATATTCTACAGCTTGCTACGACTGGTTAAGTCCATTAAATTGGATTTCTATACTTGTTCGTACAGCTGGCATGTGTACGTATACCTAGTCTTATGTATTTAGAACTGGGTCATGACAGGAGAAAAGGGGGCCGACCACATAAGAGGGGTCTTCTCTCTTTCGTCTCTATTTTTTTATTCAATTTAGATCCACAAATTCCTAGATTTCTAATTCACTTCATCCCTCCATCAATCCCTCTCAATTGATTCACATTCTCTCTCATTCTCATCACTCAAGGAGCATTGGAGTTTGGATTTGCAAAAAAAACTTGGAGGAGGAGCTTTGGCAAGAAGATCATGTCCCAATTGTGTCCGTGGAAATAATTTATTACAAATCTATCTCCCAATAGGTAAAATTCTAATTTTACCTTCATTATAGATTTTAAATCATGCATTTGACTATTAGTAACCCTCCTATGACATAGGTCTACCTATAGAAACAAGTTCTAGGCTAATTGAATGTGTATTATAATTTTTACATGGTATTTTGTGTCTATTTTGGAGAAATTACGAGATTTACACATTAAGTGTGTGTCATGACGCTAATTTAGTTATATAGGACTTTGATCGGGGTTGGGATACTAGCTACGTATCCATAATGGGATACGTGTAGGCCGTATAACGATACATAGTGGTACGTGTCGGTAGATTTGGAGATTTTGAGTCAATAGGTATAATTTCTTATAATTACATAGTAATTTGATATTATATATGTTTATATATCATAATTTATATATTAAGAGGGTTTCATGTATTTTAGAGGTTAGTATCATGGTGGTGTTTGAGTTGGAATATAGTATCTTAGTGCACCATGGTGTAGTGTGATACTAGTGCATGTTAGATATTTGACAATTGGTATCAAGTGTTAATGTGGGTATCATGAGGATATTAGGTAGTATTTTGGTGTGTGTTTGTGTTGGAGTTGAGGAGAGTGTGCTTGGTGTGGTTTTGGGGAGTGAGTGTATATAGAATACAAGTGGGGGGGGGGGAACTTTTTTGCTACATTCAGCAGCTTTTCAGCTTCTTTTCAGCATAAGTAGCATTTAAAGCAACAACAACTGTCACACCCTAGTCCCAAAATACGTAGAACTAGGAACATGTAAGCATGCCAGCCACATAAATATGGTAACTTCAATATATGGAAACCAAAACACATGCGTACGCTGTATTATGAACAATAATTCACAAGTGGTATAAACTATCACAAGTCACAGGGCATAATCTAAATCTCATCCACAGAATCAAATATAAATGAATAACCACTATCTATATAACTAGATCTCAATATGAAGTATCTAAAGATGATAGTTGGGTGAAAACAAATCCACTACCAAACTAGAATATAAAAGCAAACATAATATAAGTACATCAACAAACAATCACGAGGCTCGAAGAGAAAATCTCCTCAAAATATAAGTAACCAGTACGGATCTACGCTCCTCCGAATACTCATGAACATCTACACCTGGAAAGAAACCAGGTCCTCAGAGGGACATAACAAGATACATAGAAGTATGCCAATAAATTACTGAAATAAACATCCAATGGGTCGCCTAACCATCTAAGTGAATGCAGTTTAAGAACAACTTTCCCAACGCGGGGGCTATCTGGCTAAAATGGGATTGGTGTGACTCTCTCAGAGAATCAGGGGCCTACAAAGCATGTCGTCTTTTGAACGTTAGAGGCCGCCAGTAATATAGGGGTTATCACCGCCACGTATCTCCGGTTGAGCGTACGGGTTACAAAAAGGAAAGTACAACGGAGCCCACACGACTTACTTGTTGTTCTCCCTACCCCATGCTCGAAGCATGTCATATTCATGACACAATAATACCTCTAATAACTGCCAAGTCTACTAGCATGCAAAGTTTCTAACAACAGTTATCCCTAACGCACGGCCCATACGTACATAAGGCCAAACCCTGCACGCAAGTCCGTGATCTATATGAGACTCACACTCGTGTAATAGCTGTGTCACGGCCAATGAAACCTAATAATGCTTCATGATAATGGGGCGTCTCATAAACAAGGTCACATGTATATACATAATAAAAATAGATCACGACGACACCCTCGTTGTACCCAAGTTTCTTTGGACGCACAATTTATATAACAGTTAAAATATATGAACTAAATGACGGAAATAAAGATACATGCAACATATGGAATATGAATAACAGTACAATGGCAAGGTATACTTACCTGGCAAGAAGTTGTATAGTACCAATAACCTGCTCCAGAAGTCGCGCAGAACAATCCTATAGTCCTATATACATATAATATAACACAATACACATCAGCCATTACACTAGCACATATACAACCATAATACACTGGACTCAGAGGGTACGCTAGGGGTGACACTGGTCAACTAACAAGGTCAATTATGCGTCTAATTACATGGGCGTCAAGTCTTCAAATGCTGTGAAAACAGACAGTCACTAACATCGTGTCTAATCCAGTACGTTAATGTACACAAGGCAGTCAACTCACAAGTTCTTAGGGTCACTTGGTCAAACATAAATACGGGATAATCCACAGTGTCCTAGGGTCGTACAATACATACATAGTCATAACTAGCATATATATATATATATATATATATATATATATATATATATATATATATATATATATATATATATATATTAATTTAATTATAATACGCTTACGTGTACGCATACAAGTCATTGGGTTCCCCGACACGGGTCTGATGTCAACTAACTGTGGTAAAGTAATACTAATGTCCTACTGGCATACACACAAGCATACATAAAAAGGAGAAGAGGGATAGGCTCGAACCTCGGGGTGCACGTACAGGACGACGATGACGACGATGAGGTTGATGACGATGATGATGAAGGTGATGATGATTGAGGTTATGATGAGATGATGATGATGATGATGATGATGATAATGGGGTAATGATGATAATAATGATGAGATAATATGGATGTTACTGCTCCGGCCAGGGGGAGGTCCGGCCAAGGAGGAGGAGGCTGTGGTCAAGGAGGAGGAGGAGGCTGAGCTCAGGAAGGGGGAGGACATGGACCATGGAGAAGGTGGTGGTCATGCTAGTGGTGTGGTGGTGTTGGCCTGGGTGGCTCAGCGGGGAAGAGGTAAACGGTGGTGGTGGCAAGGTGGTTCAACAGCGGTTCGTGGCTGCTGTGTCAACTCCGGCGACGAGGAGGAGGAGGAGTTCAGAGGTCGGGGACGATGGAGACGAGGGATAAGAACAAGTCGGGGAGGGGATCTCAGGCGGAGGATGGCTCGGGGTCGTGCTGTGTTCGTGGAGACAGCGGGGAGGGAGTCGTTGAGTGGTGGTGGAGATGAAGGTGAAGTCATGATCGGCGGTGTTAATGGCAGCGGGGCTCGAGGTCATGTGGCCTGGCGGGAAGACAGTGGAGATGGGTTGAGGGAGGTCGGGATAGGTCCAGCCGGTCAGGGTGGTCGTTCAGGCGTGCAGGCAGTCGGCTGTGGGAAAGATGAGACGGGGAGGAGAGATGGCAGGCTGCTCAGGCGGTCGGGGTTTTGTTCCGACGACGGCTTGAAAGAGTACGGCGGGCTGCTCTGGGTTGGTTCAGGCGGAGGTAGGGGAGATGAATAGTATAAGGGAGAAAGGGTCGGCTAGTTTAGAGATTGGGTTTTGGGTTTTATGGAAAAAT
Source organism: Iris macrosiphon (assembly GCA_036927795.1). NCBI lineage: Eukaryota > Viridiplantae > Streptophyta > Magnoliopsida > Asparagales > Iridaceae > Iris > Iris macrosiphon. The sequence continues at coordinate 63,854,968 of JAYESA010000007.1, read as the reverse complement.
CAAGAGAAAAAGAAAAGTTGTGTATTTATACATGTGGAACCTAGGGTTTAATGTTGACCTAGGGGATTGGGCTTTGGTCAACATCTTCTTGGAGTGGGCCTTGGCTTGACATGGGGATATTTGGAGGGCTATAATTTGCATTGTTTAAAATACAAGGCTAGGGTTAAATGAGGGGGCAATGTTGTGCGTTGCACATTCTGAAAATCATGAAGAAGATTCATATGAAGGAGAAATAGGTTTCTTCATATATTGTGTCCAATGGTGTGGACACCTCAATGCACTTTTGCATAAAAGTGCCCAACAATTAGAAAATTGCACAAAGATGGAAATTTGATTAAATTAATTAAAATTAATGCACACGGTGTTCTTGAATTAATTAGAAGTACATGAGAATAAAATTAGGTGGGACACAAGTATCATGGATATAGATGACTCATGATAGAATATTATCATAAATTAAGTTGCTCAGAACGGATCAAGATTGTGTCTCCAATTTCGATTGGAACGTACAAGGATACAAAGTTCAATTTATTTAGAATTAAATATAAACTTCTGCGATGAATATTGTGCGACTAAAATGTAGCACAAGAGAGCATAATTATGAGTTACACAAAGGTCAGAATAGAAGGCGGGCACGTCTAGGACAAGGATGTAAAATTTGTAGGAAGGCAATGGGTAGTGTAGTGCTCCTATTATCGAAGCAACGATAAGGTGCACTAAGTGATATAAATATAGTAAAATTAATTAAAATGTCGTGTTCTATTTCTAATTGGATTCAACTAGCCCTAGTTTCACTATCTAAGCCAAGTAGGCCTAATTTTGGGTGATGGGGTTTACAATCTACCCAACTTAAAACAATTTCATCTTCGAAATTAAACTAAGGCATAATTTGTTGAATGTTTCACATTCGTACATAAGGCAAGTCTATTGCAATCTCTTCTAAAATTTTAAATCACAAAATCTTTTCAATTTCATCGCAATCACGTTAAATTTAAAATAACCACAATTTAAATCAAATTTAACATATTGTAATCTCGTCTCGATTTTTTAAATCATCAACATCCAAATTTAAATCAATCTATACAACATCTTCAAGATTTAAATAACCCATACAAAATTTTTATATCATGATCTCCAACTATCATAATCTCCTCTAGAAAACAATTCTAATCCAATATTATTCCTATTTTCACTTATGAATTTTGTATTCTTCAAAATTTTAAATTCAATTTTCATCCTCAATATTTCAAATAGGTAATCCAACAATCAAATTTAACTTTTAACTCAAATCATCAAATTATAAATTTTTTAAAATCTAATTCACCAATTGTTCAAGTCTAAGATTCCATATTGATCCTCAAAGTCTAAATTGATGATTCAACCTTCAATATTCAGAATTTAAATCATATGCTCAAGTATAAATATTTGGTCCAAAATATCAAGATTTCAAATTTCATTAAATACTCATCATCTAACTCCTTCTTCTAAAATTCTCCATATTTAAAATGTTTAATCTCATAATCTAATCTTACTTGCACAATCTAAAAAAAATTCCTCTCAAGTTGACAATGCAACTTCTACCCAACTTAGAATTTACCTATCTAGCACACAAGACTATATATTTAAGAAAGATATTCCTTAAATTATTTACTCATGTTATTCAATCCTTAAAACTTTAACACCAAATATATCATATATGATATGCCCTTAATCAATTATAAAAGATAGTCACCTAGTAATATGATTGGCCTATGGGGTATATCTAGTATTCTGTGTGTATCAAACTTATACCAAGCACGAGCATTTGTCTTTCCGAAATAGGGGAAGACGGAGAACAATAATAAGGAATTCAATGAGGAGTTGATAGAGTACAAGTACAAAATTAAAAGCTATTAAAGAATTCAAAGAGAATTGTCAAGGCAGGTGTGGATTGAAATTCTATTTGGTAGATTCTTATTCACATGCTCCTATCAGTATAATTATGTAACTGATACGATATGCTCAGACATGTCTAAAGACAAGTATATTCGTCTACTAGTCAACTATGTATCTCAATCCACATAAAGTAGTCATGCGAAGAGCGAACCAAGCGCACTAAGGTTAGCTAGACCTTAATACACTGATTCTAATTTAGACAATGTATTAGTGTGCCCCCCCAATAATACATATGTCATGAACAAGCTCGATAAAGAATAAGCTTGCAAAACTAGGCTATAATAGCGGCATAAGTCAAGATAGTACAGAAAATATAAATATGCTGGATTATGATGAAAGAAGGTACATAATAATTTAAGTTTACCAAGAAGGTGAGACTCATCTGGTGTTGTGCCTCTACAGTTCTTATACTAACTCCTTGTCTAAGTCGCTAGTCAACCAAATAGGGACATGAACCTCTAAGTTCTACAGTATGAATAAACACTATCGTCTTATGCCAGTATACAGTTAATGTCATTCAGTTATACTTCAATAATAGGTCAAAAGACTATGTGATACTATGTTGTGAGGCATACTACCAAACTTAAAATAAATAACTAATACTATGACTGCATTTAGGGGTTTCTACAAGATAATATTATCCTTGTAAATAAAGTATAAACTCTTATTGGGGTATATCTATTACATTATATAGGTAATGGTCATCTTAAGTCTTAATCATAGTGCTTATAGAATACAAGTATTATTATTAGGAATAGAGAAGTTACTGGCTCTCAAGTGAAAGAGGATGTAACCTATATGGAGATATGGGTACAAATTACATGATTTAATACTAAGGTATAACCATAAAATTATAATCTAAATGAATACTCAACTATCAAGTTCTAACTACCAAGCACAGAAATTCAAAATTCAAGAATTACAACTATAATCCTAGCAAAATATATATCCTAAAAAAAGAAATCACTTGGCCTATAATCAGAAGGATCAGGTGGCACGAATTGAAAGATGAAGAAAAGAAAACATAATTAGTCGTCGCACAAATAGCGAGCGTTAAGGTTTCAGAGGAACAAGTTATGAAATTAAAATAGAAAGACTCTTGATAGCATCATGGTTCTCTAAGGAAAATATGGGATGCTAATCTCTGTATTCGAGGTATGATCAAGGAAAATATTCTATTCATTCCTCTTAGTTTCCTAGGGTGCTGTTATGCTAATATCAAGATAAGGAGCTAAATTTATTGTTCTAAATATTATCTCGCTATGAAAGTTAGGTTCAGTCCTAATATTCAACCTTAGATTTCTATTGGTTCCTCAATACTAGGGTCAAACGATATGGTCAAATTTCTAGCTAATCCTAGTAGTATCTATATCACTCTCAAGTCATCCCTAATTATCAAGGGATCATGGTCAATCAAGCAACGATAAGGTGCACTAAGTGATATAAATATAGTAAAATTAATTAAAATGCCGTATTCTATTTCTAATTGGATTCAACTAGCCCTAGTTTCACTATCAAAGCCAAGTAGGCCTAATTTTGGGTGAGGGGGTTTATAATCTACCCAACTTAAAATAATTTTTTTCTCGAAATTAAACTAAGGCATAATTTATTGAATCCTTCACATTCGTACATAAGGCAAGTCTATTGCAATCTCTTCCAAAATTTTAAATAACAAAATCTTTTTAATTTTATCGCAATCACGTTAAATTTAAAATAACCACTATTTAAATCAAATTTAACATATTGTAATCTTTTTTCGATTTTTTAAATCATCAACATCCAAATTTAAATCAATCCATACAACATCTTCAAGTATGAACCCAAATTGGGATAATGATCGAATTGACCTAGTTTGACTAGTATGACATAGTTTTGACCTAGAAATAACATAAAAACTATATTTTAGACTATTTAAGTATGTTTATCAATCTAATATACCAATTGATATAATATTTCATATATAGGTCAATGTGACACCAGTTCGGATACCGATTTACATTTTTTGCTTTGAACCACAGACGAGTACATCTCTCTATTAGTTTTCAGTCATGATAGTATATATATCACATGTTCTAGAACTATTTACTTGATTCCGACACAGTGCTACACAAACTGGTACTATATATATCCTGTCAGAAGATATTATTTCTTACCATATTCAGCGGATACTCCTTCACATATATTTATCGCGTGTATCGGTATTGATTATCGTGTACTTCGTATTGACACACTGCTCATGTTCAGTGTGCTTATATTCGTGTTCGTAATTTGTCATAATTGAATCAATAAGTATTGGTTGGGGATGGGGGAGTAGGAGTTGGTTATGTGATCAAGCCAGTGTATTCTTGTACATGTCGATTATATATCACAGTGTAATCGAGTTACCATATTATATTCATGTTCAACCTAACCCGATCACATAGAGAGCTTGTACTCTAAAGCACATTAGCTAATTTTATCAATTTTTATTACTTGCAGATATTTCATATTGCTTGTTCTTTCCTTTTCAGTACATTACCTATTTACTATAATTTATTTTATTTCCTAGTTGCTAGTTCATCTTGTATTCTCTTCTATTACTTGTCATATATGTTCTACCATATATTTGGAACTGCTTCCAGAGTTTTATACTTTGCTCTAATCCTGATTGGATATATTTTTTAGATGATTGGCTTGAGGAGCAGTGTCCCACTTACTACGGGCCGCAGGACGGTGAACCATTAGAGGATATTCCCCTAGAGCATGAGAACCTAGTGCCAGTGACTGAGGAGGCTTAGACTTATATTATTAGAAATTGTATTAGTCTTATTTTAGACTCTTGGCATGTATTATTATTTTGGGAGTTGCTTTGTGCCTAGACTTATATTGTGGACTTGTGGATGTATTTGTGACTCTTATACTTCTTTACTTTATTCCATATTGTGCTATTTTTTTCTCTAGTTTGATATTGTGATTGAGTATTGATTTTATTATCATATACCATATTGTTCCTCCATATGTTAGATATTATTGTTGATCCAAATAGTATTCTACCGCCGATGCTGCGGTGTAGGCTGGGCGTTGTTCACGTACTCGTATCCCAATTTCGGGTGCGGGTCATGACATAATTTTTTTTTTATCTGCACATATTAATGAGGAAGATTTCAGCAATGCCCATACGTAAAAGCAAGTATGAGTTCATTTGCAGATGTTCATGATAATTTCTCATCCATACGTATGACTGTGTACATGTGTCTCTGTGTTCAAAATGCACATGCACATGGAGTCGTCTTCCCCAAAATAGCTGCTAGGTTTTTGCCATTAACAAAAAGTTGTACAAACTGTGTAACAAACTATAAAAAAGAGGTACAAAAATCCTATACAAGAATCTAAGTACAAATTCTGGGGAAGTGGTAGCTATGGAGATCTGATCTGCAGTTGATTACTTTACTCCTTGGACTACTCGGCATGAAGAAAAAAAATACAAGAATGCACAAGCACTTGAGAATTTTGCAGCAAGAAGGTAATGACAGCACTGACACGAATGACTTCACCCTCTCCCTCTGTCCATGTGTGTTATAGGATGCATTGACCCTGAATTTATAGCACTTAGGAAAGGCTATGTGGGTGTGCGTGCATTGATAGGCAATATGCATTATTTTGCCAGTGTGTGCATACTTTTAAGAACTCATAGCCCACATTCGACTTAGTGGACACACAACTTGCTATATGTTTGACACGTGACCTCCATTACGAGAAAAGCTCAAGTCACGGGGACATTTTTTTATGTACGTTCCACGAGAATTATGGCATGACATACCCGTAATCATAACCGCTCACTGTCCATTATAGGATGCGCACTATGGAGAAGTAACAAGCTGGCATATTTTGATGCATCTTGATGGAAGTAGCACACATGCATACTTTGGTAGAGATAGCATCACTGGCGTACTCTGGCTAAGTACCAACACTGGCATACTCTGATAGATATAGCATCATTAGTGTACTCTGATAGAGTAGCAACAATGGCGTACTCTGATAGAAATAGCATCACTGGCGTACTCTAATAGAGTAGCAACATTGGCGTACTCTGGTAGAGATAACATCACTGGGGTACTCTAGTAGAAATATCATCACTGGCGTACCCTGATAGAGTTAACATCACTGGCATACTCTGATAGAGTGTGGCCATACAGTCCTCTAAACAACAATCTGGGTCTGCGTGTAAGAGAAATTATGCATTAATGACCTTGATCTCCTCATTTTTCATGTTTGTCAGTTGTCAGTTCATCACATTAAATGCTCAGGGGGAATATGAAGAGTGTACGCCCTTCTTTGTTGAGTTGGATGGATAACAAAGTGCGAAAAAAAAGCAAAGGTACACCATTGTTCTCTTAAACTGTAAGAAAGTGAGCCTAGGCTTCAAACTGAGGAAAGTACGCCTAATCTCCTTTAGGTCATGTAAATGGCCTTTATGAACGTACATTTTATGCTTCTACAAGACCTTCTCCAAAAAATTTTGAATTTGTCAAATAAATTTGAAATACTTTCAACTAGAAGCAGGGAAAGTGACCCTGATTTTGTGCGCTCAGAATCTCAACAGCCGACGATAACATGTATTCAATGTGCCGTCGTAATCTTTTGGCATGATTTTCTATACGGATCCCGAAGAGTCATTTGGCGATCGAAGGGTTTATCCCAACTCTATAAATAGTCAGGTTGAGAAGAGAGAGACACTTGATGATCTCTAAAAACCTTAACTCCCCTAAACTCATTTTCAAGCTCAAGCTCTTTCAGCCATGGCACCCAAGCAATCTCAGGCTACAAGGAAGGAAAGCAAAGGGAAGGGTCTAACGACTTCTTCCCATACAACGGTGGCTAGACCCTTGGCGAAATAGGCGATACCTCAGCCCACCAGGGTGCAACTCAATATGCCGCGGTGGAGAGTCGCCTCTCATAAGACTGTAAACCCCCTAAATTTTATCTTTCCTAATTTGCTTAAAAATTTTAAAATTTGAATTTACGAATCAATTTGTTATGAACCTTATTGTACTTAATATTAAATTGTATTATTACTATTGGTTTATTTTCTTTTTTTTATGTATATTTTTAAAAATTGTATCTTTTAAATAATATCAACAAAATTTAGGTGTTCTTGTTATTATCATTTATATTATCTTTGTTACTAATATGATAATTGACTAATAACACTTATAATTTGATTCTGATTTAAATAGTTAGTAGTTAAGCTTTCATAAATTTAATTAGATTACATATATTCAATTTCATATATACTAAATAATACTAAGTAGCATGTCTATAAATATTTTGATCAATAGGTTCATTATTACTCTGAAAACATTATTACTCCTTGCCAATCCCCATATTTTCCTATTTCTATCAATTGAGTCCAACCGAAATTAAATTTGGATCTTCTTTGGTAGGCCCAACTCCAAAGGCTTGTTATCATTCCCTCTCTTCTCGAACCCTAAGCACAACATCCTATAAAACCTCTCATCATTTCAGTATTTCATTGAAAACAATAGCCGCCACCTTCTTCTTCTCCTCCGTCTACTATCTTTTCCTGTCCCAGTGCGAGTTTAACGCACTGTTACTTCCCCCAACAACTTGTATCACCACCCCAGTGCCTCAGGGATGTCCCACGGTTGACCATCGTTATTGATCCTACCGCACCAAGCAAGAGAACCCCTCGCATAGGCTGCCGACATTCAAGCTTGCAACGCTTCTCCTCGGTGTCACTATCGCTTTTCCGAAGAGTAGTATTTTTGTCTTTTCCTATTATTGGTAATATTGTTAATGTTGGTATTTCAAATATAATTATATTGAATGGTATTTCATAATTATTTATTTATGGTGCATATTATATATTTATTATTATTATTATTATTATTTATTTATTGTTTATATATTATATTATATTTTAGACTTGTGTTAGTGGACCTGACTAGACTAGACTAGACTCATGGACCAACATTTAATTAGTTTAGACTTGAGCCCAATATTTTAGCCAAATTCATTAAGTTAGTATTTTAATTAGCCAAACCATTAGGAATAGAAGCTTCCTCCTTAAGTCTTTTCTTCATGACAAGCCCCAAAGGACATTTTCGACATTTTACTTTTCTTGGACATGAAGAAAGGGGGCCGGCCACTACATAAGGGGGTGGAGACTCTCTCTCCTCTATTTTTTATTCCAAAAATTTAGATCTAGAAATTCTCTTCCCAAATTCCTTCATCCCTACACCAAATCTCTACCAAATTTCTTCCTAATTTATCCTTACTTTACCATTAGAGACTCTAAAAGCAAGGAGGAGACAATGATCTACAATTTAGTGGAAGGAGCACAACTTGAAGGCTCTTGACATCCATTTAGAGGCTTGTATTGGGAATCCATCTCCCAATAGGTATAATTTAATTTTCTTTTTCTAATTAGATTATAAATCTATAGTTTAATCATTAGGAACCCACCTATGGACTAGGTCTACCCATAGGAAGAAGAATTGAACTCTAGGGACTCCTATTGTGAATGTTATGGTGTATTTTGTGCCCAATTTAGAGGAAATCTGAGATTGGTGTACCACGTGATTGTCAATAGGTCTAGTGGATCAAATTGACATATGTTTGGTTGTATGAGACTAGTGTCGTGTCCATAATTGGATACATATAGGTGTATCATGGCAATTTAGTGATACGAGTTATTTTAGAGATTTTTTCTTCGACAAGTGGGGTTTGCACATGTCATATTTTGACACGGACACGTTGATGGGTAGCTTGCACTTTGTATTGCTTAGAAATATGATTCTAGACTTGCTCACATAATTGGTGATGCATTTGGTGTTGTGTCAGGGCCGTATCGCAAGCGTATCATAGAGTTAGTGTGATACGGGTGCGATGCACTCCACCTATTTGATGAAATATTTAATACTCTAGTAGTGGTTGCCTAAATCTATTTTAGATTGCTATATATATATATATATGAGTTCATATCTTCATGTACTTGATTTATACTAGGTATTATTGGGGTATACTATGTATATATTAATATGTACAGTTGTTGAACTGATGGGGAGAGGATTAGAGGACTGGTGTACAGTAGTGTCTGACATGAAGAGAGTTACATAATATCTACATGTGGTTTAGTTTATAACCAGTAAAGTGTGGAGGGATATTCTCTTATATTTGAATGTGTTTGAGTGTGATACCTGACCTGAGTGTGTGTGAGTTATCTGGTGGGTGTAGGATTCATAGACAAGAGATATTGGGCTCGGGTGCAGTTTATGGGGAATGAGGCAGGTCAGTTGAGGGGAGTTATAGGGAGTGCTGGTGGAGTACAAGGTTTTGGGGGTGTCGAGTTCAGTGACAGGCGATGCTCGAGTAGAGTGGTGTAGGTTTTAACAGCAACAGTAGTAGCAGTGGAGTAAGCAGCAGCAACAACTGTTTTAGTAGCTGCAACAGTCGGGCTTGCAGTTAAGTTGAGGAGGGGAGATCTGGTGTCCTTTAACTCAGTTGTTTATATACTGCAAATGTACTATTCTGAGACTGCACCATATTGCCAGCCATTGGTCGTGAGAGTTCAGTTTAGTATGATGGAATCTACCTGGATATGCAATGCACATCTGTGCATGTCAGTTGTCAGTGAATTGGTTAGCTTTAACAGCAGTAGGTAGCAACACCAGTGGGGGATATCATTCTATGAACAACAGCAACAGTAGTAAGGTGTAAGGACACTTGGGGGTTTATGATGCTAGCTCAAGTCTACTCTGATACTTGAAATGTATCAGTCCAGTATTAAGGGTTGAGGCTCAGATTTGAGAGAAAGGGGAGAATACTTGGTACCAATGGAAATTTGAATGTGTGTATACCTATATCATAAATCTGTATGTCAGGTTGTGCAAGTGTTGTCCATATGGGTTCAATGCAAATATGAGAACTCCATGAGCATTGCCTGCAAATTAGTTATGAGTTGAGGCTTGCAGTATTGATGTTAGAGTTATCTTTTTGTATGATGTATCAATAAGGAAGTTAAGATAAGGATTATGGTGTGGTGTTGAGATGAAGGGAGCATCAATTATCTAGAGTATTGGTATTTGGTTAGCAAGTTAAAGTATGAGTTTAGTGTCAAGATATTTATATAGTTAAGGTAAATATATAGGTATGTATATTAATAAGTTTAGATATGGCTGTAAAGGATATTATGGGAGTTAGTATCTTGAGTGACAAGGTAACAAGGTAAGTGTTAGTATCAAGAGATACTTATGTTAGGTATTAATATTGGTATACCTAAATATAAATAATGGTAGAGATACTAAGGTAATACTAGTATAAGGTAATATTGTATTATATATATATATATATATATATATATATATATATATATATATATATATATATATATATATATATATTAGATATTGATACTATATTAACTAGTAAGTGTGTATGAGTTATATTAGTATATAGGGTATCCTAGTACCTAGTACTAGCTAATATGACTAGCATCATCAAGATACCAACCTAGAAACCTAGAAATAGGTTAATACAATCTAGAAATAGCTAGTTTGACCAATTTGACTAGTTTTGACCTAGAGTTGACCTAGTTTGACTATTTTGACTTAGAGATGGCCAAAGACCTAGAATCTGACTAGTTTAACTTGTTTATCTTTCTAAAATATTGTATTGATATTTAGGTCTTTGTGGAACTATTTTGAATGCAGTTTGATACTTTACCCTGGATTCTAGGCGAGTACATTCTCTGACAGTTTTTCGTTTATGATATCCTCTATGTTTCTTGTATTTAGTACAGATGTCCCTGATTTCCTGACACTTGGTTATACAGATTGGTATTCCTGGATTCCGTCATGAGATATTATTTCTGGTAGTTCCTGGCATATTTCTTGTGCGAGCCCGTTGTTCTTGTACATGAATGGACACTGATTCATGAGAAGATTAACACCCTTCTTATGGAATCCCATGTTATAGCGTGCCATGGTTGGATCCAATATACCAGTAGGGGGCGGAGAGTATTTAGTGTAGATATGTGATCATACCCCGTAGTTCATATTTTTCTTGTATAGTGTTACTCATGCACCGCATGTATGATTAACCAGGCCGTGGTTCTTGAGCAGTACCCAAGTCGATCGCATTTTGTTACTAGTACTCACTCACTTAGATGTATTTCTTGATTCTATATATGATGTTCGTATCTCTTATATGTATTTCAATATTTTCTTATTCTTGTATATTTCTACCATGCTCTATTCATCTTGTATATGCTCTTTATTTACTATTATATAGTCGTTATCATTTATTAGAATTGCTGTTAGAGGTGTACTTCTCTCCTTTCCTGATTGGATAATATATTTGAATGATGGTTGTGCTCTCCATTTCGGGATCCCAAAATGGTGCCTTAGACTGGACTGCTATTACCCTGTGGACTTGAGGTAATTTTTGTAGAGTTCTAGTTAGTGTTTCTTCCCATATCCTATCTAGTTCTTTTCTTGTAGAATGTTATTAATTATCTTTCCTGTTCATTCTTCTTTTAGATTATTATGATTGAGTACATGGTAGTACTAGTTGTACTAGTATGTTAGATATATAAGGATAACCTAGACAGTGTTCTACCGCCGATGCTGTGGCATAGGTTGGACGTACCTACGTATTAGTGCCCCTATCATGCGGGTGCAAATCGTGACACATTTTTAGTGGTGTCCATGCAGGTCAAGCTTCGTAAGTTGTGCGATATCGTGGTAGTGCAATAGTTTAGTTGTACTGCTACGAGCCTGCGATAGGATATATGATATTAAGATGAGGATACTCAATCATAAATTAGGACTTTTTGAGAGATTCCTGGGACAACCCTTGAGAATCTTATTTTGAACTCCAATATAAAATCTTTTTCCCTTATTTCCATTCTCTTTCACTTGTTGTATTTGAATTTGATTCTTGATGATCGATTGTTGAATTTAATTCTTGGTGTTCATTGTTGAGTTGATTTCATATCGAGATAAATTTTATGGGCTAAATTATGGTATCTTTTGATGACATATGTTGATGAGGATAGTGAGAAAGATAAAATTTTGCCTTAGTTATGGCGCCTAGAGTTTATCACGGCCATACTAACTGATGTGGCAGAAACGCAGAGACCTGACTTCGAATGTACATATCTTTATTATAAAATTTAGAGTTTCTCAATCCTTACTGGTTGGCGTAGTGAGAATTCTATATAACATAATTATAGAGGTGCATACCTTAGTTATGGACTCTATCATTTATCGCAGTTATGCTTACTGGCATGGCGAGGATTCCGATTATCATAATTTCGGACAGACGCGTATGATTATCAGATTATATCTTAAACTGGTTCTTAATGTATCATCTCTATCATTCCACTTCTATTATTATAGGATTATGTTCCATCACCACTATTAGCTCAGGAATACGGATACCTTCAGTTCCTTTAGTCCAGTTTCTTATAGAGCTTCATTTTATTAAGGTTCCTTGATAGTATAATAGTTTGGTGACTTGAAATTAGGTATGTATCCTTGAGTATTAGTGTAAATTATTTAGAGTTTAGTTTGTGAGTCTGTGAGTGGTTCCTGGTTGGATAGGTGAGCTATAGGCATCAGTTAGAGATAACTCATAGTATAGTACCTTTATAACAATAGTTCTATGATATGTGTTAGTATAGCTAAAATTGGTATCTGTGGTGGTTCCCGGAGTTAGTATCAGTGTCAACATGCATATTTTGGATAGCCATAAATTTATGTAGTTGTGTGTGCCATAGTCGAGTGGTACCTATAAGTGTATATGAGTGTGTGAAGGAATAATAATGTATTATGCTAAAGTAGTAGGACTTGTGTTACATATAGAAGTAGAGCACTGATGTGAATAAATATGAGTGCATCAGTGTATGACTAATGATGGGTATATCACTTAATTTTGAGGGTGTTGATGTGTAAAGAAGCAAGGTATGGTGGAAGAATAAAGTATAGTGTTCAGAATTGTGTGAACAATGCACAAAAGATGATAAGTGAATACAATATTGTGAAATAAAATACAAGTGTGAGAGTTTTATAAGTATCAGAAGTAGGGTTCTGAGTATTAACAATCCTAATTGTGTGTCATGGGTGGAGAGGTATCAAGGTTGCTCATGGAAAATATACTAGTATATCCTGATTAGTGTATCGGTCTATAGGTTCAAGTATAAAAGATATGGAAGGAGATATATAGATATAATAGAGATATGGAATTATGAGTTTACCTATGAGAGTGAAGTAAAACATGTGTATTATAGAAGTAAAATAACTATGTATGTGTTCATGAGTTTTAGTGAATATGATGATGTGATCTAATGTTGAAGCTAGTGTCCAGAATGGTAGTAGTGTTATGGTGAACTGTTGTAAGTATTAAGGAGTTAGTGTCCTAGAACAATAAGTACAGTTGATGTGTATAGTTAGGAGCTAGTGTTTCTATAACTAGAGTGCCTAGGAAGAGTAGCAGTATTTAGAGTATATCAAGGATTGATTGAGTAATGTGTTAGTATCAGTAAATATCTTGTATGATAGTATTAGATGGGTGTATCAGATAATATAGATGGAGAGTAGTGGAGAGTAAGAGTACAAGTGATCAGGCAGCGAAGAAGAGGGGTAATATATATATAAGTGAGTTTAGTAGGTATAGTACCTTGCTAGTTTTGAGCATAAAATTTGTATGTATCAGGAAATAGTATGAGGGATATAAGGATACCAGTAAGATATCATAATGGTTATGAGGTGTTTGTGTATGTATTACTTAGTATGGATGAGAATCTTAGGGTGATTAACAAGTGTTAGAGTATGAGTTGCACCAGGTAACATGATAGAAGGAGTACTCTAGTAACACGAGCCAGAGTATCTCAAGAATTATGGCAGTTTAGGCACAAACATTTTAGTGACTAGTATATTAAGTATAAATGAGAGACGTGAGTAGCCTGGTATGAGGATGTCATCTAAAGTGCCATATAAGAGCTGGTACCTTGTATAGACAATAATAAGATTTGAGTAGGCATCCTATTATGGGTATTCAAGATGGACAAAGGTGTACTAATAGTACACATGATTGAAAATGTATAAAAGTGTTCCTTGCAAGAGAATGGTTGAGAAATTTTTGGTGATCATAAGAACTAAAACAGATAAAGGAGGTATGATCTTAGGGGTATTTTGTACAATATCCTAGGTAGCGAGTGCCAGTGAGTTAAGTATGTCCATGACCTAGAACTATAGTATATCACTAGAATTTGGTAAACCTCAATATTAAAATATCTTGACTAGGTTGATGATTAGTAAATGCTTAGTGTGAGATGAACTAGGCCACCGGTGGCATTATAGATTATCCCGCACCAGCAGAGGGAGACACCCAGCGGGGCAGGACTTTTTACAATGAGGGTCAAAAGGACCAATGCTACAAGTATTGGGTTAGCAGTTTTTTTTTCTTTTTATTTAATTGATCTATGTGATACCTGGTAGATTATATTGCCTTAGTGATTTATGCTATGGTATGTGGAAACCTGGATAGAGACTGATATTTAGAGACTATATCAAAGTATGTTGCACTTCCAGTAGAATGGTAGGATTGTATGTTATAAGATAGGACTGTCTTGGACTATGATTGTTGGGGGTTAACCGTAGTAGAATTTGCATGAATAGGTTATGACTAGCCCAAGGGAGAGGTGAGGGTTTTAATTTCGAGGACAAAATTCTGCTAAGGGGGGTAGACTTGTCACTACCGCTTTTTCGGAGAGGGGTATTTTTGTCTTTTACTATTATTGGTAATATTGTAAATGTTGGTATTTCAAAAATTATTATATTGAATGATATTTTATAATTATTTATTTATTTATGATGCATGTTATATATTTATTATTATTATTTATTTATTGTTAGCATGTTACATTATATTTTGGACTTGTGATAGTGGACCGAACTAGACTAGACTTGACTCGTGGACCAACATTTAATTAGTTTATACTTGAGCCCAATATTTTAGCCCAATTTATTAAGTTAGTGTTTTAATTAGCGAAACTATTAGGAATAGAAGCTTCCTCCTTAAGTCTTTTCTTCATAACAAGCCCTAAAGGACATTTTGGATATTTTACTTTTCTTGGACATGAAGAAAGGGAGCCGGCCACTACATAAGAGGGTAGAGACTCTCTCTCCTTTATTTTTTATTTTAAAACTTTAGATCTAGTAATTCCTTTTGTCACGCCCCAGTCCTAAAAGTACACGGGACCGGGCCACGTGGCAATAGCCAGCTGACACGTCTCCGAGGATAACCCAATTTAATGGATCCTAACGAAGAGTGCTACGCCGTCCTAAATACTAACAAGTCCAATATCAATCAATAACAGGTAATCTAATCTCATCCACAATATAAACAGCAAGAAAGTACTAAAATAAATACTGGAACATAAACGCCAGTCTCAAATATTATAGTACAACTAAGAATGACTGGTGGGGACAAACCCACTACTAGGACAAAAATAAAGTACTGAATGGCAGATAAAAAAAAGTAAAGACTAGGGCATCTGCTGACTAGATAAAGATGCTCCCAATCCTAGGAAGAAGGCCTACCAAGTGATCACGAAAACTCTGACGGTAGCACCTCTAGCTCCTCAGCTGTAGCGTACCTAGTCTCCTGTCCTAGGCCGTACACTATGGGGTAATATGCCTCGTCCAAATCTGGAAAGGTACCAGGTCCTCAGAGGAACGTAACAAGATACATAGAAGCATGCCATATATATAAATACTGAATAAAATAAATATAATAAAGGGTGTGCTAACCATCTAAGTGAATGCAATGTAAGAACAACTTTGGTACGTATAGGTAGGCATAGGCATAACGTCCAACACTCCAAAGAGCGTAGTATCTGTAACGTCCATCATTCTGAAGAATGAGGTATCTGCAATATATATACGTCCGTATCACTCCGAATAGCGCAGTATCTGCAATAAAGGAAGTCATTGGATCCGTGGCTCCTCCGGATACTACGAAATCCAATGTGTTTATCCCATACGCCTACTAGTTGTCCTCCCAGCCCAATGTAGATATACAAGTCAAATACACGACATGCATACCACGTATCTATATGCCAGTCTCTACCAATATAAAATCCTGTATTACGCGCTAACCGTGATGCATGTCACACGCACCGATAGCTAGTCGAGTACGCGAACCCGTATCCCAATATAAAATTGTTACAGTGTAATGTGTAAGAGTGTCAGGTCTCGGAAGATATCAGAGTATCCTCCCAATGGGTGAGTCTGCTAGTGACTAGGCTAAGTAACTAATCATCGACGCAACCATCAACTACACCCGAGTCAATCTCGGACGTGCACAGTCATATGAAATAAAGCAACAAGATATCATACAACTTATGCATCATTTAAGTTAAACAGTAAATATGGCAAGGTATCTTGCCTGGGTCCTCAAGCTGTGAATGCCAATAGCCTGCTCCTGTGGTGTCTCCTGGCTGGTCTAGTGACCCTAACACACAATATAATATAGCAATCTAGCATCAGACACTAAAGTAACACACAATAACACTACGATGCTGCTCTTAGGTACTGTCGTAAGATAACGGCTGGTCGACTACAGAGTCGCGTGTGCATGTAGCTAAAGTACACACGTGTCCTGTCCTCAGTTATCGTGTCTCTCGCGACAATAAATACTAAGTTATAGGTCACGAAACTGTTTACGTTTAGTACAATTATATGTCCTTATTTCCCATGTTTAAGCATACCTGTCGAGGTCCAGGTTTTTAGGTGAAATACAAGTCTTTATAATCGAGTTATATCATTAAGGTAAATTCTAGTTATTAAATAAATACTAAATCTCGTTAACATCATACATTCATATATATAGTTTAACGTTAATTAGGTTTGGGTCCAAGACTACGACACTCGACACGATGACACGATGACTATATATAAACAACGATACGAGGAGAGAAGGGAACTAGAGGACGAGTACCTAGTTGGCTGGACGAGGGTATGCTCGTTGACTGGTCGTCCTCCGGCTTTGTCATGCCCCAGTCCCAAAATACGTAGGACCAGGAATACGTGACACGCCAGCTACGCATTCGACCAGACTCTGGTCTGACTCGAATACGTATAAGCTGTAAAATATAAAGGGCACTAACTAGATATCCCATAAATGTAAACCTCTATGTCTCAATCCACAATGTACAGAAGTATACAAGAAAGAGCTATATGTGCTAAAGTCGGCCGCCCAATAACACACTAACTCGAATAGACTCGAGAAGAAGTATGAGTCTATAAAAACTAGGCTACAACAGCAGATGAATAATCAATGTAAAATAATCATAATGCCGGTAGATATGATATGAGTACCTGGTACAATGCCCGCAAGACATGCAACTCCATCAGCAACTCCAAATGCTCCGCAATCATCTATACTGTAAAACTGACAGGGAATCAGGTCCTCAGAGGGACATAACAAGGTACAAAAATACAACATGCCAAGTAAACAAAAAGTACAAGTGCACGACAGGGTACTCTATCATAACCAAACTAGTGTGACACAGTTTAAAGACAATGTTCGACGCGTGTGCTGTCCAAAATAAAACCGTAGCTCCGAACACAGAGACACACGGGGCGTACCATAGCTCTGAGCACAGAGACACATGGGTGATACACTACTCTAGAATACTGGATCACTACATATACATATATAAGCGCGTGCATAGGAGCCCAAACGTCTAGTAACTGTCTTCCCCTTTCCAAGCGGTCAACGATGGTGCGCTGAACCTGAATCTCTATCTAACAGTCTCGACACACAGAAATAACTCAACAGACGTGACCCTAAGGTCATCCCAGTCTCTGGTCATGATGTCAGTATTAGGATACAGGAATCTGGCATGATCACAGTGTATGAGTGTGTCCTGGGGTGTCAATGTACTCACGTACGTGCATCGAGGTACTACAAAGCACCTAACAACTATTCTAAGATGTTACGACGAATATCGGCACCCGGTTGTGATCCAGACACGAAGTATTGAACGTTAACATAAATATGCGCACAATGTACATAAAGAACAACAATATCGGTAATCTGAAATACAGGGTGGCAAGGTACACTTGCCTGCGTGCGGCTGCTGATGATGGGGATCTGGTACCGCATCCAAGTTCTCAGGTCCCGCAGTACCTAGACATGAGATACAACCAATAATCAATAATCTGTTCCACGACAGACAGGGATGCGACACACATCTACACCTAAACTCAGTCTCAGCTATGACTCACAGGGACGAGGCACTAGGGGGTTGACCAAGGTTGACTCAGAGTATGTTACATCTACTCAAACTAATCCCCTGTACAATATCATCAAACCCAACCTTAATTACGATATTCAGTTAATCAAACCCTGATCCAATCCTCAGTCTCCTCTGGCCTTTATAGACATTTTCATCACGTTTAATTATGTCTTCCTTAAAATAATTACTCATTAAATATTAGGCCTTCCTTTATAACCTTTATTACCATTTCACCATATAAACTACTCCTCAATTAACTTATTGTTATTTTTCTACTCTCAAAAGAATAATTATTATCTAGTTAAACCTTCACAGACAATGGTTCAGTATTCAAACACTCTCTCACAAATACATATATGTATTCCTCAATCGATTCCAATATTAGTAATCAAATCCTCAAAATAATGAACATCTTAATGATATCACCACCCCTTCCCCATTCATTACCTACTGATCAAGGATAATTATCATACATGTAAAAACAACGTGATAACCCTAAATCGTGATGCATTCAAACCTCTAACTCAATAAAGCATATTTTAATCCCTAAACTAAATTTAAAAGCATTCACTTCCATTTCCATATTAAAAACCCTAAGATTTATCATTAACCCATGCTCATTTACACCACACTACACTTAAACCCTAACTAATACCCAAGTCTATATATATATCAAAATAGAGAAGGAAAAAGGAGTGGTATACCTCGACGATGAGGTTGCTGGCCGGGTGATGGAGATGCTGGTGGTGGGGTATGGCCGGAGTGAACAGCTGAAGACGACGAGGAGGCTTCGCACGGTGGTGCTCGGTCTCGCCGTGAGGAGGTGGAGCTCGGCTCATGGGGATGGCATTGAAGACGAAGGTGGTGGTGATGATAAAGCTGGAGGTGGTGGTGGAGTGTACAACAGCGTGGAGTGGTCGATGGTGGTGCTGCACAGCTCGAGGGGTGGAGGAACGGGCGTCTCGGGGATGACTGGCCGGAGTCGAAGGAACTCGTCGGGGAAGGAGGGTGGCAGTGGACTGAGGAGTCGAAGTGCGGTGGTTCGTTGCTGGAATCGTGGGCTGCACCGTGCCGGAGTGGCTGTCGAAGAGCAGCGGGTTCGAGCGGCGGAGCAGCGGCTCGCCGGAGCTGCGGGCTACAGCAGGCGGACAGTGGTGGAGGTCTTAGGGTATCGATGATTCTCGATCGGAGAAGTTCTGGCCTGAAGCTGCTGTTCGCACGTGGGGGCAGCCGGTTGTCGATGAGGGTACGCCAGAGATGGGAGGGGATTCGACGGAGTGGCCGAGGTATCGCTGGAGGGAGGCGGCTGGATAGGCAGCAGGCCGGAGCTGGTCAGGGGAAGCTGCATAGGCCACCGCGAGGGGAAGAAGAACTGCACAGCCGAGCTGTGCAGTCAGCCGCCGGGCGGATGCGGGGGTGCTCGACCGTCCTGAGCCGGAGGGGATGCCGCACAGTCGTGTCGAGGGCTGTACTGGCCGGAGCAGCCAGCCGTACAGTCGAGTCAGGTTTGAGTGGTGCAGTAGGCGGGGAGCTGCACAGTCGGAGATGGCTGCTACGGAGGTCCAGTCGGCCGGATTGGCAGTCCACCGGAGCTCGAGGCCGGAGTACTGCTCGCGACTTGAGGGTGATGCTCGGCCGGAGCAGCGAGCAAGGGTCTGGGTCGGATTGGCAGTCCACAAGAAGAAGAAAGGAAGAAGAAGGAGAAAATGCAAGAAGAAGAAAGAAAATATAAATGTGGAGATGGTGGCTCGGTTTCCCATGTAGAGGAGAGAGGGGAGAGAGAGAGGGGGGTTTTTCTAGACATGGGGATTAGGGCCTGCTTTGGAGTTGTGAGGGTGATGGTGAGGTTTTATAGGGGGGTTTGTGAGGGATGTGTGGTGGGGATGTTCCCAACTAAATTGGATGGCTAGGATGAGCACATTTCAAATGAGTGGTGGAGATTACATATGGAGGAATTTATTTCTTCATCCAAATAAAAGGAAGGAGGGATGTCGACTTGGTCAAAGGAGAGGGCTTCTCCATTTGGCCTAGACCAATAAGGAGATAACACCTAAATTAATAAATTGCAACTAAGCCCCTTAAATTCGAGAATTGCACGAACACATAAAATGATGCAAAATTTGTGGAGAAAAATGCGTTTGATGATTTGCATGGTGTGGGGGTGTTGTGCGTGAGGCACGGGTTTAATTTAATGGCCATCAGGATTAATTGGAGATTAAAATAGGATTAGGCAAAATCGGTATCCTCGATTAAAAATAGAATTAAAGTGTCTCGCGCTTTTAAATTAAATGGGGCACTTGGGGTCAATATTCGGAATGACACAAAGGTCAAAAATGGTGGGGGCTTGGAGTCAGTCTTGGACCCTTTAGTTGGTCCGGCTCAACGGATTAAGTTGGTATCTCAAAATTGAGAGTAACGACACAGGTGTCCGACACATAATTAAATATGGATTTTAGGATACAGGAAATTGTGAAATTAATTTAGGGCACAACGGATTTGATTTTGTGTGACAGAAAAGTCCAGTGCCTAAATTGGCGAGTCAGGACAGAAGTACAATAGTCCGATAGAAATTATGGGCTGGTATTGGGCTCCGAATAATTAAACAATGATAGGGCGCGCCAAGGATTTAATTTAAATAAAATAATAGACGACTCAACTCTAAACCTCATCATCTTTTGAAAAATCCAAAATTTCCTAAATCCAAACCTGACTATCTATAGAATTAAACGAGGGGGTTTACATTCTTCCCAACTTAAAAAATTTTGTCCCCGAAATTAAAAGTAGAGCACGATAATAGCTAAAAGAATTTAAAAACAACAAGTATTCAATTGTCGTACGTAAATCCGTACCTTGCTCCTCAAATAAGTACGGGAACCGCTGCCAAATAAAATCCTCGTGCTCCCATGTAGATTCGCCAGGTGAATGGTGCTTCCATGCAACTCTGACCAGTCGAATAGTCTGCCCTCTCAAAGTCTTCTCGCTGCGGTCGAGGATCTCAACTGGCTGCTCTACATAAGATAGGCTGGGCCCGACTGTAATCTCCGAATGATCAAGCACGTGGCTTGGGTCTGCGACATATCTCCTCAAATGCGATACGTGAAACATGTCATGCACTCCTTCTAATAATGGAGGCAATGCAAGACGGTAAGCCACTTCGCCAACTCGTTCCAAGATGTCAAAAGTTCCAATGAACCTCGTACTCAGCTTGCCTCTGCCTCCGAATCTGATGGTACCCCGAGTAGGCGATATCCTCAAAAACACATGGTCACCCTCCTTAAACTCCAATGGTCTGCGGTGTGCATCTGCCCAATGTTTTTGTCTGTCCTGTACTGCACGCAGGTGGCTCTGAATCTGCTTGACCTTCTCCACTGTCTGTGTCACCAACTCTGGACCCAGTATCTGATGTTCTCCTATGTCACTCCAACAAACTGGCGACCTACACTTCCTGCCATATAGTGCCTCATAAGGTGCCATCTGTATGCTAGCCTGGTAACTGTTATTGTAGGAGAATTCTACCAAGTGTTGGTGGTCCTCCTAAGATCCTCCAAAATCAATCATGCACGCTATCAACATATCCTCTAATATATGTATCGTGCGCTCTGACTGACCATCAGTCTGTGGATGATATGTAGTGCTGAACTTGAGATGAGTTCCTAGGCTCTCCTGCATACTCAGCCAAAAATGTGACGTGAATCTGGAATCCCGATCCAATACGATGCTGACAGGCACTCCATGTAATCGTACTATCTGTCTCATATACATATCAGCTAATATCTCTATGGACTGCCCAACTTTGAAGGGCAAGAAATGTGCAGACTTGGTGAGTCTGTCTACGACAACCCAAAATGCATCCTTCCCGCTAGGGCTTCGCGGGAATCCTGTGATGAAGTCCATGGTAATGTGTTCCCACTTCCACTCGGGAATGGGAAGCGGCTGCAATAATCCTGCAGTCCTCTGATGTTCAGCCTTGACTTGCTGACAAACTAAATATTTTGCCATGAATCTTGCAATTTCTCTCTTCATCCCATGCCACTAGAAATACTGGCTCAAGTCTCGGTACATCTTCGTACCCCCGGGATGAATGGAATAAATCGAGCTATGTGCCTCGGTCATCAACTCTTGGCGTAGCTTGCCCCTCGGAACATATAGGCGATCTCCATACCTCAACACTCCGTCTTCATGAATCCTGAGTCTTGTCTGCATGTCGGCCTCTGTCCTTTCTTGCAGTCATCTAAATCTCGTATCTGTAGGCAAGGCTGCCTTGATCCTCTCAATCAGTGTAGACTGAACCTCGAGGCTGGCCATCTGTCCATCCTTGCCAGGCAATATAATCTCAAATCCAAGCTCCTGGAGATCCTTTAGCAATTGCTGCTGAGTCATCAAAAAGTATGTCATGGGCTTTCTGCTTAAGGCATCTGCTACGACATTCGCCTCGCCAGGGTGATACTGCAACTCGATATTATAATCTGTCATAAATTCCAGTCAGCTCCTCTGTCCCATATTGAGCTCCTTCTGCGTGTAGACATACCTCAGACTTTTGTGCTCTGTATAAATCTTAACACGTTCTCCATAAGGGTAATGTCTCCATAGCTTTAGTGCAAATATTACTGCAGCTAGTTCCAAATTGTGCGTCGGATAGTTCTTCTCATGAACTCTCAACTGCAACTATCTTCTCCGGGTCAACTGTTAGTCCATCTCCGGTGATTTTGTGTCCCAAGAAGGGTATCCCATCCAAACATAACTCACATTTGCGGAGATTGGCGTACAGCCTCTCCTGCCTCAATGTCTCCAACATAATCCTGAGATGTCTCTCGTGCTCCTCCTGGCTCTCAGAATATACCACGATATCATCGATAAATACCACCACGAACTTATCTAAGTACTGGTGGATGACATTGTTCATCAAACACATAAATACCGCTGGCGCGTTGGTTAAACCAAACGGCATGACTAAAAACTCATAGTGGCCATACTTTGTCCGAAAAGCCATCTTCGGGATGTCCTCTCTCCGTACCTTGATCTGATGATGGCTTGTTCTGAGATCGATCTTCGAGAATACATATGCGCCACTTAGCTGATTCAAATGTACCATCCCGTCTTTCTTTGGCACAATTAAGATGGGTATTTCCCCATGGAGAAACACTAGCCCGACTGAAACCTTTGTCTAAGAGATCCTCTACTATGGACCTTCAACTCAGCCAACTCTTTCGGTGCTAGTCTGAAGACAAAAAAATAATTGGCTCGGCTCTTGGAGTCAACTCTATAGCAAATTCTATCTCTCTGTCAGGTGGCAGGCCGGAAAGATTCTCTAGAACCACATCCTCAAACTCTGGTATAATGCGGGGTACACTGGTTCCCCTTCTGCAATGTGTGCCTCAAAGGTAGGTGTGCACCATGCTTCCAGGCTCTCTAAAAACTCAAACTCAGGGTAATCTGGTGGTCTAAAGGTGACACAACCACGACGGTAATCAAGCGTTGCGTGGTATTGGCTCAACCAATCCATGTCTAGGATAAGGTCGTAGTCTAGACTAAACCTCAAAATAATTTCTCCCGTTCTGTTTCCAACATCAATCCTCAAAAGAAAAAATTTCCTTGCCTAATGTATAATTCTCTTCTCCTCAAAGTTTTTCCTTAAAATTTTCTTCCCCGAATTTCTTCTTTTCGCTATTCATCTCTCCAAGTCACAAGTACAATGATGGCATCACTCAAGCACATACTAAAATTTCTGGAATCCGATCATTATCTTCCAAGTGAGAGCTTGAAATTCTATCTCCTCTATTCCATAATTTCATTCCTGGTATTGTTATCATATACAACCACTAGTTTCCATCATCAGGCTTTGCATTCCCATAAATCATTCTAGGTCATGATCAACAATCCTTCTAGCTCTCAGTACTTCCAAGATCACTGTTACCTCAAGCATGGGTAGGGTACTACTGGTTTTACACTAGTTCTAGAATCCAAGGAACCCATCAATCTATCCTGATAAGGTAACAATCTTCTCAGAAAAAGGTATACGAATTTCGTCTTCTGCCATCTGGTCTTCGATCTTCTTCTGGAGGGAAATCATCAGTCACGAGCATTCGTCTTCCCGAACAATAGGGGACGAGAAACAAGGATAGCGATATCAACGAAGATTGAACGAATGCAAATTGGAAGTCCAAGGGCGGTAATCACATACAAAGAGTTTTAAAAATCGATTATGGATTGAGATCCTATTCAACAATCATAACATATATTCCTAATTTGCAGGCTCGCTTGGCACAGTCAGGTGACCAAGGCGATTTAAAACGGACCTGCATGGGCCACCACAAAAATATGTCACGCCCCAGTCCCAAAATACCTAGGACCAGGAATACGTGACACGTCAGCTACGCATTCGACCATACTCTGGTCTGACTCGAATACGTATAAGCTGTAAAATATAAAGGGCACTAACTAGATATCCCATAAATGTAAACCTCCATGTCTCAATCCATAATGTACAGAAGTATACAAGAAAGAGCTATATATGCTAAAGTCGGCCACCCAATAACACACTAACTCGAATAGACTCGAGAAGAAGTATGAGTCTATAAAAACTAGGCTACAACAGCAGATGAATAATCAATGTAAAATAATTATAATGCCAGTAAATATGATGTGAGTACCTGGTATAATGCCCGCAAGACATGCAACTCCATCAGTAACTCCAAATGCTCCGCAATCATCTATGCTGCAAAACTGGCAGGGAACCAGGTCCTCAGAGGGACGTAACAAGGTACAAAAATACAACATGCCAAGTAAACAGAAAGTACAAGTGCACGACAGGGTACTCTATCATAACCAAACTAGTGTGACACAGTTTAAAGACAATGTTCGACGCGTGGGCTGTCCAAAATAAAACCGTAGCTCCGAACACAGAGACACACGGGGCGTACCGTAGCTCCGAGCACAGAGACACACGGGTGATACACTACTCTAGAATATAGGATCACTACATATACATATATAAGCGCGTGCATAGGAGCCCAAACGTCTAGTAACTGTCTTCCCCTTCCCAAGCGGTCAACGATGGTGCGCTGAACCTGAACCTCTATCTAACAGTCTCGACACACAGAAATAACTTAACAGACGCGACCCTAAGGTTGTTCCAGTCTCTGGTCATGATGTCAGTATCAGGATACATGAATCTGGCACGATCACAGTGTATGAGTGTATCCTGGGGTGTCGATGTACTCAGGTACATTCATCGAGGTACTACAAAGAACCTAACAACTATTCTAAGATGTGTCACGACCCGCACCCGGTTTAGGGGTACGAGAGCGTGGGTACGTCCAGCCTACGCCGCAGCATCGGCGGTAGAACGCTGTCTAGGTCAAGTACTATCTAAACAATCTCACACTAGTATCCAACTCCATAAGGAGACACGGATAACACTAAAATAAATCTAGAAATACTCAATCACAACTACAGCACGAAAGGAAATGAAGAAATAAAAGAATACAGCACAAGTCTAATGATAACATAACATACCTGCAATCCTTACTTCCAATCCCAAGTGTCAGAAACCAGTCTACTAATGTCACAGTCTGGAAAAATATTTTCCAGTCAGGAAGGAGCAAAGTACATCTCTAAATAGCAGTTCTATATAAATGACATAAACTATGTAGCAGTTCTAGATGGAAACATACCAGATGCATGTATAAGTACGAGAAATGTACAATGAGAGAAGTACTGGAAATGCTGTAAGTAAATGCAGGAAAAGAAACAATATGTCCATGAGCAAGAATTCTATGACTAAGTGTGTGAGTACTAGCTTTAATATGTGATCGGCTTGGGAACTTGATCAGGCTGGTTACATGTGATTAGCTATGGTTCATATAGAGTCAGGCTAACCGTTGGTTAGCTATGGTGCATGTAGAGATCAGGCTAATCACACGTAACAGCTATGGTTCATATAAATGGTCAGGCCGCACCCGACGTGAGAAGTGGGGTGAGCTATGGTGCATATAAAGTTGGGTATGATCACATATCTACACTAAAGTACTCCCCAAACCCCCGACTGGTATAGTAGATCCAATCATGGTACGCTATGGCACAGGATTCCCTAGGAAGGTAGCAAATCTTCCCGGGAATCAGTGTCTGTACATGCACAAGATAACAAGGAAAACAAGTCTCGTACAAGCTACACCATGAATAAGGAATAACATCTCATGACGAGATCCGTGTATACCAATCCGTGTAACCAACGTGTCAAGAACATGGATATTTACTCTAGATACAGTGAACATAGGAGATATCATAAATTAGAAACTAATCAGAGAATGTACTCGCCTTGGGTCCTTAGCTGGTAAAACCGATGTCCTGTTCCAGAGTATCCCCTGGGTAAACCAACAGTCCTATAAACATAACACAAGCAAACCACATTTGCATCAGATGCTACACTAACACAGTCAAAATACTGGTCTCAGGGCCATGTCAGGCAGGGCACTAGTCAACTAGGGTCATCCAGTAGGGACACGTATATAATATACATTTACACTCCAAGTACATACCAATAAACGTATATAATATATATATAAGTGTCTCTTATTATTTGTACAAAATACGTATATGTGTATATACACTAATAGATATTTATAAATATATATTTTATACCAAAATACATATTTGTATATTTATATATCAATCAAATACTTTTATACATATTTGACTAACCAGAGAATGTTCATCATGCCACACTTCTCAAGGTGATCCCAAATGAAGTAGCAGTTAGTTCCAATGGGTCCGGAGCAGTCCAATTAGCTAGAAACTATATAAAGAAGTCCAAGATCGGAGCTCGGCACGAAAATCGAGATAAGGATACCGAGTCCTTAATACATAGAGAAATTCACTGGGGTTTAGCTAAGGTTAAGATTTACAAGTTAGCTAATAAGAGAAAGGGTCGATTGTTCGTAATCAAGGTAACTCCTTAATTTATGAAAAATCATTTGGAAATCATTTTGAACAATAATTGTTAAAACTTCCCTTTTGAACAAAATTACAATTTAAAGGTTTATTTATAAAAACTAGGATTTACGTAAAAGCCAATATTTTCATTTATGGTAAAATCGGTCACCGATCCAAATAAACTAATTTTGAACTCATTTTATTATTGGAACTATATTTTTAATAATAATAATAAACCCCAAGATTTATTATATTTAACATAATCAAAAACCTTTTAATTATAACTAAATAGACCAATTACATAAAATTAGCTAGTTACAAGTACTAAACTAGTTACATAAAATTTACTACATAAATTACAAATTAACTAAACTAATTATAAGAAAATACTAAACTAATTAATTGATATTTACTAACTGGTTAGTAATTAAATTCCTGATTAATAACTAATTACTGTTTATTAATAATTACTAATCTAATCATTTACTAAACTAATTAATTAATTTAACTAATTATAAATTACTTAACTTAACTAATTACATATATTAACTTAACTAATTACATATATTCACTTAACTAATTAAAATCAGAGAAAGGAAAGGGGAAGAAGAGGATCACTGCGGGAGGGGTTTCAGGCTTTCGGCGTCGGCTTCGGTGGTCAGCGGAGGAGAAGCTCGCCGGGGCGGTCGGCGTTCGTCTCGGCGCAGCGGCGACTTCGAACTCGGCAGCGGCGGGATCTCGAGGGCAGCGGCGGGATCTCGAGGGCAGCGGCGGCTGGGCGACGCAGGGTCGACGCGGCGGCGGCGGAGGCGTTGGTCCCAGTCGGCGGCGGCGTCACTCGGCTCGAGGCGGCGCTCTGCCCGAGGGGCGGACGCTCTGTCCGAGGAAGCGGGCGCTCCGAGGCGACGGCGCTGGGTTCGAGGAGGCGGGTTCTTCGAGGCAGCGGCGGTCGACGACTCAGCGGCGGTGGCGGTCACCGGTCGAAGGTCGGCGGAGCTCGACGGCGGGCGCTCTGATCAAGACGGCGGGCTCGGCGCTTCTCTGGAGCAGCGGTTGCAGGCGGCCACCGGCGTTCGACGACGACGAGGAGGACTCCGTCGCCGGCGGCAGCGGGATCTGGGTTAGGGTTAGGTTCTGTGTCGGGGTTTGGGTACGTGTCCGGTCTGGACACGAGGGTAGCTGTACTGTGGACGTGTCCGGGTCTGCCGGACACGGGGATGAGGTTGTACAGTGGAGGATGTGGATGTGTCCGGGTGTGTCGGACACGAAAATCTGTTTGTAATATTGTAATAACTGGACACAGAAAAATAAATGGATACGGTGGGACACCCGGGGTCGGACCCGAGGCCATCACGGCTGACACGGATGCTGGACACACGGACACGAGCACACAAAATGGTGGTGGCTTTGGCTTTGGGAATTGTGGAGGCTAGCCAATGAATTGAAGATTAGGGTTTCTAGGGAAATGTGAGAATGAGAACCTAAATAGGGAGAGATGGTGTGGGATAAAGGGTTGCGGGTTGGCCCAATAATGAATGGTCCAGAATTAATTAAACGGGTTTTACATGTGGGAAAAATGAGGGTGCAAAGGAGAGACAGTAAACTGGTAAATTTAAATAGAAAAGAAATTTAAGAAAATATTTTTAAGAGGCTTTCAAAGGCTGACTGATTAAATTAGCTACGAATTAACTTCATTTTGCAAAACCCTAGAAAATATGTAATTTATTTATTTACTATTCCAAAAGGGATATGAAATTTTATTATGAAAACAACTAGTCCTATAATAATTTCATCAATAAAAATTTTATTATTTCAAGCCAATAAACATTTGAAACTAGAAAATATATATTATTATTTATTTATTTATTTTGTAATACCTCGACATTTAGAAAAATGACTTTTATAAAAGATTTTTAAATTACCTTCTACAATCAAACATCGTTCAAAATAAAATCAAAATTTTAAGGAGAATTATTTTATAAACTTGATATTTTAAAATAAATAAAAATCTAATTATTTTGGAAATTGGAAATCGGAGGTTACAAGTCTATCCACCTTAGAAAAATTTCGTCCTCGAAATTTTAGGGATGACTAGGATAGAAGAATTTTGTTGTTCATAATGATGAATATATCATTGAAGAAAATATTTTTTTTATAAGGAGAATACTTACCAAACAGAAGAAAACATGAAGAAAAAGAAAATATGGTTTAAGACAGGAATAACTTGAAGGAATCATGGCTCGGTCTTGAATCCTCTAGAAAGTTTAGGTTTTGGGAAGTAGACACGATCACAAAAACAGATAATTGGAATAATGCACGTTACCTTTTCAAGTAACTAAACCAAGGAAGACCCAGTATAAAGAATGATATAGACATGAAGTTATAGCTAATTCGAAAGATACGATCGACAATTTGATTTAAGAAACTTAAATACATCCTTTAGAATGTAATCAAGAGACATCTAATCGCCTTTCTTGATTTCTAGGAAAAAGAGTAGTCTTTACTACCATCTGAAAATAATCCTTCCTTTTTATCCTCGTTCATTTTACTTTTCTCAATCTTGTGATTCATCATTAACTAATATCTATAAAAGTTTCAAATTCCACAACTTTATTAGATTAGATCTTAGAATTTCTGAATCAAAATTTATTACCTGTCCAAAATCCTTATCATCAAATTCGAGTTTGTTTATCTTAGCATCAACTATACCTCGATTATTTTCTTCGATTTCAAATGTTATTGTCATGGTTAAGATTTAATTTAAATCACAACCTCATTATACCATGATCTTACCTTACGACCTTCAATTATACGATCCCATAATCAATTATATTATAATCTTCTCTACCATGAGCTTCATTTCATTCCATATTTCTTTATCCATGTGTATAGTGTTTCCGAATTTTGAACTAATATATATATTTTTTTCATCCTCTGAATTTATTATCCCAATGTAAAATTTTTATTACTCAAATCCTCAATATTTTAATTGAATTCCAGTCGTATCATAATCTCCTCAAATTTTGAGTAAATAACTAAATACAAAATTTACTATCCAATCCTTTTAATTGAAATCTAATCAATGCATATTTATGAAACTTAAAAATCTGTATCCCAAGATTTAACTTTAAACACTCATCAATCATCTAACTCAAATTCAATTGATGCTTATTCCAATCTAACTCCTCATCCCAAGAATTTAATTTGACACTATTCCATTTACGATTTTATTTCCTGCTTTTTTTTTTTTTTCCTCAAATACTCAACGATGCGATGCTTCCAGAATCTTCAATGCAACATTCATAATATATAAAATTTCTATCTTGCAATCAAATAGATAAAATGATAATCTCTCGAATTTCTAAATTTTTTTTTTTTTTTTAATCAATTCAATCATATCAAGACCTCCTTAAAATTAATAAATCCTCAAATTTTTGGCTCTGTGAATTTCTTAATTCTCCCTTTAAGTAAATGTTTGTCCTCGAATTTCAATCATACCTCGATTTTCATAAAATCAATGATCCATCAACTCCGTTATAACAACCCCTAAATTCTTTATTTAATTTTAATGCTCATCCACAAATTTAATCCTCTTGTCTCTTTTTGTCAGTCATAACCTCGTCATAGATCTTTGCTATGGTCAAAACCCAATTATCATGGTTTAAGAAAATTCTACCTACAGCCATGCAATTTAAGAAAATATAGGTCATGTGTCTTTTGTCATGGTATTTCAGTCTCTGTTAAAGGTACTACTAGTTATATTCTAACAAGAAAATCATGCATGTGAACCACAGTACTAGGAAAATCAATCAATCAATCGAAAGACGAAAGAAAAGGAACATTAGGAAGGAAGAAGGATCATGTTAACATATTACTTGTAGTGTCTACTATCTCTAACAAACACTTAACTCTAGCACACTAACAAATTCCTATTCATGTACACTGGTACCCATATCAACTAATCATATATTAATATTCATATCTCTCATCTACCACAAATTAATCCTCAAAGTAATCGTCAAGGTCTAACTTCCCGATCAACTTAAAATAAAATGCATATACCTCCTCAATATTAGATACTTCACATCGAAATAAAATTTAATCACTTCTAAAATCTTTGTAGCCTTAACTATGTTTAGTGAATCAATTTAAATCCTCAATATTTTAACAACATAAAATCTCAACTCCTTAAAAATTCTGAAAATTTAAAATTCGTTTCCACCTTTTAATTTATAACTCCTCAATGTACATATCAGTGCTCACGGTCTCTGATACTCAAGGTGCACTCAATACCTATATTGTCTAGAACTGTGTACTAAATTTGTACTGCCCGAATCACTTGCACTATTACCTCCAATGATCAAAGTTACCATCAACTGTGTTTTCTTTCATAATTTCAATTTATGTCAACTGGTATATCATCTAATTATCATCACACCGAGTGCTTACTGTTACTAGCACTATTTTCAATAATCCTTGATATAGAACCATCGGCACTCTTGGTATTATATTACTAGCTGCATTAATGGATTATCTCATCAAGCTCATTAGACTCATGATCACCTGTATCCTCTATAACACTCATGTTTCTTATTCTCATGGGCAAGTATATGGTTCCTCATCTCGATTTTTGTGTAGGCATTTCCCTGTAATCTTTTACAGCCTGTTAGACTAATCTGTGATACGCTTAACCACTTTCATTACCACTTCCAATATTTCTCTACCCATGACACCTCATTAACTCTTTATGCGTATGTATTTCCTTACCTTTAACACTTCCGATATTAATCATCAAATTGAACATCATACTCCAAAAATCCTTAACACAACTCCCGGATACTTAATCGTTTACATAGATCACTCAATTACAAAATCATGATTATCCAGGACGGTAATTGGCTCTGATACTAACTCTGAGAACTATCACTGATACTCTATACTCTCCTTAACTCTCCGTCTCTAATGACACTACTCCTAGAACCATTGGTACAAGGTACTATGCTAAGGGCTAACTCTAGATTAAAGCCTACTGCTCACATGTCCAACTAAGAGGCACTCACAACTCACTAGCAACTCAGTCAATACTAATACAAGACACAAACAAATTACAAGCCACTAATTATCATGCTTAACAAGAAATCCTCAAGGAATAGGAGCTCAAAGACTGAATTAAGGACAGAAGGTATCTTTACTGCTAGTAAAGAAAGAAGCGGTGGAACAAAGTCCTGGAATAACAGAAATAGATAAGTCTTGAGATGATATTTTAAGAGCCAATTTAGGATACAACCTGATAATCATACACGTTTGTCTGAAATCATGACACTCAGAATCCTCGCCACGCCAGTAAGCATAGATGCGATAAACGATAGGTTTCGTAACTAAGGTATGCACTCTATAATCATGTCGTCTAGAATCTTCGCTACGCCAACCGGTATGGCTGCGAAAGACTCTAAGCTTCATAACTATAGTATGTACATCCAAGTCAGGTCCCTACGTTCTCGTCACCACAGCTAATATGGCTGCGATAAATTCTAGGTTCCATAACCAAAGTAGACGTTTTACCTTCCTCACTGTCCTCATCAATATATGTCATCAGATGATACCATAAATCCTAGTCCGTAAAAATTCATCTCAATTTGAAATCAACTCAACAACGATACCAGGAATTAAAGTTAACAACTGGTCAACAAGAATCAAACTCAACAATGATACCAAGATTTTAATTTAATAACTGCTCAACAAGAATCAAGTTCAGTAACAACAAGCGAGAGCGGACGGAAACAAGGAAAGATTTAAATTAAAAATAAGATTCTCATGGGGTCATCCCAGGAAATCTTTCAAGAATTTGTGATTGAGTATCCTCTCTCATCCTAGCATCCTATGTCCTATATTCAATAGCAGGCACGTAGTAGTACAACTATGACGTCGCACTACCACGACATCGCACAACTTGCGAAGTCTGACCTGCATGGGCCACCACTAAAAACGTGTCACGACCCGCACCCGGTTTAGGGGTACGAGAGCGTGGGTACGTCCAGCCTACGCCGCAGCATCGGCGGTAGAACGCTGTCTAGGTCAAGTACTATCTAAACAATCTCACACTAGTATCCAACTCCATAAGGAGACACGGATAACACTAAAATAAATCTAGAAATACTCAATCACAACTACAGCACGAAAGGAAATGAAGAAATAAAAGAATACAGCACAAGTCTAATGATAACATAACATACCTGCAATCCTTACTTCCAATCCCAAGTGTCAGAAACCAGTCTACTAATGTCACAGTCTGGAAAAATATTTTCCAGTCAGGAAGGAGCAAAGTACATCTCTAAATAGCAGTTCTATATAAATGACATAAACTATGTAGCAGTTCTAGATGGAAACATACCAGATGCATGTATAAGTACGAGAAATGTACAATGAGAGAAGTACTGGAAATGCTGTAAGTAAATGCAGGAAAAGAAACAATATGTCCATGAGCAAGAATTCTATGACTAAGTGTGTGAGTACTAGCTTTAATATGTGATCGGCTTGGGAACTTGATCAGGCTGGTTACATGTGATTAGCTATGGTTCATATAGAGTCAGGCTAACCGTTGGTTAGCTATGGTGCATGTAGAGATCAGGCTAATCACACGTAACAGCTATGGTTCATATAAATGGTCAGGCCGCACCCGACGTGAGAAGTGGGGTGAGCTATGGTGCATATAAAGTTGGGTATGATCACATATCTACACTAAAGTACTCCCCAAACCCCCGACTGGTATAGTAGATCCAATCATGGTACGCTATGGCACAGGATTCCCTAGGAAGGTAGCAAATCTCCCCGGGAATCAGTGTCTGTACATGCACAAGATAACAAGGAAAACAAGTCTCGTACAAGCTACACCATGAATAAGGAATAACATCTCATGACGAGATCCGTGTATACCAATCCGTGTAACCAACGTGTCAAGAACATGGATATTTACTCTAGATACAGTGAACATAGGAGATATCATAAATTAGAAACTAATCAGAGAATGTACTCGCCTTGGGTCCTTAGCTGGTAAAACCGATGTCCTGTTCCAGAGTATCCCCTGGGTAAACCAACAGTCCTATAAACATAACACAAGCAAACCACATTTGCATCAGATGCTACACTAACACAGTCAAAATACTGGTCTCAGGGCCATGTCAGGCAGGGCACTAGTCAACTAGGGTCATCCAGTAGGGACACGTATATAATATACATTTACACTCCAAGTACGTACCAATAAACGTATATAATATATATATAAGTGTCTCTTATTATTTGTACAAAATACGTATATGTGTATATACACTAATAGATGTTTATAAATATATATTTTATACCAAAATACATATTTGTATATTTATATATCAATCAAATACTTTTATACATATTTGACTAACCAGAGAATGTTCATCATGCCACACTTCTCAAGGTGATCCCAAATGAAGTAGCAGTTAGTTCCAATGGGTCCGGAGCAGTCCAATTAGCTAGAAACTATATAAAGAAGTCCAAGATCGGAGCTCGGCACGAAAATCGAGATAAGGATACCGAGTCCTTAATACATAGAGAAATTCACTGGGGTTTAGCTAAGGTTAAGATTTACAAGTTAGCTAATAAGAGAAAGGGTCGATTGTTCGTAATCAAGGTAACTCCTTAATTTATGAAAAATTATTTGGAAATCATTTTGAACAATAATTGTTAAAACTTCCCTTTTGAACAAAATTACAATTTAAAGGTTTATTTATAAAAACTAGGATTTACGTAAAAGCCAATATTTTCATTTATGGTAAAATCGGTCACCGATCCAAATAAACTAATTTTGAACTCATTTTATTATTGGAACTATATTTTTAATAATAATAATAAACCCCAAGATTTATTATATTTAACATAATAAAAAACCTTTTAATTATAACTAAATAGACCAATTACATAAAATTAGCTAGTTACAAGTACTAAACTAGTTACATAAAATTTACTACATAAATTACAAATTAACTAAACTAATTATAAGAAAATACTAAACTAATTAATTGATATTTACTAACTGGTTAGTAATTAAATTCCTGATTAATAACTAATTACTGTTTATTAATAATTACTAATCTAATCATTTACTAAACTAATTAATTAATTTAACTAATTATAAATTACTTAACTTAACTAATTACATATATTAACTTAACTAATTACATATATTCACTTAACTAATTAAAATCAGAGAAAGGAAAGGGGAAGAAGAGGCTCACTGCGGGAGGGGTTTCAGGCTTCCGGCGTCGGCTTCGGTGGTCAGCGGACGAGAAGCTCGCCGGGGCGGTCGGCGTTCGTCTCGGCGCAGCGGCGACTTCGAACTCGGCAGCGGCGGGATCTCGAGGGCAGCGGCGGGATCTCGAGGGCAGCGGCGGCTGGGCGACGCAGGGTCGACGCGGCGGCGGCGGAGGCGTTGGTCCCAGTCGGCGGCGGCGTCACTCGGCTCGAGGCGGCGCTCTGCCCGAGGGGCGGACGCTCTGTCCGAGGAAGCGGGCGCTCCGAGGCGACGGCGCTGGGTTCGAGGAGGCGGGTTCTTCGAGGCAGCGGCGGTCGACGACTCAGCGGCGGTGGCGGTCACCGGTCGAAGGTCGGCGGAGCTCGACGGCGGGCGCTCTGATCAAGACGGCGGGCTCGGCGCTTCTCTGGAGCAGCGGTTGCAGGCGGCCACCGGCGTTCGACGACGACGAGGAGGACTCCGTCGCCGGCGGCAGCGGGATCTGGGTTAGGGTTAGGTTCTGTATCGGGGTTTGGGTACGTGTCCGGTCTGGACACGAGGGTAGCTGTACTGTGGACGTGTCCGGGTCTGCCGGACACGGGGATGAGGTTGTACAGTGGAGGATGTGGATGTGTCCGGGTGTGTCGGACACGAAAATCTGTTTGTAATATTGTAATAACTGGACACAGAAAAATGAATGGATACGGTGGGACACCCGGGGTCGGACCCGAGGCCATCACGGCTGACACGGATGCTGGACACACGGACACGAGCACACAAAATGGTGGTGGCTTTGGCTTTGGGAATTGTGGAGGCTAGCCAATGAATTGAAGATTAGGGTTTCTAGGGAAATGTGAGAATGAGAACCTAAATAGGGAGAGATGGTGTGGGATAAAGGGTTGCGGGTTGGCCCAATAATGAATGGCCCAGAATTAATTAAACGGGTTTTACATGTGGGAAAAATGAGGGTGCAAAGGAGAGACAGTAAACTGGTAAATTTAAATAGAAAAGAAATTTAAGAAAATGTTTTTAAGAGGCTTTCAAAGGCTGACTGATTAAATTAGCTACGAATTAACTTCATTTTGCAAAACCCTAGAAAATATATAATTTGTTTATTTACTATTCCAAAAGGGATATGAAATTTTATTATGAAAACAACTAGTCCTATAATAATTTCATCAATAAAAATTTTATTATTTCAAGCCAATAAACATTTGAAACTAGAAAATATATATTATTATTTATTTATTTATTTTGTAATACCTCGACATTTAGAAAAATGACTTTTATAAAAGATTTTTAAATTACCTTCTACAATCAAACATCGTTCAAAATAAAATCAAAATTTTAAGGAGAATTATTTTATAAACTTGATATTTTAAAATAAATAAAAATCTAATTATTTTGGAAATTGGAAATCGGAGGTTACAAGATGTTACGACAAATGTCGGCACCCGGTTGTGATCCGGACATGAAGTAACAAATGTCAACATAAATATGTGCACAATGTACATAAAGAACAACAATATCTGTAATCTGAAATACAGGGTGGCAAGGTACACTTGCCTGCGTGCATCTGCTGATGACGGGGATCTGGTACCGCGTCCAAGTCCTCAGGTCCCGCAGTACTTAGAGATAAGATACAACCAATAATCAATAATCTGTTCCACGACAGACAGGGATGCGACACACATCTATACCTAAACTCAGTCTCAGCTATGACTCACAGGGACGAGGCACTAGGGGGTTGACCAAGGTTGACTCGGAGTACGTTATATCTACTCAAACTAATCCCCTGTACAATATCATCAAACCCAACCTCAATTACGATATTCAGTTAATCAAACCCTGATCCAATCCTCAGTCTCCTCTGGCCTTTATAGACATTTTCATCACGTTTAATTATGTCTTCCTTAAAATAATTACTCATTAAATATTAGGCCTTCCTTTATAACCTTCATTACCATTTCACCATATAAACTACTCCTCAATTAACTTATTGTTATTTTTCCACTCTCAAAAGAATAATTATTATCTAGTTAAACCTTCACAGATAATGGTTCAGTATTCAAACACTCTCTCACAAATACATATATGTATTCCTCAATTGATTCCAATATTAGTAATCAAATCCTCAAAATAATGAACATCTTAATGATATCACCACCCCTTCCCCATTCATTACCTACTGAACAAGGATAATTATCATACATGTAAAAACAACGTGATAATCCTAAATCGTGATGCATTCAAACCTCTAACTCAATAAAGCATATTTTAATCCCTAAACTAAATTTAAAAGCATTCACTTCTATTTCTATATTAAAAACCCTAAGATTTATCATTAACCCATGCTCATTTACACCACACTATACTTAAGCCCTAACTAATACCCAAGTCCATATATATATCAAACTAGAGAGGAAGAAAGGAGTGGTATACCTCGACGACGAGGTTGCTGGCCGGGTGATGGAGATGCTGGTGGTGGGGGTATGGCCGGAGTGAACAGCTGAAGTCGACGAGGAGGCTTCGCATGGTGGTGCTCGGTCTCGCCGTGAGAAGGTGGAGCTCGGCTCGTGGGGATGGCGTTGAAGACGAAGGTGGTGGTGACGATGAAGCTGGAGGTGGTGGTAGAGTGTACAGCAGCATGGAGTGGTCGATGGTGGTGCTGCACAACTCGAGGGGTAGAGAAACGGGCGTCTTGGGGATGATTGGCCGGAGTCGAGGGAACTCGCTAGGGAAGGAGGGTGGCAGTGGACTGAGGAGTCAAAGTACGGTGGTTCGTTGCTGGAACCGCGGGCTGCACCGTACCGGAGTGGCTGTCGAAGAGCAGCGGGTTCGAGCGGCGGAGCAGCGGCTCGCCGGAGCTGTGGGCTGCAGTAGGCGGACAGTGGTGGAGGTCTTAGGGTATCGATAATTCTCGATCGGAGAAGTTCTGGCCTGAAGCTGCTGTTCGCGCATGGGGGCAGCCGGTTGTCGATGAGGGTACGCCAGAGATGGGAGGGTATTCGGCGGAGTGGCCGAGGTATCGCTGGAGGGAGGCGGCTGGATAGGCAGCAGGCCGGAGCTGGTCATGGGAAGCTGCATAGGCCGCCGTGGGGGGAAGAAGAACTACACAACCGAGCTGTGCAGTCAGCCACCGGGCGGATGCGGGGGTGCTCGACCGGCCTGAGCCGGAGGGGATGCCGCACAATCGTGTCGAGGGCTGTACTGGCCGGAGTAGCCAGCCGTACAATCGAGTTGGGTTCGAGCGTGTGCAGTAGGCGGGGAGCTGCACAGCCGGAGATGGCTGCTACGGAGGTCCAGTCGGCCAAATTGGTAGTCCACCGGAGCTCGAGGCCGGATTACTGCTCGCGGCTGGAGGGGTGATGCTCGGCCAGAGCAGCGAGCAAGGGTCTGGGCCGGATTAGCAGTCCGCAGGAAGAAGAAAGGAAGAAAAAGGAGAAAATGTAAGAAGAAGAAAGAAAATATAAATGTGGAGATGGTGGCTCGGTTTCCCATGTAGAGGAGAGAGGAGAGAGAGAGATGGGGGTTTTTCTAGACATGGGGATTAGGGCCTGCTTGGGAGTTGTGAGGGTGATGGTGAGGTTTTATAGGGGTGTGTGTGAGGGATGTGTGGTGGGGATGTTCCCAACTAAATTGGATGGCTAGGATGAGCACATTTCAAATGAGTGGTGGAGATTACATATGGAGGAATTTATTTCTTCATCCAAATGAAAGGGAGGAGGGATGTTGACTTGGTCAAAGGAGAGGGCTTCTCCATTTGGCCTAGACCAATAAGGAGATGACACCTAAATTAATAAATTGCAACTAAGCCCCTTAAATTCGGGAAATTGTACAAACACATAAAATGATACAAAATTTGTGGAAAAAAATGCGTTTGATGATTTGCATGGTGTGGGAGTATTGTGCGTGAGGTACGGGTTTAATTTAATAGCCATCAGGATTAATTGGGGATTAAAATAGGATTAGGCAAAATCGGTATCCTCGATTAAAAATAGAATTAAAGTGTCCCGCGCTTTTAAATTAAATGGGGACACTTGGGGTCAAAATTCGGAAATGACACAAAGGTCAAAAATGGTGGAGGCTTGGAGTCAGTCTTGGACCCTTTAGTTGGTCCGGCTCAACGGATTAAGTTGGTATCTCAAAATTGAGAGTAACGACACAAGTGTCCGACACAAGATTAAATATAGATTTTAGGATACGGGAAATTATGCAATTAATTTAGGGCACAATGGATTTGATTTTGTGTGACAGAAAAGTCCAGTGCCTAAATTGGCGAGTCAGGTCAGAAGTACAATACTCCGATGGAAATTATGGGCTGGTATTGGGCGCCGAATAATTAAACAATGATAGGGCACGCGAAGGATTTAATTTAAATAAAATAATAGACGACTCAACTCTAAACCTCATCATCTTTTGAAAAATCCAAAATTTCCCAAATCCAAACCTGACTATTTATAGAATTAAACGAGGGGGTTTACAGGCTTGGGGCGGAGCTCCGGTCGACGGCGGCAAGCAAGGCAGCAGCGGCAGCGGCAGTAACTGCAATAGTTGCAGCAACGGCAGCAGTGGGTTGGGGATGATGTTGGTTGGTGGAGACGGTGGTCAGACGGGGGTAGGCGGCAGAAGAGGGTCGTGGAGGTGGCAGCCTGAGGTGGTGGTGGTATTGAGGGGATCGGGTAGATCGGGTTGGGGTGGTTGTTGATGATGGTGAAGGGGATGGTTGATGGTGGTGGTGCAGCCTGTGCAGGCGACCTGAGGGGAGGGGTCCGGTGACTAGGGGTGCATGCGGAGGTCTAGGCTGTGGTGGTGGTGGCCTGAAGTGGTAGTGGTGTTTGTGAAGTCGGGGGAAGGGAAAGGGGGTACTCGGATTTTGGAAGGGGATTCAGCTAGGGTTGAGATGGTGGGTAATATAATTCTAGGGTTTCAATAGAGAAGTATGTATTTATATGAGGGAGAGGGAATATGGCTGACATCAGGATTTGGGCCAGTCTGGCTCCTCGAGGTGGGGACTGGTCCACATGAAAGGTGTACATGGGCTTGGTTAGGTCTTGATTTGGGGTAAGTCTGGCCTCCAATTTAATTTAATTAAAATAATGCACCAATTATTTTTTTTGTCAATTGGAAACACAAACGGTTAACTTTGGGTGAAACACAAGAGTCATGGGCGTAGCACGCTCAGAGTAGGCTAATACCCTAATTTGGGTTATAGGGAATTGGGTTGTGGTTGTGCCTCAAATTCAAGTAGGAATGGACAATTAAGGGAAATTAGATTTATTGAAATTATTCGTGGACGTTTGTAACGAATACTGCGCAGCTAAAATGAAGCACAATATTGAGTTTTTAAAAGTTAAACAAGGGTCAGATGGGTAGTCTGGCATGTCTAAAAAATATGTATGAACTTGGTTTGAAGGTAACTATTGGTGTATCGCTCCAAACATCGAAGCAACGACGAGGTATAATAAGTCACATAATTGTTGCACATTAATTCTAATTGTATCCAAATTAATCCTAGTCTCTCAATTTAAATTAAATAAATCCTAAATTGGTCGAGGGGGTTTACAATCTACCCTCCTTAGAGTATTTCGCCCTCGAAATTAAAATATACGTATGGTAAGAACTACTGACTGAAATTAAGATGCTACTACATACCTATGCCTTCAAAAAAATGGGGATAACGGTGTCGAATATCCTCCTCATATTCCCAGGTCGACTCGCCTGGTGCATGATGCCTCCATGCGACACGAACTAGGGGGATACTCTGACCTTGCAATACTTTCTCACTTCTGTCCAGAATCTCAATAGGCTCCTCTTGGTATGATAAACTCGGGCCGACTGTGATCTCTGAATGGTCAAGAACATGACTCGAATCTGGCATGTACCTCCTTAGCTGAGATACATGGAAGACATTATGGACTCCTTCCAAAGTCTGTTGTAAGGCTAGTCTGTAAGCAACCTCTCCGATGCGTTCCAACACATCGAATGGTCCGATGTACCTCGGACCCAACTTTCCTCTGCCTCCAAATCTGATAGTCCCTCGAGTAGGTGAGATTTTTAGGAATACATGATCTCCAACCTGAAACTCTAGGGGTCGTCGGTGTGCATTTGTCCAATGCTTCTGTCTATCCTGTGCTGCTCGTAGGTGCCCTTGGATCTTCTTTACCTTCTCCACTATACGAACAACCAACTCTGGCCTAAGAATCTGTCTCTCGCCTATATCGCTCCAACATACTGGGGAACGATACTTCCTTCCATATAACGCTTCATAGGGAGCCATCTGGATGCTCGCCTGATAGCTGTTATTGTAGGAAAACTCGACCAAATATAAATGGTCCTCCCATGATCCTCCAAAATCAAGCATGCACGCTCTTAACATGTCTTATAATGTCTGAATGGTGGGCTCGGACTGGCCATCTGTCTGCGGGTGATACGATGTGCTAAACTTCAGGCGGGTACTGAGACTCTCTTATATACTCTGCCAAAAGTAAGATATAAACCTCGTATCCCTGTCAGACACTTATACTAACTGGCACTCCATACAGTCGTACAATCTCCCTCATGTACATATCTGCTAAGACCTCTGTAGATTGCCCAACTCTGAAGGATAAAAAGTGAGCAGACTTGGTGAGTCTATCCACGATTACCCATACTGCATTGTGACCACTAGGACTCCTTGGAAAGCCCGTAACAAAGTCCATAGTGATGTGCTCCAATTTTTACTCCGGTATAGGGAGCGGCTGATGTAATCTTGCAGATCTCTGATGCTCAGTCTTGACTTGCTGACATACCAGGCACTTTGCCACAAAGTGTGCTATCTTTCTCTTTATTCCATGCCACTAGTAGTACTGTCTCAAGTCTCTGTACATCTTCGTGCCTCCTGGATGAATAGAGTATGTTGAACTGTGTGCCTCTGACATCAGCTTCTGACTAAGTTCACCATTTGGAACATAGAGACGATCTCTACATCTTAAAGTTCCGTCTTCATGTATATACAGTCCTGTCTGTATTCCAGCCTCTGTCCTCTGTCGAAGCCTCTGGAATCTGGCATCCGTCGACAAAGAATCCTTGATCCTCTCCACTAATGTCGATTGTAACTGAAAACTCGACAACTTCCCGTCTACTCCGGGCATAACGACCTCTATATCCATCTGCTCTAGATCTCTCAACAGATATTGCTGGGTAGTCAAGAACAATGCCATGGGTCTTCTGCTCAACGAGTCAGCTACTACATTAGCCTTTCCCGGATGGTACTGTAGCTCAATCTCAAAGTCTGTCATCACCTTGGGCCAACGTCTCTGTCTCTGGTTCAGGTCCTTCTGAGTATAGATGTACTTTAGGCTCTTATGATCAGTGAGTATCTATACTCTTTCTCCATATAGGTAGTGCCTCCAAAGCTTCAAAGTAAAGATCACTGTGGCAAGCTCTAAGTCGTGAGTGGGATAGTTCTTCTCATGGGTCCTTAATTGCCTAGAGGCATAGGCCACAACCTTTCCATGCTGCATCAAGACACATCCTAATCCTTTTCCGGATGCATCGCTATAGATCACGAATCCTCCGGGTCCAGAAGGTATGGTCAAGATAGGTGCTGTAGTTAGACGCTTCTTCAGCTCATCAAAGGCTGTCTGACACTCCTCTGTCCAGGTGAACTCCTTCTCCTTACGGGTCAAGCGGGTCATCGGTTCTGCGATCTTCGTGAAGTTCTCCACGAACCTCCAGTAATATCCGGCAAGTCCTAAGAAACTCCTCACCTCCGAGTCATTAGGAGGGGTTGGCCATGTCTCTACTGATGAAATCTTCACTGGATCTACTGAAATACCATCTCCTGAGATAACGTATCCAAGAAAAGCTACACGATCTAAAATGAACTCATACTTGCTCAGCTTGGCATAAAGCCTCTCTCTCCTCAGGGTCTCTAACACTAGTCTCAAATGCTTTTCGTGCTCCTCGTGGCTCTTCGAATATACCAAGATATCGTCGATGAAGACTACCTCGAATTGGTCTAGGTACTGGTGGAAGACTCTATTCATCAAGTTCATAAATATAGCAGGTGCATTCGTTAGTCCAAAATGCATCACTAAGAACTCGTAGTGACCATAACGAGTCCTGAATGCTGTCTTTTGAATGTTTTCTCTTCGCACCTTCACTTGATGATAACCCAATCTTAAGTCAATCTTTGTGAACACTACTGCTCCTGTCAACTGGTCGAATAAATCATTAATCCGTGGCAGGGGGTAATTGTTCTTGATAGTCAAAGCATTAAGGGCTCTGTAATCAATGTACATACGTACTGTTCCATCTTTCTTAGGTATAAACAACACTGATGCTCCCCAGGGTAATATACTAGGACGGATAAATCTCTTGCTCTGCAACTCCTCTAATTGTAGCTTCAGCTCATCTAGTTCCTTCTTCGCTAATCGATATACATTAAAAGATACCGGTGCTGCTCCGGGTACTAGCTCAATAGTGAACTCTACGTCTCTATCTGGCGGTAAGCCTGGCAAATCTTCAGGAAAAACATCCTCGAATTCTGTAACTATTGGTGGTGGTACCATCTCCATAGC
Source organism: Iris macrosiphon (assembly GCA_036927795.1). NCBI lineage: Eukaryota > Viridiplantae > Streptophyta > Magnoliopsida > Asparagales > Iridaceae > Iris > Iris macrosiphon. The sequence goes on along the minus strand of JAYESA010000007.1, from coordinate 63,810,969 downwards.
CATATAAGCTCTAACTATCTGTCCTACTCCTTACTCGACGGTCCCTCGCATGTACTCGAACTCTGATTGATCTGGCGGTCTAAAAGTGACGCTACCCTTTCGGCAGTCCAGTACGGCATTATACTGGCTTAACCAGTCCATGCCTAGCACAACATCAAAGTATGGCATGGGTAATACCAAGAATCACGCTCTCATCTCTCTACCATATATGATTACCGAACACGTTCTAATAGTGCTGGTAACCGGCACGATACCTCCTCCGGTAAGAATCTTCTAACTCTTAGGTAAGGGAGAAGTAGCTACTATATGCATTGCTACAAATCTACTAGATATGAATGATAGTATAGCTCCAGAATCAAACAATGCTGTTGCAGGTAATGATGCAACTAAAATGGTACCTGTAATAGCTTTCCCTTCTGTTTTCTCCTCAGTGGCTGCTAATGCAAAGGCCTGTCCGTGCCTCTGCCCTCCGGTCTGCTGTCGGGCTTGATCAAACTGTGCCTGCTGTGGGGCCAAGGGTGGTCCCCTCTAAAATCCTTTGGGTGCTGGTGGACGCTGACCTCCTGGTGGGGGCAGTATCCTCGGGACTGGTGCTGTTGGCCTCTGTCCGGTCTGTGGTACTACATCTCTTCGCTGTGGGCAATCTCGGGCAAGGTGCTGACTCGCTCCACATATCATGCATAATCTAAGCTTCTTTCGACAATCTCTAATGACGTGGCCCTTCTTGCCACAATGGTGACAAGTCAGAATCTCCTGTTATGGGTATGGTGCTGCCCTCTGCGGTGTCTGTGCTATGGGACAACGGATCTGTCCTCCTTCTCCGGGATGGGCTCTGGCTGGTGTGGTCGTGTTGGAACATCTTGCTCCTCTGCCGATGGACTTCTGGATCCTTGCCTCTGAAAGAACCTCCTTATAAGAAATCCTCGCCTGTGTGGTGGTATACCTCTGCAGCTCGAAAGTAAGGCCGTGATGGAATCTCTAAGCCTTGTCTAGGTCATTGGGTATCAGAACGGCACCAAATCTGCTAAGACAACTAAACTCTGCGTCGTATAAGTCTACAGTCATATTCTCTTGTTCTAGATGTAGAAACTGGGAGTACAGGGTATTTCTGACTGTAGTCGGAAAATACTTCGTATTGAAGTACTCTAAGAACTGTTCCTAAGTCTGATTCTTGCCTACACTGCGCTAAATAGAATTCCACCAGTGATGGGCATTGCCTTTTAGTTAGGCCCTCACTGCGGTCATCCAAAGGTCTGGATGCAGTTGTGAAGCCTCTAGTAGCATCTCCGTATTGGCGACCCAATCGGAGATCTCCTCTATAGTCTCGTTGCCTGAGAAAGTATCTTGTCTCATCTATCGGAATTATCGTACAGTACCACCTGTCTGAGCTGGTAGAGGTGCTGGTACTGGTGCTGTGACAGGTGTCCTCTTTAGTGCTGCCATTAAACTCTGTTTCAACATATCGGTCTGATGTACTGTGCTTGCATCATAGTCTAGAAGAACTGAAGCAACTGTGGCTGTCCATCTGATTGTGGCATCTGGGGTGGATAAGGTGGAGGTGGTAGTAATAGAACCTCTGGCTGTGCAGTAGGTGTCTCCTCAGATGTCGGCCTCTCGGTTTATGGTATTGGTGTAGCTCCCGAAGTCTGGCCCTCAAAATGCTGCGTGGGAATTGTCTGAAAAGTCTGTCCCTCGTGCTGTTGTGTAGGATCATCCTGAGAAGTCTTGTGCCAATATATCAGCGGGGCCTGTAGTGGTGGTTGCCCTCCAGGTAGTCCCTGGGGTACCTCCTCTCTTTGGGTGGTGTCGGTTGGCACCACGGCACTGGGTGCTCCTCGTCTACTGTGCAAGTTCATCTTGCTGCAAGTGATAGGACTTCATTAAAAAGAGTACGAAATCAAGCAAACAGGATGCTGATATTTAGAAGTAACATAAAGGAATGTTCAAAGACGTAATCAAAGTGGATGAGACCTAGTAATTTCTATCATATTGTAGGCTCGCTGGGCATGTTACCATACCACAAGCAAAAATAAGACCTGCATGGGCCACCATTAAAACCATGTCACGCCCCAGTCCCAAAAGTATACGGACCAGGCCACATGGCAATAGCCAGCTGATACGTCTCCGAGGATAACCCAATTTAATGGATCCTAATGAAGAGTGCTACGCTGTCCTAAATACTAACAAGTCCAATATCAATCAACAACAGGTAATCTAATCTCATCCATAATATAAACAACAAGAAAGTACTAAAATAAATACTGGAACATAAACGCCAGTCTCAAATATCATAGTACAACTAAGAATGTCTGGTGGAGACAAACCCACTACTAGGATGAAAATAAAGTACTGAATGGCAGATAAAAAAATAATTACTAGGGCATCTGCTGACTAGATAAAGATGCTCCTAATCCTAGGCAGAAGGCCTACCAAGTGATCACGAAAACTCAGACGGCAGCACCTCTAGCTCCTCAGTTGTAGCATACCTAGTCTCCTGTCCTGGGCCATACACTGTGGGGTAATATGCCTCATCCAAATCTGGAAAGGTACCAGGTCCTCAGAGGGACATAACAAGATACATAGAAGCATGCCATATATATAAATATTGAATAAAATAAATACAATAAAGGGTGTGCTAACCATCTAAGTGAATGCAATGTAAGAACAACTTTGGTACGTATGGGTAGGCGTAGGCATAACGTCCAACACTCCGAAGAGCGTGGTATCTGTAATGTTCATCATTCCGAAGAATGAGGTATCTGTAATATATATACGTCTGTATCACTCTGAAGATTGCGGTATCTGTAATAAAGGAAGTCATTGGATCCGTGGCTCCTCCGCATACTATGGAATCCAATGTGTGTATCCCATACGCCTACTAGTTGTCCTTGCCTCCCAATATAGATATACAAGTCGAATATATGATGTGCATACCACGTATCTATATGCCAGTCTCTACCAATACAAAATCCTGCATTACGCGCTAACCGTGATGCATGTCACACGCACCGATATCTAGTCGAGTATGCGAAACCGCATCCCAATATGAAATTATCACAGTATAACGTATAAGAGTATCAGGTCTCAGAAGATATCAGAGTATTCTCCCAATGGGGTGAGTCTGCTAGTGACTAGGCCAAGTACAATAATCATTAACGCAACCGTCGACTGCACCCGAGTGAATCTCGGACGCGCACAATCATATGAAATAAAGCAACAAGATATCATAAAACTTATCATCATTTAAGTTAAACAGTAAATATGGCAAGGTATCTTGCCTGGGTCCTCAAGCTGTGAATTCCAATAGCCTGCTCTTGCGGTATCTCCTGGCTGGTCCAGTGACCCTAACACACAATATAATATAGCAATCTAGCATCAGACACTAATGTAACACACAATGACACTACGACGCTGCTCTTAGGTATTGTCGCAAGATCATGGCTGGTCGACTACAGAGTCGCGTGTGCACGTAGCTAAAGTGCACAGTGTCCTGTCCTCAGTTACCGTGTCTCTCACGACAATAAATACTAAGTTATGGGTCACGAAACTGTTTACGTTTAGTACAATTATATGTCCTTATTTCCCATATTTAAGCATACCTGTCGAGGTCCAAGTTTTTAGGTGAAATACAAGTCTTTATAATCGAGTTATATCATTAATGTAAATGTTAGTTATTAAATAAATGCTAAATCTTGTTAACATTATATATTCTATATATAGTTTAACGTTAATTAGGTTTGTGTCCAAGACTACGACACTCGACACGACGACGCAACGACTATATATAAACAACGATACGAGGAGAGAAGGAAAATAGAGGGCGAGTACCTAGTTGGCTAAACGAGGGTCTCCTCGTTGACTGGTCGTCCTCCAGCGTGGGGCGGAGCTCCGGTAGACGGCGGCAAGCAAGGCAACAGCGGCAGCAGCAGTAACTGCAGTAGTTGCAGCAACGGCAGCAGCGGGCTGGGAACGATATTGGGTGGTGGAGACGGTGGTCATGCGGGGGTAGGCGGCGGAAGAGGCTCGTAGAGGTGGCAGCCTGAGGTGGTGGTGGTATTGAGGGGGTCGGGTAGATCGGGTTGGGGTGGTTGTTGATGATGGTGAAGGGGATGATTGATGGCGGTGGTGCATCCTGTGCAGGCGGCGGTCTAGGCTACGGTGGTGGCGGCCTGAAGTGGTGGTAGTGTTTGTGAAGTCGGGGGAAGGGAGATGGGGTACTCAGGTTTTGGAAGGGGATTCGGCTATGGTTGAGATGGTGGGTGATATAATTCTAGGGTTTTAATAGAGAAGTATGTATTTATATGAGAGAGATGGAATATGGCTCACCTCCGGATTTGGGCCGGTCTGGCTCCTTGGGGTAAGGCCTGGTCCACATGAAAGGTGTACATGGGCTTGGTTAAGTCTTACTTTGGGGTGAGTCTGGCCTCCAATTTAATTTAATTAAAATAATGCACCAGTTGTTCTTTTTGTAAATTGGAAACACAAGGGGTTAACTTTGGGTGAAACACAAGAGTCATGGGTGTAGCAGGCTCAGAGTAGGCTAATACCCTAATTTGGGTTATAGGGAATTGGGTTGTGGTTGTGCCTCAAATTCAAGTAGGAATGGACAACTAAGGGAAATTGGATTTATTGAAATTATTCGTGGACGTTTGTAACAAATACTGCGCAGCTAAAATAAAGCACAATATTGAGTTTTTAAAAGTTACACAAGGGTCAGATGGATAGTCTGGCATGTCTAAAAAATATGTATGAACTTGGTTTGAAGGTAACTACTGGTGTAATGCTCCAAACATCGAAGCAACGGTAAGGTGTAATAAGTCACATAATTGTTGCACATTAATTCTAATTGTATCCAAATTAATCCTAGTCTCTCAATTTAAATTAAATAAATCCTAAATTGGTTGAGGGGGTTTACACCTTTCCCAAATCCCTTTATCCTTACACGAAATCCTTACCAAATTTATTTCTAAGTCATTCCTACTTCACCATTGGAGACTCTAGAAGCAAGGAGGAGGCAAGGATCTACAATTTGGTGGAAGAAGCATAAGTTGAAGGCTCTTGACATCCATTTGGAGGCTTACATTGGGAATCCATATCCCAATAGGCACAATTCAGTTTTCTATTTCTAATTAGAATATAAATCTATAGTTTAATCATTAGGAATCCACCTATAGAGTAGGTCTACCCATAGGAATAAGAATAGGCCTCTAGGGACCCCTATTGTGAAGTTATGGTGTATTTTGTGCCTAATTTAGAAAAAATCCGAGATTGGTGCACCATGTGTTTGTCAATAGGTCTAGTGGACCAAATTGATATGTGTTTGCTTGTGTGAGAATTGTGTCGTATCCATAATTGGATACATGTAGGCGTATAATGGTAATTTAGTTATACGAGTTATTTTGGAGGTTTTTTCTTCGATACGGGGTTTGCATATGTCATATTTTAACACAGACACGTAGATGGGTAGCTAGCACTTTGTATTTCTTAGAAATATGATTCTAGACTTGTTCACATCGTTGGTGATGCATTTAGTGTTGTGTCGGGGCCGTATCGCAAGCGTATCCTAGAGTTAGTATGAGACGGGTGTGATGTACTCCACGTGTTTGATAAAATATTTAATACTCTAGTAGTGGTTGTCTAAATCTATTTTAGATTGCTATGGCTAGTATATATATATATATATATATGAGTTCATATCTTCATGTACTTGATTTATACTAGGTGTTATTGGGGTATACTATACATATATTAATATGTACAGTTGTTGGACTGATGGGGAGAGGATTAGAGGACTGATGTGCAGTAGTGCCTGACATGAAGAGAGTTACACAATAGCTACATGTGGTTTAGTTTATAACCAATAAAGTATGGAGGGATGTTCTCTTGCATTTGAATATGTTTGAGTATGACACCTGACCTGAATGTGTGTGAGTTGCTTGGTGGATGTAGGATTCATGGGAAAGAGATGTTGGGCTCGGGTGCAGTTCATGGGGGATGAGGCAGGTCAGTTGAAGGGAGTTCTAGGGACTGCCGATGGAGTACAAGGTTTGGGGGTATCGGGTTCAGTGACATGTGATGCTCGAGTAGAGTGGTATAGGCTTTAACAGCAGCAGTAGCAGCAGTAGATTAAGCAGCAGCAACAGTTGCTTTAGTAGCTACAACGGTCGGGCTTGCAATTCAGTGGAGAAGGGAAGATCTGGTGGCCTTTAACTCAGTTGGTTCTATACTACAAATGCACTATTCTGAGACTGCACCATGTTACCAGACATTGGTCGTGAGAGTTTAGTTCAGTATGAGGGGATCTGCCTGGATGTGAAATGCACATATGTGCATGTCAGTTGTCAGTGAATTGGTTAGCTTTAACAGCAGTAGGTAGCAGCACCAGTACGGGATATCGTTCTATGAACAGCAACAATAGTAAGGTATAAGATACTTGGGGGTTTGTGATGCAAGCTCAATGTCACGCCCCAGTCCCAAAATACGTAGGACTAGGAATACGTAACATGCCAGCCATATGTATACGAACTCTAATATATTGAAACCATACACACACGTACGCTGTATTATGAATATCAAATCCACAAGTGGTAATATACTGTCAACAAGTCACACGCAATCTATATCTCATCCACAGCACAAATAAGGAAATAGGAATAGCTAACTGAATATCAAATATGAAGTTTCAAAGTATGATAATCGGGTGGAAACAAATCCACTGCAAATTGACTTTACTAAAAACTACTAAATAAGAGAAGAGATCAAAATCTAATATAAGATAAATGTCAATAAAGAAAATAACAACTAGAATATCCATCAGCTACGATGAATCAAAGGTACTCTGAAGATAAGACCTCCTCAGTTTGGTATGAAGCATCAGGTCTGGGTCTGTACTCCTGTGGATAATCCTGTCCGTCTATATCTGGAAATGTACCAGGTCCTCAGAGGGACATAACAAGATACATAGAAGTATGCCAATAAAGTACTGGAAATAAACATCAAATGGGTCACCTAACCATCTATGTGAATGCAGTTTGAGAACAAATTTCCATCAAGTGGACTATCTGGCCAAAATGGAATTGGCATGATTCTCTTGGAGATTCAGGGGCCTACAAAGCATGACGTCTTTTGAACCTCAGAGGCCGCCAGGTAATATAGGGGTCATCATGATCGCGCTTCTCCGGCAGAGCGTACGGGTTACAAAAAGGAAAGTATAAAGGAGCCCAAACGCCTTACTTGTTATTCTTCCTACCCCATGCTCTAAGCATGTCACATCCATGATACGATGATACCTCTAAATAACTTCCAGGTCTTCTAGCATACAAAGTTTCTATCAAAAATTATCCCTATCCATCGCGCGACCTATACGTACCAGTGGCCAGCCAAGTACGCAAGTCCGTGTCCTACATGAGACTCACACTCGTGTAATAACTGTGTCATGGCCAATGAAACATAAAATGCCTTATGATAATGGGGTGGTCTCATAAGCTAGGTCAACATCCATACATATAATAAAAATAGAATATGACGGCACCGTCGTTGCACCCAAGTTATCCTTGGATACATATTTTATAGTAGTTAAAATATATGAACTAAATGGACAGAAATAAAATATATGCATCATATGAAATATAAATCATATTACAATGGCAAGGTATACTTGCCTGACAAGCAATCTCTAAAGTTTAAGCGTCCCGATGTCAAGTACACAGGATCAGGAACTAAGGCCTCTGAATAAACATATCCGAATACTGAAATAAATATCACCAACGTTCCCTAAATCAGCGAGATAGCTAGAAAACACTACCCTTTCGTCCAATTTGGACACAGGGGCAAAACGGTAATTTTGGGTCAAAATGGGTCCATATGTGGCCCACTTTGCACCGATAAGCGTGCCAGGGGTAAAGGTCTCTAAATAGGATAAATTATAGGTCAAACTAATTCTAAACGTCAATACGAACTCAACGGCATGTCCAATTTTGGATTCCGATGAGCCGAACACAAATTCGCCCAAAAAGTCAACCTTGGGGCCCGCAAATAGGCAGCTTGGTCAACTATCTCGGAATTACGTAAAACTTGGGTCACAGGACCAGCGTGATACCACGAATCCAATAGAATAAGTTTTGTTGCGTTCCGACGAGCGTACACTAAATGGTACGGTGTTTCGCAAAAGTCGCGATACAGGGACTTTTTACGGATACGGGTTGATTTCGACGCGCACACACGTCCAAATCAGTTTCCGCGAAAGTCCACACATCAGAATATACCATACGCACCTTTCGGTATAATTGGTATGCGATGGGGCGGTCCCGTTTGGTGGGGCGCACTCCGTATCGTAAATTTTAGAGTTTCGAAAACAAGTTTTTCCTGATTTTTAACCCAATTTATTTCTACATATAGCACAAAATAAAATAATATAGTTAACAAGAAATGATCTTGGTTATATGGTCTTCACATAGGAAAAATAAAATTAAAGTTTGGATGTCTGTGGTGGAAGATATTGGTCTATAAACATGGGTCATCGTAATAATTTTCTGTAGTTGAAATATTGTAGTTTTTCTCAACTTGGCGTCGATTTCTACCTAGTTAATAACGTTGTTCGATGGAAACTAATATACAGAGTTGGAAGGGGGATAGTTCGTGAACATACCGGAGAAGATGGATCAGAATTTGGTCGCAAGATGGAACGAAAAACAGTACGGGAAGTCGGGGTCGTTGCTCCGAATTTCAGTCGCGACGTTGTGCGGTTGACGCGGACGTTGACGCGGTGGCTGCGGTTGCTCCGGTCGACGGCTAGGTTAAGGTGGTTGGGAGAAGCTGGGTCGGCATCCCGGAGTATAGATTTAGGGTTAGGGTTTAGGTTTTGGAATACGTTACTTATATATATATATATATATATATAAAGAGCGGTGAGTTGCTTGGCCGCGGGTGTAGCCGCGGGTTTGGGGTGAGCTGCGGTCTTGTTGCTGGGCTTAGGAGGGTGGGTTAGGAACTTAGGATTAAGGAAAATTAGTTTTAAGGTAGTAGTGGTTTAGGGATTAAGGGAATGGGCTCTGGGCCTAAGGCTTTAGACTTAGGTTTAGGTTTAGTCATTAAGGGATTTTTCTTTTCTTTTCTTTTCTTTTTATTTATATATATATATATATATATATATATATATATATATATATATATATATATATATATATATAATTTTCAGAAAAATTTATTGTACTTAAAATAATATATCATCCTTCTACAACATTTCCTAAAATAAATTAAAATAAAAAAAAATTGTTTGATCAATAATTTCTAGATGAATATTTACCTAGTAATTAAATTCAATAAATTCTATTTTCTAATATATAGACTTAATGCAATTAATTTAATTAAATAATTAATTAAATACTTATAATATGTTTTAAAATTAGGGGTTTTACAACCTACCCAACTTATAAAAATTTTGTCCTCGAAATTAAAACTAAGCCACGGTAGAAAATAAATCAAGGATGTTATAAGGTAGAATTGAACAAAGTAATTTCATACCTTGGTCTACGAATAGGTACAGAAAATGTTTGCACATGTCGTCTTCGCACTCCCAAGTGGATTCTCTTGGTGAGCCATGCTTCCAAGCCACGCGGACCAAGGGAATAGACTGGTTCCTCAATACTTTCTCTCGACGATCAAGGATTCCCACAGGTTGCTCTTGATATGACAAGCTTGGCCCAATGGTGATCTCAGAATCGTCGAGAACATGACTGCTATCTGCTATATATTGCCTAAGTTGCGACACGTGAAATACATTATGTACTCCCTCAAGTGAAGGTGGTAGTGCGAGTCGATACGCCACTTCTCTCACTCTCTTTAGCACGTCAAATGGTCCAATATACCTTGGGCTCAACTTGCCATGCCCTCCGAATCAAATGGTGCCTCTAGTAGGTGATATTCTCAAGAAGACATGATCGCCCTTTTTAAACTCTAAGGGATGACGATGAAGGTCTGCCCACTGCTTCTGCCTGTCTTATGCTGCTCGCAAGTGCCCTTGTATCTTCTTCACTGTCTCTATAGTGTTGACTACCAACTTTGGTCCCAGAATCTGACGTTCTCCTACGTCACTTCAACACATGGTAGACCTACACTTTCTTCCATACAATGCTTCAAACGGAGCTATATGGATACTCGCTTGATAGCTATTATTGTAAGAAAACTCCACAAGATGTAGATAGTCTCCCACGATCCTCCAAAGTCTAACATACAAGCCCTCAACATATCCTCCAGTGTCTGAATAGTACATTCGGACTGTCCATCTATCTGCGGGTGATAAGATGTACTAAACTTTTGACGAGTCCCAAGACTCTCTTGCATGCTTCTCCAAAAATGGGATATAAAATACAAATCCCTGTCTGACACAATGCTAACCGAAATACCGTACAACCTCACAATTTGCCTCATGTATAAGTCAGCCAAAGCTTCTGTAGACTGGCCAACTCTAAAAGACAAGAAATGGGCTGACTTGGTGAGTCGATCCACTATTACCTATACTGCATCTCTCCCACTTGGACTCTTTGGGAAACCCGTGACAAAGTGCATAGTGATGTGCTTCCATTTCCACTCAGGAATCGAAAGTGGTTACAGTAGCCCTATTATTCTCTGATGCTCCGCCTTTACCTGCTGACATACTAGGCATTTGGCTACAAAGCGAGCTATCTCTCTTTTCATCCCATGCCACCAAAAGTGCAGTCGTAAGTCACGATACATCTTGGTGCCTCCAGGATGAATAGAATATATCGAACTATGAGCTTCTGCCATCAGCTCCTGTCGAATTTCTCCATTAGAAACATATAGACGATCACCACATCGTAATGTCCCATCATCATGAATGCGTAATCCCATCTGTTCTCCGGCCTCTGTCCTTTCTTTCAATCTCCTAAATCTGGCATCCGTAGGCAAAGCTGCCTTGATCCTCTCCACTAGTGATGACTGTACTTGTAAGTTGGCTAATGTCCCATCTGCTTTGGGTAATATCACTTCTATGCCAAGATCTTGCAAGTCCTCCAATAATTTCCTCTGTGTCATTAAGAAGTAAGCTGCTGGTTTCTGGCTTAACGCATCTGCTACTACATTAGCCTTTCCTGGGTGATAATGTAGTTCTAACTCAAAATCCTTCATCAACTCAAGCCACCGATGTTGCCTCATATTTAACTTCTTCTGCGTGAAGACATACTTGAGACTTTTGTGGTCTGTATAAATCTCCACTCGTTTCCTATATAAGTAATGTCTCCATAGCTTCAGAGCAAAAATAATGGTTGTAAGCTCCAAGTCATGAGTTGGATAATTCTTCTCATGCACTCGTAACTGTCTAGATGCATATGCAATCACCTTGCCATGCTGCATCAATACGCATCCCAAGCCTTTCCATGATGCGTCACTGTAAATCGCATAACCTCCTGATCCTGATGGAATTACTACTAGCGTTGTGGTCAGTCGCTTCTTCAACTCCTCAAAAGCGGCTTGACACTCGTCGGTCCATATGAACTCTTGATCCTTGTACGTCAACCGAGTCATAGGTGCTATTATTCTTGAGAAGTTCTCCACAAACCGTCGGTAATATCCCGTAAGTCCAAGAAAACTCCTCACCTCCGATGCTGATTTAGGAATGGGCCATGTCTCAACTGCCGAGATTTTCTCTGGATCAACAGAAATACCATCTCCCATAACGACATATCCAAGAAATGAGACTTTGTCCAAGAAAAACTCATATTTACTGAGCTTCGCATATAACTACTCTCTCCTCAAGGTCTCTAGGACAATCCGCAGGTGCTTCTCGTGCTCCTCGTGGTTCTTCGAATAGACAAGTATGTCATCTATGAAGACGACCATGAACTGGTCCAAATACTGGGGGAATACTCGATTTATTAAGTCCAAAAAGATAGCTGGGGCATTGGTCAATCCAAATGGCATGACCAAAAACTCGTAGTGTCCATATCTTGTCCTGAATGCGGTCTTCGGGATGTCCTGCTTCCGTACCTTTACCTGGTGATATTCCGATCTCAAGTCTATCTTCGAGAACACCTTGGCTCCACTATGCTGATCAAATAAGTCATCAATGCATGGCAATGGGTATTTATTCTTCATGGTCACTATATTTAAGGCTCTGTAGTCAATGCACATACGCACTGACCCATCCTTCTTTAGTACAAACAATACTGGTGCTCCCCAGGGTGATGCACTTGGTCGGATAAAATATTTCTCCTATAATTCTTTCAACTGTGCCTTCAGCTCATCCATCTCCTTCTTTGCCAATCTATAAACATGCGACGCTATGGGTGCTGCTCCCGGTGTTAATTCAATCAAGAATTCTACGTCTCTGTCCGGAGGTAGTCCTGGCAATTCCTCTGGAAAGACGTCTTAAAACTCTGAAATGATAGGATAATAAATAACGTCGTCCATTTCAAGTTGAACACCATCAAGGGCTTCTGTGGATCCTCGTACAAACTCAAGTTCCGGCTAGCCTGGTACCTTAAAAAGAATGCTTCCTCCAAAACAGCCGAAGAAAGCGTGGTACTTGCTTAGGCAGTCCATTCCAAGCACAATATCAAAAGTTGGCATAGGAAGGACTAAGAGTTGGGCATTCATCTCTCTGCCATGAATCACTACAGGACACGATCTACAAATTCGGCTAACAGGTACAACTCCTCCTCCGATGAGAATTCTAACACAACTAGGTAAAGGTGTATTGGCAATATTGTGTTTGGCAAGGAAACTAGAAGATATAAACGAATGGGTGTCTCCCGTATCAAATAATGTCACAGCAGAAAAAGTAAAAGCAAGAGTAATACCTGCTATAACATCAATCCCTTGTTCCATGTCATCCACTTCTAGTACAAAAGCTTGTCAGTTCCTCTGAGGTAGTCCATGTCTGACCTTCGTGTACTGATCCTTCTGAGTGGGTAGAGGTGGTCCACGCTGAAATTGTAAAACCCCTAATTCTAAAAACCATAAATTACCTTTTTAATTAATTATTTAATTTAATTATAGTAATTAGTGACTAATTAGAGGAAAAATAATTTATTTAATTTTTATTTGAGGTGTTTGTGCATTTAGAGAATTTATGGAGCCATTATAAATTTTTCCTAATTTATTCCATGTAGGAGACTCTTTGGACAGTTGCTAGCTTAATGGTATACACAAATATAATCTTTAGATTTTTCTATGTATATATATGTATATATATATATATATATATATATATATATATATATATATATATATATATATAATTTATTAGAAAAGAAAAAGAAAGAAAAAAAAGAAAAAAATAAGAATTCTTAATAGATCTAACCCGAAACCCGCTAGCCTTAGCCCTACCCGCTTACCAACCCGGCCCGACTTGTACTACTAAGTATCAGCAGCAGCTTCAGCAAAACCACCCCACCCCGCGCAAGTATACACCCGCACCTTTGCAAAAGCAGCAGCGGCAGGATTTATGCGAGCCCCGCGCATTGAGAAACCCCCCTCGCTTATATATATATATATATATATATATATATATATATCATATGTTAATCCCAAACCTTAACCCTAATCTCCTTCTTCCCCTTGAGTGACGCCGACCACGATCGGAGCGCGGACCGCTGCCGCAGAGCCAACGCACCGTGTCCGCGACCACCCTACCGCGCGCCATGACAGGAAATACACAGCAACGTACCCATGATCAAGCCTCATTTTCCGCACCCTCGCTTGACCAAACTCGATCCCGTCTTAGCCGGTATGATCCTCACCTATCCCCCTTCAATATCTATATGATAGTTGACCTCGAACAACGCGTAAACCTAGGCAAAACAGAGTCCAAGTTGACAAAAAAAGACAACTTTTGGGTATAGCAGAAAATTGTGGTAACTACCTATGTTCCTGGACTCGTATCTCCCACCACAGAGATCCGATTTTGGTTTTTCTTTTTGGTATACAGAGACCACCTAACCTAGTTTAAGTTCTATAATTTACAATAATTTATTAGTTGCTGATTGTAGAATTAAATCAGATAGAAAAACCCAAAAATATACTTTTTGGCAATTTCTAGAAATTGTGATACGGAGTGCGCCCCACCAAACAGGACCGCCCCGTCATGTACCAAGTGTACCAAAAGGTGCGCGTAGTATACCCGGACTTGTAAGATTTTGCGAAAACTGATTTGGACGCGTGTGTGCGTCGGAATCAGTCCGTATCCGCAGCAAATCCCCCGTGTCACAACTTTTGCAAAAGCCCTGCGCAATTAGTGCTTGCTCGTCAGAATACGACAAAACTTGCGCCACTGGACTCGTGGTAACGTGCTGGTCCTGTGACCCAATTTTTACGCAATTCTGAGATAGTTGACCAAGTCGCCAATTGGCGGACCCTACGGTTGACTTTTTGGGCAAAATTGTGTTCGGCTTACCGGAATCCACATTTGGACATACCGTTGAGTTCGTGCTGACATTTAGAGTTTATTTGACCTATAATTTGTCCCATTTAGAGACCTTTACCCCTGGCACGCTTTTCGGTGCAAAGTGGCCCACATGTGGAGCCCACTTTGACCCAAAATTACCGTTTTACCCTTGTGTCCAAATTGGATGAAAGGGAAGTGATTTCTAGCTATTTCGCTTATTCTGGGAATGTTGGTGATATTTATTTCAGCATCCGGAGACGTTCATTCTGAGACCATAGTTCTGACTCTTGGTGTTTGACATCTGGACGTTATATTTTACAGCTTTCTTGTCAGGCAAGTATACCATGCCATTGTACTGTTATTCATATTCCATATGTTGCATGCATATTTATTTTCTGTCTTTAGTTCATATATTTTAACTGTTATATAAAATACGCACGACGGTATCGTCGCGATATATTTTTATTATGTATATACATTGACCTTGTCTATGAGACTGCCCCACTATCATGAAGCATTATTAGGTTTCATTGGCTGACACAGTTGTTACATGAGTGTAAGTCTCATATAGATCACGGACTGCGTGACAGGTCTGGCCTCCTATACGTATGGGCCGTGCGTTAGGGATAACTGCTGATAGAAACTTTGTATGCTAGAAGACTTAGCAGTTATTAGTGGTCCATGGACATAGACTATTATAGTACGGTGGTCCAATCCTTGTCCTTGTTTGGTTGCAGGATTGGGCTATTGTACTAAAGATAGACTATGAACCAAATTATGTCATGGATGTGACATGCTTGGAGCATGGGGTGGAGAGAACAACAAGTACCGCATTTGGGCTCCTTTGCACTTTTTCTATTGTGCGCCCAGATTCTCCGCCGGAGATACGGATGGTGATGACCACTATATATTATATATTATCAGGCGGCCTCTGGCGTTCAAAAGACATGCTTTTTAGGCCCCTGTATCTCCAAGAGAACCATGCCAATCCCAGTTTTCAGCTAGATAGCCCACTTGTGGGAAAAGTTGTTCTTAAACTGCATTCACTTAGACGGTTAGGCGACCCATTGGATATTTATTTTAGTACTTTGTTGGCATGCTTTTATGTATCTTGTTATATCCCTCTAAGGACCTGGCCCCTTCTAGGTGTAGCTGTTCTTGAGTATTCGCAGGAGCGCAAATTCAGATGGTTACATATGTTTCGAGGAGGTCTTCTCTTCGAGTCTTAGTGATGGTTAATTATTGTACCTATATTGTGTTTGCTTTTATATTCTAGTTCGATAGTGGATTTATTTCCATCCGACTGCCACTTTTAGATACTTCATATTGAGATCTAGTTATATGGATATTGGTTATTTATTTATGTTTTCTGTGGATGAGATTTAGTTATACCTTGTGACATATATATGTACTACTGTGGATTGATATTCATAATACAACGTATGTATGCGTTATGGTTTCCATATATTGGAGTGCCATAACCATGCGGCTGGCATGCTTACGTGTCCTAGTCTTACGTATTTTAGGACTGGGGCGTGACATGTTTTTAGTGGTGGCCCATGCAGGTCGAGAGTATATTGTCTCGGTTACGTTACTGTACCGAGCAAGCCTGCACCTAGGAATAGATTATAGGATCTCATCCACAATTGACTATGATTCACTTTCCTTCTAATCCATTCTATTTGAATAATTGCATCCTGCTTGATTCATGTGCTTTCCTAATAGTTCCTTGAGTATAGCCCCCTCCTAGAATATAGGGATCCCTGTTGTTAGGATGATAATTAGGGTAATATTCTAAGAACACAACTAGGGTATTGACACATCACTAAGTTAGAATACTTAATGGACCCTAGCATCTCTTACCTATAGATTAATTTACCAACACTCCTTGATATATTTATGAATGACTTAAGAGTAGTATAGACACTACTAGAGTTAGTTAGAAATTTGACCATATTGTTTGACCCTAGCATTGAGGAACCAATAGAAATTTAAGGTTGAACCTTAGGACTAAACCTAACTTTCATAGTGAGATAATATTAGAACTATAATTTAGCTTCTTGTCTTGGTATTAGCAGACAGTACCTTAGGAAGCCAAAGGGAACGAATATAACATTTTTCTTGATCATACCTCGAACACAGATATTAGCATACAACATTTCCTTAGTGAACCATGATATTATGTAGAGTCTTTCTATTTAATTTCAAATTTTGTTCCTCTGAAAACTTAGCTCTCGCTATTAGTGCGACGACTGAATTTTTCCTCTTATCTTTCAACTCATGCCACCTGACCTCTTTGATTGTAGGCCAAGTGAATGCTTTATGTTAGGATATATAGTTTGCTAGGATTATAGTTGTAATCTCGAATTTTGAATTATGTGCTTGGTAGTTAGAACCTGGTAGTTGAGTTATTCATTTAGATTGTGATGATTATCCTCTAGCTGTAGATCATGTAATTTGTACCCCCACCTCGATACGAGTTATATCCTCTTTCCCCTGAAGGCCAATAACTTTTCCATTCATACTATTGACACTTGTCCTATAAGCACTATGACTAAGACTTAAGATGACCATTACCTATATAATGCAATAGGATGCCCTAATAAGTGCCAAGACCTTTCCTCGTAAACCCTAACAAGAGTTCTACTTTATCTTTAAGACTGTCACAGTATTAGTTAATTATTTTAAGACGGGTAGTATGCCTCACAACCTAGTATCCCATAGTTCTTTGACCTTTTATTGAAGTGTAATGGAATGACACCAACTATATACTTGCATAAGAAGATAATGTTTATTCAACTGTAGAGACTGTAGAGTCTTATCTTCGTTGTGAACTTGAATTATTATGTACCTTCTTTCATCATAATCCAGCGTATTTATATTTTTGAACTACCTCGACTTATGCTGCTATTATAGCATAGTTTTGCAAGCTTAATCTTTTATCGAGCTTGTTCATGATATATATGTTATTGGGGCCTGATCAACCACACTAATACAATTGTCTAATCAGAATCAGTGTATTAAGGTCTAGCTAATCTTAGTGCGCTTGGTTTGCTCTTCGCATAACTACTTTACGTAGATTGAGATATATAGTCGACTAATAGATGAATGTACTTGCCCTCTAGTCAGCTCTGAGCATATCGTATCAGTTACATAACTATACTGATACGAGCATATGAATAAAAATTACCAAAAATATGATTTCAATCCACAACTGCCTTGATAATTCTATTTGAATTTCTTAAACGCCTTGATCCCTATACTTCTATTCTAGTACCTTTCCCTTGAACTCTTTATCATTGTTTTTCGTCTTCCTTTATTTCGGAAAGACGAAACCTCGTGCTTGGTATAAGTTTGATATACAGATAGTACTAGATATACCCATAGGCCAATCGCATTATTTGGTGACTGTCTTTTATAATTGATTAAGGGCCTATCATATATGATATAATTGGTGTTAAAGTTTGAGGATTGAATGACATGAGAAAATAGATTAAGGAATAGTTTTCTTAACTGTATAGCCTTATATGATAGATGAGTAAATTCTAAGTTGGGTAGAAGCCGCATTGTAATTTGAGGTTATATTCTTTTAGATTATGAACAAGTAGGATTAGATGGAGAGATTAAGTCATTTTAAATGTGGAGAATTTTAGAAGAAGGAGTTAGATGATGAGTATTTAATAAATTTTTAAGTCTTGATATGTCGGACGAAATATTTATACTTAAGTACATGATTAAAATTTTTAAATATTGAAGGTAAAATCATCAATTTGAATTTTGAGGATAAATATAGAATTTCAGACTTGAACATTAGTGGATTGAATTTAAAATTTTTATAATTTGATGAGTTAAATTAAGAGTTAAAATTTGATTGTTGGATTACGTATTTGAAATATTGAGGATGTGAATTAAATTTAAAAATTTGAAGAATACAAAAAAAATTTATAAGTGAAAATAGGAATAATATTGGACTAGAATTGTTTCTAGAGGAGATTATGATAGTTGGAGATCGTGAGATAAAAATTTATATGCGTATTTAATTCTTGAAGATGTTATATGGATTTAATTTAAATTTGGATATTGATAATTTGAAAAAGTGAGAAGAGATTACAATAGGTTGAATTTTAATTGGAACAATGATTATCTCAATCTTGAAGTGATTGCGATGGATTAGAATATATTTTAAATCTTGGAAGAGATTGTGATTGACTTGCCTTATATGCGAACGTGAAGGAATTATCGAATTATGCCTTATTTAATTTCGAGGATAAAATTGTTTTTTTTTAGTTGGCTGGATTGTAAACCCCTCACCCAAAATTTGACCTACTTGGCTTAGATAGTGAGACTAAGGCTAGTTTGAATTCAATTAGAGATAGAACACGGTATTTTTATTTAATTTTACAACATGGTATCACTTAGCGCACCTTACCGTTGCTTCGATAATTGGAGCACTACACTAGCCACTGCCTTCCTACAAATTCCACACCCTTATCCTAGACGTGCCCATCTTCCATTCTCACCTTTGTGCAACTTATAATTAAGCTCCCTTGTGCTATATTTTGGTCGTGCAACATCGCTCCCTCATTAAACCAAACCATGCATGTTAAACAATGCAAATTATAGCCCTTTAAACATCCCATGACAATTGGAAAATTATGGAGGTTAGGATGGAGGAAGGTACAGAATAAGATGTAATTCTCTATCTTATACCATCCTTGACTTTCTATCGTGGCTTAGTTTTTATTTCGAGGACGAAATTTTTATAAGTTGGGTAGAATGTAAAACCCCTAATTCTAAAAATTATAAATTATCTTTTTAATTAATTATTTAATTTAATTATAGTAATTGGTGACTAATTAGAGGAAAAAGAATTTATTTAATTTTTATTTGAGGTGTTTATGCATTTAGGGGATTTATGGAGCCATTATAAATTTTTCCTAATTTATTCCATGTAGGAGATCCTTTGGACAGTTGCTAGCTTAATGGTATGCACAAATATAATCTTTAGATTTTTTTATGTATATATATATATATATATATATATATATATATATATAATTTATTAGAAAAGAAAAAGAAAGAAAAAAAATTGAGAAATAAAAAGTAATAGAAAAAGAAAGAAAGGAAAAAGAAAAAGAAAATCTTAATAGATCTAACCCGAAACCTGCTAGCCTTAGCCCTACCCGCTTACCAACCCGGCCCAACTTGTACTACTAAGTATCAGCAGCAGCTTCAGCAAAACCACCCCACCCCGCGCATGTATACACCAGCACCTTTGCAAAAGCAGCAGCGGCAGCATGCATGCGAGCCCCTCGGGCTGAGAAACCCCCCTCGCTTATATATATATATTATATGTTAATCCCAAACCCTAACCCTAATCTTCTTCTTCCCCCTGAGTGACGCCGACCTGACGTTGACCACCGCCAGAGCGCGGACCGCCACCGCAGAGCCACCGCACCGCGTCCGCGACCACCCCACCGCGTGCCGCGACAGGAAATACACAGCGACGTACCCATGTTCAAGCCTCGTTTTCTACGCCCTCGCTTGACCAAACTCAACCCCGTCTTTGCCGGTATGATCCTCACCTATCCCCCTTCAATATCTGTATGATAGTTGACCTCGAACAGCGCGTAACCCTAGGCGAAAACAGCGTCCAAGTTGACAAAAAAAGATAACTTTGGGGTATCACAAAAAACTACAGTAACTACCTATATTCCTGGACTCGTATCTCCCACCATAGAAATTCGATTTTAGTTTTTCTTTTTGGTATGCGGAGACCACCTAACCTAGTTTAATTTTTGTAATTTATAATAATTTATTAGTTGCTGATTGTAGAATTAAATCAGATAGAAAAAACCCAAAAATATAATTTATTAGTTTTTCTTTATTAGACCGCCAAACGGGACCGCCCTGTCGTATACCAAGTATACCAAAAGGTGCGCGCAGTGTACCCGGACGTGTGAGATTTCATGAAAACTGATTTGGACGCGTGTGCGCGTCAGAATTAGCCTGTATCCGCAGCAAATCTCCCGTGTCGTAACTTTTGTAAAAGCTCAGAATGTGACGAAACTTGTGCTACTGGACTCGTGGTAACGCGCTGGTCCTGTGACCCAATTTTCACGCAATTCTGAGATAGTTGACCAAGTTGCCAATTGGCGGGCCCCACAATTGACTTTTTGGGCAAAATTGTGTTCGGCTCACCGGAATCTATATTTGGACATACCGTTGAGTTCGTGCTAACATTTAGAGTTTGTTTGACCTATAATTTATCCCATTTAGAGACCTTTACCCCTGGCACAATTTTTGGTACAAAATGGTTCACATGTGGAGCCCACTTTGACCCAAAATTACTGTTTTGCCCCTGTGTCCAAATTGGACGAAAGAAAAGTGATTTCTAGCTATTTCGCTTATTCTGGGAACGTTGGTGATGTTTATTTCAGCATCCGGAGACGTTCATTCTGAGACCATAGTTCTGACTCTTGGTGTTTGACATCTGGAAGTTATATTTTATAGCTTTCTTGCCAGGCAAGTATACCTTGCCATTGTACTGTTATTCATATTCCATATGTTGCATGCATCTTTATTTTCTGTCTTTAGTTCATATATTTTAACTATTATATAAAATGCGCGCGACGGTGTCGTCGCGATATGTTTTTATTATGTATATGCATTGACCTTGTCTATGAGACTGCCCCACTATCATGAAGAATTATTAGGTTTCATTGGCCGTGACACAGTTGTTACACGAGTGTGAGTCTCATATAAATCATGGACTGCGTGACAGGTCTGGCCTCCTGTACGTATGGGCCGTGCGTTAGGGATAACTGCTGATAGAAACTTTGTATGCTAAAAGACTTAGCAGTTATTAGTGGTCCATGGACATAGCCTATTGTAGTACGGTGGTCCAATCCTTGTCCTTGTTTAGTTGCAGGATTGGGCTATTGTACTAAAGATAGGCTATGAACCAAATCATGTCATGGATGTGACATACTTAGAGCATGGGGTGGAAAGAACAACAAATACCGCATTTGGGCTCCTTTGCACTTTTTCTATTGTGCGCCCGGATTCTCTACCGGAGATACGGGTGGTGATGACCACTATATATTATATATTATCAGGCGGCCTCTGGCGTTCAAAAGACGACATACTTTTTAGGCCCCTGGATCTCCAAAAGAACCATGCCAATCCCAGTTTTCAGCCAGATAGCCCACTTGTGGGGAAAGTTGTTCTTAAACTGCATTCACTTAGACGGTTAAGCGACCCATTGGATATTTATTTCAGTACTTTATTGGCATGCTTTATGTATCTTGTTATATCCCTCTGAGGACCTGGCCCCTTCCAGGTGTAGCTGTTCTTGAGTATTCGCAGGAGCGTGGATTCAGATGGTTACATATGTTTCGAGGAGGTCTTCTCTTCGAGTCTTAGTGATGGTTAGTTGTTGTACCTATATTGTGTTTGCTTTTATATTCTAGTTCGGCAGTAGATTTTTTTCCATTCGACTGTCACTTTTAGATACTTCATATTGAGATCTAGTTATATGGATATTGGTTATTTATTTATGTTTTCTATGGATGAGATTTAGTTATACCCTGTGACATATATATGTACCACTATGGATTGATATTCATAATACAATGTACGTATGCGTTATGGTTTCCATATATTGGAGTGCCATAACCATACGGCTGGCATGCTTACGTGTCCTAGTCCTACGTATTTTAGGACTGGGGTGTGACAGAAATCCTCCGACTGTTGGGGGTCGAGGTACTCCTGGTCTAGTCATCTGTTGAACTGGCTTCGGTATTGGAAGTACTAGTCTCTGTATTGGCAGTGGAAGCGCCAATGTCTGCTGTATTGGACAGTCTCTCACCATATGCTATCCAGAACCATATCTCATATATTATCCCAAACGAGTCCGACAGTCTCTCAAAATGTGCCCGCGTTTCCCACAATAATTGCAGTAGGGCTTCTCCGAAGTCTGGTACGGTCCCGCTCTGTGCTGATGATGCGGTTGCTGTGCCAAATGACGTCTGATAGGTCCTCCTTGCTGTGTCCTTGCTGGTCCTTGCTGTGTCTTCAGTTGACCTCCTTTTTCCCTACTGATGGCCTCTTGTAATCTAGCTTCTGTCAATAATTCGGCATAAGAGATCCGGGACTGTGAGCTAGTTTAGTGCTGGATCTCCTGAGTCAGTCCGCGGTAAAACCTCTTAGCCTTCTCCAAGTCATTCGGTATCAGGGCAGCGCTATATTTACTAAGGCGACTAAACTCTGTATCATACTCGTCAACTGTCTTGTTCCCCTGCTATAGATGAAGAAACTGATTGTACAATGCATCCCTTACAGTGTCCGGGAAGTACTTTCTCTCAAAGCACTCCAAGAATTATTCTCAAGTCAGATACGTACCTAACTGGCGCTCCATTGATTTCCACCGGTGATGAGCATTACCATCTAGTTGCGTCCTTACGCCTGTCATCCATAGATCTGTAGGCAGCTGTGATGCTTCTAATAACTTCTTGGTGTGGGTAATCTAGTTTGTAGTCTCCTATGGGCTCTCAGTGCCTTTATATGGCTTGGGACCCATTTGTATAAAGTCCTTGACTGAACCAACTCTAGCTCTCAGTACTGGAACTAGTGCCTGAGCTGGTACAGAAGCCTGTGCAGCCATTCTCTCAAGTGCTGCCAGAAATTCTTGTCTCTGCTCTGTCGCTTGCTGCCTCTGCTCTACAGCTAGCACGACCGACTATTGTCTCTGTTCCTGCATCATTATTTAGAAGAATTAGAATAGTTGTGTTTGGCCATCCTGTGGTGTCGATGAAGCTGGAAAAGTCCCATTAGGAACTGCAAAAAGATCAGATATATCTGAATTGTGAGTCTGTCCATCCGGCCCCGGAAGTCTAGGAGTCGTCGAGGTCTCCCCTCGAGTTTGGCCATTGGCTCCTGAAGGTGTGTCGCCTCTGACGACAGTACATCCACTACGCGAATCTATCTCTCTGCAAGAGGTGGACATAACGATTAGAAGGAGTACATGAATCAAACAGGATGCAAGCATTTAAATAGGATAGTTGAAAGGGGAGATGAGTTTTAGTCAAGCGTGGATGAGATCCTATACTCTATTCCTATACGTAGGCTTGCTCGGTACAGTAACGTAACCGAGACAATATATTCTAAACCTGCATGGGCCACCACAAAAATATGTCACGCCCTAGTCCTAAAATACGTAGGACTAGGAATATGTAACACGCTAGCCGTATGTATACGAACTCTAGTATATGGAAACCATACACACACGTACGCTATATTATGAATATCAAATCCAAAAGTGGTAATATACTGTCAACAAGTCACACGCAATCTATATCTCATCCATAGCACAAATAAGAAAATAGGAATAGATAACTAAATATCAAATATGAAGTCTCAAAGTATGATAGTCGGGTGAAAACAAATCCACTGCAAATCGACTATACTAAAAACTACTAAATAAGAGAAGAGATTAAACTCTAATATAAGATAAATATCAATAAAGAAAATAGCAACTAGAATATCCATCAGCTACGGTGAATCAAATGTACTCTGAAGATAAGACCTCCTCAGCCTGGTATGAAGCGTCAGGTCCGGGTCCGTACTCCTGTGGATAATCTTGTCCGTCTATATCTGTAAAGGTACCAGGTCCTCAGAGGGACATAACAAGATACATAAAAGTATGCCAATAAAGTACTGGAAATAAATATCAAATGGGTCGCCTAACCATCTATGTGAATGCAGTTTGAGAACAACTTTCCAACAAGTAGGCTATCTGGCCAAAATAGGATTGGCATGATTCTCTTGGAGATTTAGGGGCCTACAAAGCATGACGTCTTTGAACCTCAGAGGCCGCCAGGTAATATAGGGGTCATCATGACCGCACATCTCCGGCGGAGCGTACGGGTTACAAAAAAGAAAGTGCAAAGGAGCCCAAACGCCTTACTTGTTGTTCTCCCCACCCTATGCTCTAAGCATGTCACATCCATGACACGATGATACCTCTAAATAACTGTCAGGTCTTCTAGCATGCAAAGTTTCTATCGGCAGTTATCCCTATCCATCGCGCGACCTATACGTACCAGTGGCCAGCCGAGGACGCAAGTTCGTATTCTATATGAGACTCACACTCGTGTAATAACTGTGTTATGGCCAATAAAACATAAAATGCCTCATGATAATGGGGTGGTCTCATAAGCTAGGTCAACATACAAATATATAATAAAAATAGAATACGACGCCACCGTCGTTGCACCCAAGTTATCCTTGGACATAGGATCAAAAACTAAGGCCTCCGAATAAACATATTTGAATACTGAAATAAAATCACCAATATTCTCGGAATCAGCGAGATATCTAGAAAACACTACCCTTTCGTCCAATTTGGACATAGGGACAAAACGGTAATTTTGGGTCAAAGCGGGTCCACATGTGGCCCGGCCCACTTTGTACCGAAAAGTGTGCCAGGGGTAAAGGTCTCTAAATAAGACAAATTATAGGTCAAACAAATTTTAAACGTCAATACGAACTCAATGGTATGTCCAATTTTGAATTTCGGTGAGCCGAACACAAATTCGCCCAAAAAGTCAATCGTAGGGCTCATAAATAGATGACTCGGTCAACTGTCTCGGAATCGCGTGAAACTTGGATCACAGGACCAGCGTGATACCATGAATCCAATGGCGCAAGTTTCATTGCGTTCCGACAAGCGTACACTAAATGGTACGATATTTTGCAAAAGTTGCAATATTGAGACTTTTTACGGATACATGTTGATACCGACGCGCACACACGTCCAAATCAGTTTCCGCAAAAGCTCACATGTCAGAATATATCATACGCGCCTTTCGATATAATTGGTACGTGACGGGGCGGTCCCGTTTGGCGGGATGCACTCCGTATCGCAAATTTTAGAGTTTCGAAAATAAGTTTTTCCTAATTTTTAATCCAATTTATTTTACATATAACACCTGTAGAAGCATGAAAAATACGCCGGATGACTATACGCAACTTATTGGTGCGGGGCAGCGTAAAAAGATGACCTCAGAGCCATCAAGCAGGCAAGTCAAGAGCTTCTCAGGACCATCCGCGTAAGTGCAGTATGTCCAGGCCGCCTCAAGCGTAAAGCAAAGGGCTTCGTCGCCCCTATGACGTAAAAACACATCCGCTTTCAAAGCGTACGAGGAACGCTTCATGTTCTCCGAGATGAACCTGTCAGACCCTACAATGAACCTGACGTCTGAACTTCTGACAAAGGGATACGGCTCGGCTACCCAGACGACGGCTATAATGATGGCACGGCACTACGACCCAGGCTGTCAGTTACCGCCATCTCCCTTGCGTAAACTGCTTTTTACATACACAAAGGGATATGCTGCCTTGTTTTACACAGGCAGACATGAGCTGTTTACGCTCCACAGCAGACAAACTGCCTGCCACGTCAAAAGCTGCACTTTGCGCAGGGCTCGAGGCACGTCTCTGCGATTGGCGCACAAGGCGGTAACAGTCTTCTCGAGGCACGACTGACGCACAGAAGGGCTACAAGCCTTCAAAAATACGCCTCTGCATTTAATACACAGAATGATGGCGGATCTCTGCATTTAATGCAGGGGATTTGATAAAGAGTCACCAAACCGTCGTTTAGTGACATCCTCTTTGCATAAACTGCTTTTACGCATACAAAGGGATACACTGCCTTGTTCTATACAGGCGGACGAGAACCATCTACGCCCCACGGAAGACAAACAGACTGCCACGTCAAAGGCTGTTCTCCACACATGGCTCGAGGCACGTCCCTGAACGGTGGTAGGCCTTCAGAACACGCCTTCGCAATTAATGCACAGGATGGTGGCAGATCTCTGCATTTAATGCGAGGAATTTGATAATATCTTCAAGAGCCGTGATTCTGGCTAAAGGACGTCCACGTCAGCACTCAGCACATTACGCAGTGGCGTCTATGCCCGTTCAGCTTCTGTGCCCAGATGGCTTCTACGCCTCCTCAGCTTCTATGCTCTCTCAGCTTCCACGCCTCCCCAAGCATATTACGCAGTGGCGTCTATGCCCGTTCAGCTTCTGTGCCCAGATGGCTTCTACGCCTCCTCAGCTTCTATGCTCACTTGGCTTTTATGCCATCGGGCTTCTACGCCCACCCGGCTTCTATGCCTACTTGGCTTCTATGCCATGGTGACAGACATCGGCTTTTACGCCCACCTCTTCTACACGGGGGATACCTACCTACGTGGCTTTTACGCCGTGATCTTCGTAGCAATTGTACGCATTGTGTCCCTTAGTTGGACCCGCGTCACACGCTCATTCAAAAGATCATCCATACGCAGGCATTGGTTACTTTAACCGTCGTATAAAAGGGTGCTGTGTTGTCCACTCCTCGGTTTTTACACCAACTGAGTGGTCACTGTCACTAAAACTATATAAATAGAGACCTCTAGCAACAGAGGAACAGGTTGAAGAAATTGACCAACGATCAGACTTCTGAAAAGGAGATCGGACAGGGTCAAAAAAAATAAGGAGAGAGAAGAGATCAAGAGAGAGAGAGAGAGAGGAACCCGGAGCTCAGGCAAAGGGTATGGATCGACAACCTTGGCATCGTGCATCCACCCTCTTTTGCAACCTTCGAAGCTACCTCCTGTCTTCTATGGCACTTCTTCACCATCGTGTGGTCCAAGGGCTAAAGTGATCGACTGCAGATCAGACACCTATAGCAATTTATACCTAGATTAAATAAATTGTACTCCCACATCCTCGTATAGGATTACATTGTACAAGTTTGTTTGTAAACAAAAGAATACGGGTCTTGTATAAACCCCGTCTTGAATACATCTTTCATTCTTTTCGTTTTCTACCACAAACAAGATGGCGACTCTGCTGGGGAGATCTTTCTCTTCTGATGAGGAAGTAATTGCTCAACACGATGCAGTATCTATAGGAACCGTGAAGAAGACACTGGTCGTCCAATTCGACCAGTCTGCCTACGAAGATATGCTTCGAACCGGGGGTAGCTCTCACCCTCTCTCCGTCCAAGACAACAGGAAGCTGCGCAAGGTCTGGATGCCCAAGACATCCTCTACCATTCCTGTGGACTCTCCGATCTCTCCGATCTCTCCGACCAATGAGGTTGTAGCATTGCTTCCTCCGTGTCCCGCACGTAAAATTTAGTCTCCCGCTACGCGCGGTACAGACAAAACTTCGGGCAAAGCCTCAGCGCTAACCCAGAAGTATCCACTGTGCTCTACGCGTAGAAACCAGTCTCCCGCTATGCGCGGTACAGATAAAACTTCGGGCAAAGACTCAGCGCTGACCCAGGAGTATCCACTGCGCTTTACGCGCAGAAACCAGTCTCCCGCTACGTACGGTACAGAAAAAACTTCTGATGATGCCTTAGCGCCAAATCAGAAGTACAGGTCACGCGCCGCGCACAAGACGACATCTGACCTCTACGGGGAACCAGATGAGCGCTGTGATCTCCGCAAGGAAAAGCAAGCGGCAGAGTACTCAACTTCTCGGCCTTTACGCCAGCGAGGGAACAATCTGCATACCCTCCGGATTACGCGAGAAGCCGATGGCCGACTGAGGACCTCTTCAACTTTACGCCAGCCTGAGAAAATCTCCAAATTACGCCAGGTGAAATGCCTCGGCGTAATGCAAGCTCAAGTTGCGGAAAGACAACCTCCCCGGGGGTTATCCGTCACTCAGATGGTCAACCTGTTGTACACAGGTGGCGCAGCAAGAGCCATGGTGCCCAACCTCCGTATGACCACTGATGGGAGCAGAAGAAACAAACAATCGTCTTCTTTTGCAACTCCTCCTGACCTGCGCAAATATCTAATCCAGAAGCGTAAAGAGAGGGAACCTTCCAATATGTCTATTACGCCTCCTGGCGAGCACTGTTGCAATAGTCATAGAGTTGTGATTAACTGTTGCTGCTCTAAAACAAGACGATCGATTTTCGACCGGTTAAGCTACTCTCTGTCTTTTCAGGAAAAGGAGCCCGCGCATGCATCTGTGAACATGGCCTCACACATGCCTAGACGAGGTTCAAACTCAAGACGTCATCCCTCCAGGCCTCCGAGCCGAAGAAGGTTCAATGAGCTCCTCAGAAACGCTGAAGCCGGGGTGTTCCAAAACACTCGTGCAAGGTCACGACAACCAGCTTCATCCTCTTCTGGTTCTGATACTGAGGGTCGCCAAGCCCCCGAATCAGATGCTGAAAGTGTAGAGTCGACTTCTACAGCGACCTACACTCATCCTTCAATGACACCCAGGGAGATGGGAGTTTACGCCGTTGAAGATGAACGCGAGGAGGCTTTACCATCAGGAAATGCGGAGCAACGCATCACTACGCTAGAGGCATCTCTGAAACAAATGCAGTCCATAATGGAAAACATGCACCAGATGATGTTAACACAGCACGCAACTGCCATGGCTCAAGCATCGGTCCCGCCAACTCAGATACGTATAGGGGTGGACTTGCCACCATCTAATCCAAGCCAAGAACCTGCTCTAGATCAAGAGTCAGCAGTTCCTCCACTTTCAGAGAATATATTGTCTCCCGTTGGAGTCACGATACAACCAACTCCGCACCACTCCGTAGTCCCGCTTCCGGCTGAAAATCCGATGCAGGCAGTACGGGAGTTGAAAGCCCAGTTCGATGCCTTGAAGCACAAAGATCAGCTCAAGAAACTGGGAATCAACCAACCTTACCCAGCTAACTGGGAAGAGGTCCCTTTCCCTCCGAAGTACAAACCTCAGACCATGGCCCTGTTCGAAGGGAAAACATCGCCAAGTCAATACATGAACTATTTTAGTATGATGACGGTGTTGCTGCAAGAGAACGACGCCCTCCTCACTCGGGTGTTCAAGGGCTGTCTCTCAGGAGTAGCCTATCAGTGGTACCGCAGCTTGGCGGATAACTGCATTACTTCCTTCGAGGACTTCAGAGCATTATTCCTCAAGCGATTCTACGAGGGAGGAATGGACATGTCTATGTCCTCTCTCATCGAAGTCAACCAGAGGGAAAAGGAAGACGTTCGCACCTTCATCGAACATTTTCGTCAGGCCACCTTACAGATGCCTCCAGGAGTTCCAGACTCTGCGTTGGTAGACATTTGCAGGAAGAACCTCCTTCCCGTGGTCTCGGTGTTCACAGGACCATATCAGTTCTACGATTGGCCCTCGTTCATCATCTCGGCCGCAGCCGCCGAAGACAACAGTCGCAAGGCGAGCGACAATGGCATCATGATCTTCGCCTCTGACAGGGGCAAGAGGTCATCTCCCAACAACGACCATCCTCGTGGTCCCAAGGGGAAAGAAGCTCTGGCAATTAACACGTCCAGACCAAAGATTGCGGCAACCACGCAAACGAGACCCGGGACTGCCAGGCCCGTCGAAGTCTACTCCTTCGACGACGACGATATCCCAAGTATATTCGAATGTCTCGTCAAAAGTGGCAAGATCACCCTTCCGGAGCTCAAGCGGCCCCAAGAAGTCGGCAGTACCAGCGACCCCAAATACTGTATCTTTCACAGATATGTGCACCACCCGACAAAGGCGTGTTACGTACTGAAAAGGAAGATCCAGGGTTTGATCGATGCTAAGGCCATCACTCTGCACAACACTGAGAAGACGGTCACGGCCAACATGATCTCTCTGCAGTTTGGCAATCTGCCTCCCCAGGAGGTCCCGGACGGTATTGCGCCTATCCCCCGGACAACGATGAACATCGTCAATCTCCCTCCAGCTAGGGGTCAAAATCATGACCTGGTACCCCTAACCACCCGGCGAGGCGAGATCATGTGGGTTCACCCGAATTTGGTGTCAGAGCTCGAGGAGAACACTAATGCTACTAAGGCTGCGTCTAGAAAGAGCTCCAAATGCAAGCCATGCCATATGGTTGCGACTTCTTCGCCATCAGACGAAGACGAGGTACTAGCTGCGACCCGTTCAGGAAAAGCTTACCTCAATGACTACGGAGCAAATCAGGAAGGTGCACCAGCAGGTACTTCAGCTGCCAAACCTTCAGGACCCGAGCCCGTCATAACAGAGACCGGTCCCGCAAGACCGACTTCAACGGACAAGGGGAAGCAAAAAGAAGTCCGCTTTGATAAACCTGTGAAAAACATTCCTAACAAAGGTTTAGAGAAGCCGTACAACTTTGACATCCTGGCCCAACTGGCTAATACGCCAGCCAGGCTGTCCATCTTCGAGCTACTCAGGCTCTCCCAAGACACTCGTCTAGCCCTGAGTGAGGCACTAATACAGGCGGAGGCATGCTTGACCCGGCTCAAGTCCCCCGACGAAGAACCAGTGGCGTGTCCCCAATGCCACAGTGTGATGGAGGTGGTCCCAAATATTACTTTCACTCAAGACGACATGCTGTTAAAACATAACAGGCATGACAGGCCCCTCTATTACACCAGGTATATCGGTTCCATGGAGGTCGACCGGATTCATATAGATCCGGGATCGTTAATCAGCATAATCCCCCACAGTCTGCTAGAGCCGCTGAGGATTCCTACCAGCGAATTAGCTTTTACCACCACCACAATCGTGGGTTTCAACGCTGGAAAGAGCAAGCCGTTGGGGAAAATTCGCCTGAGGATCCAAATTGGCAACCTCAGATCGGTAGCCACATGTTACGTCATCGATTCAGAGGTGTCCTACAATATTTTGCTGGGAAGACCGTGGATCCACGACCACAACATTGTTCCTTCAACTCTACATCAATGCCTTAAGTATGTAGACGCACAAGAAACAGTACGAACGGAGGTTGCTGACCTAAACCCGTTTAAAGGAGTAGAATTCTACTATTATGATGCCGTGTTGTACTCTCAGGATCACACGAAAGAAGTGCCAGGCGAGGCAGAGAAGGAATCCCACCGGGAGCCAGAAGGACCCTCTGCCGTACTACCACTGTCAATCAGGGTAAAGGGATGAACCACTCGTCCAAAAGCTATAGAACCTATGGCTATCCACCTTAACAAGTCCGGTTCAGGAAAAGGGGGTGATCCTCTCATGATCACTTTGAACCAGAAGCTTCCTCCCTTGGTCATCAACCTCCGGCGCCGCAAGCAGCCGACTGATGTAAATGCAACCAGGAACGGAGTTCCAGATGATAATAAACATCCTCTTTTCCAGTATATCAACGCTCCGATTCCGAACCAGGAATCCTCTCCCTATGACGATATAGAACCTATAGCACAAAACTTCTTGGCAGCTATAGATTCCTATCATCCGTACATATGGGAAGTAGCATCATCATCCAACATCGTCACGACATATGGACCGCAAGAGGAC
The DNA here is from genome assembly GCA_036927795.1 of Iris macrosiphon. Lineage (NCBI taxonomy): Eukaryota > Viridiplantae > Streptophyta > Magnoliopsida > Asparagales > Iridaceae > Iris > Iris macrosiphon. The sequence goes on along the minus strand of JAYESA010000007.1, from coordinate 63,779,237 downwards.
TCTATCTTCCTTGTTCCGCCTACCTGCGGCAGTCAGCGTACAATAGTCTTCGGCCGCGTGCGCAATCAACCGACTGTCCAAGAGGATTCTCTCGATGATGATACTGGGAGAAAGCAGGTTCACCAATACAGCCCACAGGCATTGAGGATCATGCAAAACATGGGCTACGACTTGGAGCAGAAGCCAGGCCTCAACTACGGGAAGGGCAGACGAACGCCACTGTTCGGCAATCCCCGCTATCAACAGACCCGTTTTGGGTTATGGTATGCCATCTCCTCCAAATCAAGCAAAGATGTCCTTTCCTCCTATCAAGATGGCTCGTCGCCCTCCGACTCACCTGATGCTCTCGAACGAACATTATCAGTAAATACGGTAGTGACAGATCCCTTCGAAGCAGACGAACCAGAGTCTGAGCCATTTGAAAATGACTCTTGGGCTCAACAGATGGATACACAATGGGAGTTCCGCTTCGAGCAGAGAGAACCTCCCACTGAAGATGAAGTTATCCAGATCGACGTTGGGGATGAACTCTCACCGAGGCCGATATTTATCAGTAACAATCTTTCCCCAGCCGAAAGGGAAGAAGTTATTCAACTGATAAGAGAATACATCGACGTCTTTGCGTGGAATTATGAGGATATGCCAGGACTTGATCCAGAGATGGCTACCCATAAACTCAACATATCGCCCGATTCAAAGCCTGTAAAGCAACACCAGCGCCGGTTCCGCCCGGATATGATGGACGCCATTAAAGCCAAAGTCAAGAAGTTGATAGCCTACGGTTTCATCCGGGAAGAACAACATCCCGACTGGGTCGCCAATGTTGTCCCAGTCATAAAGAAAAATGGGAAAATACGCATCTGCATCGATTACCGAGATCTGAATGTGGCCTGCCCCAAGGATGAGTTCCCTCTTCCCATCACATACATCATGATCGACAACACCTGCGGTTTTGAACGCATGTCTTTCATGGACGGATTCTCAGGGTACAATCAGATCAAGATGCATCCTGGGGACGAGAAGCATACCGCCTTTCGAACACCACTGGGGGTATATTGCTATACGGTAATGCCCTTCGGATTAAAGAACGCCGGGGCAACATACCAACGAGCTATGAGTAACATATTCCATGAGCATTTACGCAAAACGGTAGAATGTTACGTAGATGACATAGCTGTCAAAAGCTGCCTCAAAGATGATCACATTCGAGACTTAAGGTCGGTGTTCGAGTTGATGCGCCAACATCAACTCAAGATGAATCCTACGAAGTCCTTTCTGGGTGTATCTAGTGGCAAATTCCTGGGATTTGTCATTACCGCCAAAGGCATCCAAGTGGACCCTGATAAAGTCCAAGCCATCGTAGAAATGAGACCGCCTCGCAATCTGAGGGAACTTAGGGGATTTCAAGGTCGTCTGGCTTACATCCAGAGATTCATATCCAACCTCTCCGGAAGATGTCAGCCCTTTTCTCGCCTCATGAAGAAAGGTGTATCCTTCGTATGGGACGAAGCCTGTCAACAGGCGTTTAACGATATCAAACGCTACCTCACTCATCCGCCAGTTCTGGTGCCTCCCGTCATAGGAAGACCATTCTTCCTATACGTTCGAGCAATGGACCACTCCTTGGGAGCTCTTCTTGCACAGAAGAACGATGTAGGGCATGAATAGGCTATCTACTATCTAAGTAGAATGATGGTTGGGGCCGAACACCGGTACAACCCAGTGGAGAAAGAATGCTTGGCTCTGATGTTCGCTATCCAAAAGACGCGGCACTATGTCACCAGCCAGACTATCCATATCATCTCCAGAATCAACCCTCTTCGAGTACTAATGAGCAAGCCAAGTGCTATTAATTCCTGACTCGCAACTTGGGCGATGCTGTTAACACCATATAACATGGTATATGTCCCTCAGAAGTCCATCAAAGGCCAAGCATTGGCCGATTTCCTAGCTGCTCATCCAATCCCGGAGACCTCCAAGTTGTACGAGGACATCCCTGACGAAGTTGCAGAATATAATTCCGCGACGAAAAGTGACGCATGACAACTATTCTTTGATGGTGCCTCCAGAACTGGTCCTAGGGGAAATATGGTTTCAGGAGTAGGAATCGTCATGGTTACTCCCGACAAACTCGTCGTCTACCGAGCATACTCTCTCAACGAGCCCTGCTCAAATAACGTGGCAGAGTATAACGCTTTACTAATCGGGCTCCAAGTCGCTCAAGAGCTGGGGGTCGAATCTCTGGAAGCTTTCGGAGATTCTCTGCTTATAGTCAATCAAGTCAGAGGAACATATGAGGTCCGGAATCCGGACCTCATCCCCTATCACCAAGCAGCAGTCGAGATAGCCATGACATTCAAAGGGTTCTTCCTGGAGCATGTGCCTCGATCCCAGAACCTTGAAGCTGATGCCCTAGCCAGTCTAGCCGCGGATCTGGCTACTCCTATAAGAAGGCAGAACTCGGTAATCCTTCTTAACAGAGATTTATTCTGTGTAAAGAACAACTCTCACATAGGACGCAGCTACGCTGCACACACCGATCCTCCCAGACGAGATTGGAAGGGTCCCTTCATAGATTTCGTGGCATACGGAATCTTGCCGAAAGACCCTAAAGAAGCAGTATCCATCAAGAGACGATCCTTATGCTTCTACTTCGATGCATCTTCACAATGCCTATATCGCCGGACCTATGACGGACTGCTATTGAGATGCCTCTCTGACGACGAAGCACAGCAGATCATCCGTGAAGCTCACGACGGCATATGCGGGGCGCATCAACCCGGTCCTAAGCTACAGGATCGTATCAGGAGAATGGGCTACTACTAGCCCACTATGATCACAGACGCGATCAACTATGCAAAACAATGCAGGGCCTGTCAGGTCCATGCAGACTTCATACATCAATCGTCCGAATATCTACATCCTACGGTTGCGTCCTGGCCTTTTGAAGCATGGGGTATGGATGTCATCGGTCCTATTCACCCGTCTTCTTCCAGGGGTCACCAGTTCATACTGGCCATCACGGATTACTTCTCCAAGTCGGCAGAGGCGATCCCTCTTGCTGAGGTAAAGGCGTATAATATGATCAGCTTTATCAAGCATCACGTCATCTATCGCTTCGGGGTACCTCGGAGGATAATTCACAACAATGGGCCTCAGTTCATCAGTCAAGCGTTTCATCGATTTTGCGATAAAAATCGGATACATAATGTTGCCTCTACGGCATATTATCTAGCTGCTAATGGTTTGGCGGAAGCTTTCAACAAAACCATTATCAAACTCTTGAAGAAGTTCGTCTCTTCAAACAAGAGAGATTGGAATGAGAAGCTGGGCGAATGCCTCTGGGCATATCGCACAACGGTACGAACACCGATAGGTTGTACTCTATTCTCACTGGTCTACGGGAGCGAAGCAGTTCTCCCCATTGAAGTCCAGATCCCGTCACTCAGAATAGCCGTGGCTAACGAGCTGACTCAAGAGAAGAATGACCTTTTAAGACTTCAGGAGCTAGAAGGATTAGACGAGAAACGCCTCCAAGCTCAGCAGCGCATCGTGCTCTACCAAGCACGTATTTCTAGAGCTTTCAATCATAAAGTAAAGGAAAGAGTGTTCAAAGTCGGCGAGCTAGTTCTAGCCGTAAGAAGGCCGATGATTCTTACTCACAGGAGTAAAGGCAAATTCTAGCCCAAATGGGAAGGTCCTTATGTGATCGAGACAACGTTCTCAAATGGCGCTTACAGGTTAGCCCATCCTAATGGAGACCTGTTAATGGCTCCTATCAACGGCAAATTCCTAAAAAGGTACTATGCTTAATCTCCTCTGCTCGGGTAGAATATAGCGAAAATCTCAATTCTGACAAAACTACTTCCAAAACAAGCCTTAGTCAAAGCATATTCTATCATATCCGTATGACCTCTGAATAAATGTATCCTGCTAAAGTTTCTTGAGAGCCTATCATGTCCATATCACCTCTGATAGTATCTTGCCTACAAGCCTTAGTCAAAGCATATTCTATCATGTCCGTATGACCTCTAAATAAATGTGTCCTGCTAAAGTTTCTTGAGAGCCTATCATGTCCATATCACCTCTGATAGTATCTTGCCTACAAGCCTTAGTCAAAGCATATTCTATCATGTCCGTATGACCTCTGAATAAATATGTCCTGCTAAAGTTTCTTGAGAGTTTATCACGTCCATACTACCTCTGATATCACTCTCGCCCAAACCTGTCATTTATATTCCGAAATGATGGGTCCACAAAGTCAGAAAAGAGTTCGCTTTATTCCCAAGAAAGAGCAGAATTACACTGGGAAGCAAGAAGAAGAAAGGGTACATCATTGTGGGGGAGCGGTCAGATCGTGAATCTGCTGCACCAGTACAGCTATCCTCTCATCCCTGCAGGCCAAGGCATCAGCGCGGGCCTGCTCCAGCCGTGCCTCGTTGTCCCCCATAAGGGACAGCTCGGCCCTCGCCCGACGAACATCCGCACGGGCAGCTTCTGCACGGTCCAGATCCCGTCGCACTGCGCTCAGTCGACCAGTCGCTACATCCAGACCTGCCAACGACTGTAAAGCCCACTCCTCCGCCTGAGCGAGCTTTTCTCTCAACTTGCGAGCCCTCGCTACGTTCCCTTCATGCTCGGATTGGCACTTCAGTTGAAGAGCAAGGGCCTCCTCCACGACAGTTTTTCTTTCGTCCATCTCCAGCTGATGTGTTTGAACGAGTTTGTTCAGGCTCTCCATCTGTTTGGCAAACCGCACAATCATGGAGTCGTATCTGGACTGGACCTCAGCTTCAATACCGCCCCGAGTTAGCTGCAAATATTCGTTAATGGGTTGCTCCAAACCATTAACCATCGCCTCCAGGGCATCAGCTAGCCCAGTGCCGTCAAAATCTCGGATCGCCTCTATCGGAATCCGAGAGGACTTCTTTAGGCGCTCGAAGACCAGATTCCCCTTCAGCACCATTGGTACCAGCGCTTTCAAAGTAGCATAGAAGACACTGGTATATTGCTCGGTCAGCGCAGCTAAATCCGATTGGGCGCCGGGAGTAGCCGCGGCATTGGCGAATCCCCCTCCAGGAATGATTGCAGGCGAAGTGGTCACAACCGTCGCCTCAACAGGTGGTGCGACCAAAGGAGGTACGTCTACCGAAGTAGTCGCAATGACAGGCTCTTTCTCTTCTTGGGATATCAGAGCCCCCTCAACAAGCGGGCCGGCCCTCGAAGATACTTCCTCCTCAAAGTCGAACGCCTCCGTATCATCACCAGGAGCCGGAGCGAGGCCAGAAGGCGCTTCAAAGCTATACTCCCCGTGGATGCCATCCCCTGAGAGGAGGACAAAAAAAGTTGACTCAATATGATGGTACTCTTTCTAAAAAGGAGACATAAAGATGACATTTACCCGTGGCCAGCCTGTATACGGCACACCATAGCAGGGAGCAAGCCCAGGCTTGCCCCAAACACCAGATGCACCGCAGGCCATAGGATATTCCGGTGAATGCGGTCCACAGATGCAGTGCCGGGCACCACTACTCGACGCAGCCATATGGAGAGGAAACCAGCCAGCTGGGCTTCCTTGGACAGAGGTCTGCGGCAACGCCTCAAGTAACTATAATCCTTAGTGCCTTCGGGATACTTTCCTACCCCATCGTCAAGGATCTGGTCCGGAGCCTTGGCATCATCCATAAGAGCCTCAACGACCTGGGCACTAAGCACGCCCAAACAATTCATGGGCTCATCCTTGCCCCCCGAAACTTTCTCCGGCTTGGCGGCCCTGGCCCGGTGGAAGAAGAGGTAGGACGTCCACTTGGTAGTGTGAGCCAAATCAGAGGGCTCGTCATAAAAAGCGGTGCACGCAAAGTAGTGGCACATCAGCTCCTGATACACCTCTACCACCCGAGAGTCTGAATCCCCCAACTCCCGATTGGTGGGGACGTACTCTTCATAGGGGGTATCCCCCATCGGCAGCCTCAAGATCACTGCCATCTCATGGAGGGCCAATCCCAACTCCTCCAGCGGAGTGGCGAAAGTCCCGGTGAGCGAAATGTATTACCCCATCAGTGCCAAGAACAGGTTAGGGTTAGGAGGCAACCCAACACTGGTCGCGCTCACGGCGGCATATAGCCCAATGCCCTCCAGCTCTCTCTGACAGTGCTTCAAGGCCCAGTCAACTAGGCAAGCCCATCGACGGTTTGTTGGGGTGATCCACCCGTTGCATCGAGGATTCTCCTTGGGATATACTCCCCCTCGCCCCATAAAGTCGTTACAGAAAGTCGGCAACTGGACCGGCTGGATCACTAGACTATCTTCGCTCGGGGAACTGCCCGGGCACAGTCCCCTGAATGACGTCATAAGGCCGAAAGGACGGCTGACGAACGACCCCTGGTCAGCTCCTTTCAGATGAAAGATCTTCCCTGGTTTGCCGTGAAGATCGGGCGTCAGGATCCACGACATCCTCCTAGGGTGTGTCGCATGGAAGAAGGCCGAGATGGGATAATCCCTCGACATCGTTGGCAGGTACAAAACCAGGTTCCCGGCAAGAAATACCCAAGGTTCTCTCTTAGGCTTCGTCTGGGACTGTTTATCAATCATGTCCCCAAAGAGAAAAGCTGGCTTTATGTACTGCTCCCCGTCTATATATGTCAGGGGCTCCCCGTTAATTATATTCAGCAGCGTCCGCTCGCCCTGGGCCGATATCAAAATCTCCCTTCCCTTAGGATACTGGGGTCCGAAGATAGAAAATGCCACGTGGGACAGATCCTCCAGAATAGTTCGAGTGCAGCATCCCGGCAGCGGAACCCATCACCTCGGCCAGTGGAGACTCACCCAAATTAACTACAAAAGTGCAAGGAAAATGCATCATTACAAATCTTGCAGCATGAGGACTAAGAAACGACAGTCTGTGCTTTACGCCAAGAATGAACAAATTTGGCCATTTTACGCCAGAAGTATCATCCTGAGGCGTAATTGGCAGCATACGATCCGTACTTTACGCCGGGCTGTCAAAATTCTAGTTACTACGTCGGAGGTTCCGTCCACAGGCGTAAAACTAAAATTTTATATAGCATACACCAAGTTTTTGGCAGTCGGAGCTGTTCCGCCCAGAACTGCGAAAACGATGGAGCTCTTACGCTGGCACATTAGAAATATGGGCATAAAAGATGAAAACGTCTCCGTGCATCATCTTCCTCAAAGAGGCTGTCAGCACAGAAGACGACCTAGCACGGTCACGTTCAACGTGTGCGAAGGATTTTTCATCGTTCTTTGTCATCCCAAAGGCTCTACCTCTAAGGCCGGGAGCACTGCTCGTCGGCGGGATACTTTGCTCAGAATGAAGTTCGCCTTGCCCGACCGAAGACTCCCTCGCCGGGGCGGAAGAATGAGAAGAAGAACCTAAACTCTTTCCCTTAGAGGAAGGGGTTTGCTTCGGGGCCATTTCTGAAGACTCTGAGTGCTCAGAGGACGAATGGAGAAAAACTCAAAACAGACGAAGACTCTCTTTCGTAGAAGACGGATGAAAAGTTTTCTCACAAAATCTCGGGATATATATAGGGTTCGGATCGACTCCTCGAATCCTCGGACGGATTCCTCGAAACCCTAACCAAATCTCGCAAATTAATATTTGGTTATGATTGGGTACTACGGCAACCCACTACTCTCGAAAGACGGACAGTCAGCAAATTCGAAGAGTTTTTCGTGCAAAGCAGATTCGCGGTTCTACGCTAAGGAGCTTTCTATGCTCGACGGCTACAGATCTACAGTTTTACGCTCGCAAGCTATGAGTCTATGGTTTTACGCCCGAATGCCTTTTGTGCTCAGTAGCTTTTATGCTCGAGAGGCTACAAACCTACGACTTCACGCTTAGCAGATACAAATCTATGGTCCCACGCTCGGTGGTGTTTAGTTTACGCTCGGAGGCAACAAGATCCACGACCTCACGCTCGGAAGACTTCTTTTTCACAGGCTGCAAATCTACAGTTCTACGCTAAGGAGCTTTCTACGCTCGACGGCTACAGATCTACAGTTTTACGCTCACAAGCTATAAGTCTATGGTTTTATGCCCGGATGCCTTTTGTGCTCAGTAGCTTTTATGCTCGAGAGGCTACAAACCTACGACTTCACGCTTAGCAGATACAAACCTACGATCTCACGCTCGGTCGCTTTCTACGCTCGGTAGGCTACGGACTCAGGATTTTCAGCTCATCTACACTAACGGATCTCTGACTTTCCGCATATCCGAACAGTGCTCAAAGCGGTCAATTGCAGGAGTACACACAGAAGATACTCCCTCTTGACCTCAAAAATATCCCAAGTACCCGAAGCATGCAATAGTTCAACATTGAAAATCACTCTTCTTCGTGGGTTGACTCGAAGTTCATCCAGAAACCCAGTTTGAATATTTCATCTACAGTTCAAAATGGCGACTCAGTTCGACAGCCATTCCTCGCCCTGTTCCAAGGGATTTTCGAGGAGTCATTCTTGAAGATGATGTCTGGAACAAAGAATTCTACGCGGTTCCTACATTCCTAAAGCAGCTGCGCATCACTAGTTATGCGTAAAAGATAGGACGGGACCTAATACTCTTTTTATCAGAGTCGGCGTACAGAATCAGACGTGTCGAAGCTACACATATTCAGACTTCACAGCAACGTATGGCAAATGATCATATGCAGAGAGAAAGACGACTTTATTAAAAGTTAAGAAATCATAATTACATATGAGGGAAATCCTATCTACAAGGGATTTTTCTTCATTTTTGTGATTACATATGAGGGAAATCCCTTCTACGAAGGATTTCCTCATCGTCGTCTGAAGACCCCACAAAGAAGCTGTTCTGACGGGTTTTTGCGTTAGTGATGGTCTTCCTCTGCTTCCAAGAAGATGAGCGGTGGCAGGAGGATACAGAACTGGGCATAGACCCATTCTCCAACAAAAGGAAAGCAGGGTAATTCTGCTTTCCTATAGACCGCCGTCACTCTGGCCGGTCTGTCTGCCTCTCGTCACCGGAGGTAACGGGAGAAGGCACCACTTGCAAGCGGCCTGGTCAAATATGACCCTGTCTCTCTCTCCGGGTGAGCCGCCATATGAAGTTGCTGATTATCCCAAGCAAGGGAGGCTAAGATATCCTTCCATGATTTATCGTTGCAGATGACACTTGCTCGAAGATGCCGTCTTTTTTGGCTCCTTACATGCTGGAAGAACATGGTCTTCTTCTTCCTCAGGTCGACCCGACGAAATCCGACGATCATCTCAGCATGGTGAAAGGAAATGTGGGAAGAACAGGTTAACTCCTCATCCCTTTTATAGGCAAGCGAGGTCACACCTACCCCCAATAAATCTGCCATAAAGACCGGCCTGAAAGAACGTGTCAAACTTGACCGTTTCGGGCTCCATTCAGAAGGTGTTTCGAGTTACGAGGGACGGTTCATGATTCATTCAAAGCGTTTCAAATTCCGAGGAATTTAAAAGCTTTGAAGGGGGTCTTGTAGAAGCATAAAAAATATGCCGGATGACTATACGCAACTTATTGGTGCGGGGCAGCATAAAAAGATGACCTCAGAGCCATCAAGCAGGCAAGTCAAGATCTTCTCAGGACCATCCGCGTAAGTGCAGTATGTCCAGGCCGCCTCAAGCGTAAAGCAAAGGGCTTCGTCGCCCCTATGACGTAAAAACACATCCGCTTTCAAAGCGTATGAGGAACGCTTCGTGTTCTCCGAGACGAACCTGTCAGACCCTGCAATGAACCTGACGTCTGAACTTCTGACAAAGGGATACGGCTCGGCTACCCAGACGACGGCTATAATGATGGCACGGCACTACGACCCAGGCTGTCAGTTACCGCCATCTCCCTTGCGTAAACTGCTTTTTACATACACAAGGGGATATGCTGCCTTGTTTTACACAGGCAGACATGAGCTGTTTACGCTCCACAGCAGACAAACCGCCTGCCACGTCAAAAGCTGCACTTTGCTCAGGGCTCGAGGCACGTCTCTGCGATTGGCGCACAAGGCGGTAACAGTCTTCTCGAGGCACGACTGACGCACAAAAGGGCTGCAAGCCTTCAAAAACATGCCTCTGCATTTAATGCACAGAATGATGGCGGATCTCTGCATTTAATGCAGGGGATTTGATAAAGAGTCACCAAACCGTCGTTTAGTGACATCCCCTTTGCATAAACTGCTTTTACACATACAAAGGGATACACTGCCTTGTTCTATACAGGCGGACGAGAACCATCTACGCCCCGCGGAAGACAAACAGACTGCCACGTCAAAGGCTGTTCTCCACACATGGCTTGAGGCACGTCCCTGAACGGTGGCAGGCCTTCAGAACACGCCTTCGCAATTAATGCACAGGATGGTGGAAGATCTCTGCATTTAATGTGAGGGATTTGATAATATCTTCAAGAGCCGTGATTTCGGCTAAAGGACGTCCACGTCAGCACTCAGCATATTACGCAGTGGCGTCTATGCCCGTTCAGCTTCTGTGCCCAGATGGCTTCTACGCCTCCTCAGCTTCTATGCTCTCTCGGCTTCCACGCCTCCCCAAGCATATTACGCAGTGGCGTCTATGCCCGTTCAGCTTCTGTGCCCAGATGGCTTCTACGCCTCCTCAGCTTCTATGCTCACTCGGCTTTTATGCCATCGGGCTTCTACGCCCACCCGGCTTCTATGCCTACTTGGCTTCTATGCCATGGTGACAGACATTGGCTTTTACGCCCACCTCTTATACACGGGGGATACCTACCTACGTGGCTTTTACGCCGTGATCTTCGTAGCAATTGTACGCGTTGTGTCTCTTAGTTGGACCCGCGTCACACGCTCATTCAAAAGATCATCCATACGCAGGCATTGGTTACTTTAACCTTCGTGTAAAAGGGTGCTGTGTTGTCCACTCCTCAGTTTTTACACCAACTAAGTGGTCACTGTCACTAAAACTCTATAAATAGAGACCTCTAGCAACAGAGGAACAGGTTGAAGAAATTGACTAACGATCAGACTTCTGAAAAGGAGATCGGACAGGGTCAAGAAAAACAAGGAGAGAGAAGAGATCAAGAGAGAGAGAGAGAGAGAGAGGAACCCGGAGCTCAGGCAAAGGGTAGGGATCGACAACCTTGGCATCGTACATCCACCCTCTTTTGCAACCTTTGAAGCTACCTCCTGTCTTCTACGGCACTTCTTCACCATCGTGTGGTCCAAGGGCTAAAGTGATCGATTGCAGATCAGACACCTATAGCAATTTATACCCAGATTAAATAAATTGTACTCCCACATCATCGTATAGGATTATATTGTACAAGTTTATTTGTAAACAAAAGAACACGGGTCTTGTATAAACCCCGTCTTGAATACATCTTTCATTCTTTTCGTTTTCCACCACAAACAACACCAAATAAAATAATATAGTTAACAAAAAATGATCTCAATTATATGGTCTTCATATATCAAAAAGAAAATTTAAGTTTGGATGTCTGTGGTGGAAGATATTGGTCTCTAAACATGGGTCATCACAACAGTTTTTTGTAGTTAAAATATTATGGTTTTTCCTCAACTTGGCGTTGATTTCTACCTAGTTAATAACTTTGTTCGATGGAAACTAATATACAGAGTTGGAAGGGGGATAGGTCATGAACATACCGGAGAAGATGGATCGGAATTTGGTCGCAAGATGGAACGGGAAACAGTACGGGAAGTCGGGGTCGTTGCTGCGAATTTTGGTCGCGGCGTTGCGCGGTTGAACGCGGACGTTGACCCGGTGGCTGCGGTTGCTCCGGTCGGCGGCTAGGTTGAGGTGGTTGGGAGGCGCTGGGTCGGCATCGCAGAGTATAGATTTAGGTTTAGGGTTTAATTTTTGGAATATGTTACTTATATATTGTCACGCCCCAGTCCCAAAATACACGGGATCAGGCCACATGGCAATAACCAGCTGTCACATCTCCGAGGATATCCCAATTTAATGGATCCAAACGAAGAGTGCTACGCTGTTCTAAATAACTAACGTCCAATATCAACATCAAACAGGTAATCTAATCTCATCCACAAAATAATCAGCAAGAAGTACTAAAATAAATACTGGAACATAAACGCCAGTCACAAATATCATAGTACAACCAAGAATGTCTGGTGGGAACAAACCCACTACTAGGACAAAAATAAAGTACTTAATGACAGATAAAAAAAGTAATAACTAAGGCATCTGCTGATTAGATAAAGATGCTCCCAATTCTAGGCAGAAGGCCTACCAAGTGATCACGGAAACTCTGACGGTAGCACCTCTAGCTCCTCCGCAGTAGTGTACCTCGTCTTCTGTCCTGGGCCGTACACTATGGCATAATATGCCTCGTCCAAATCTGGAAAGGTACCAGTTCCTCAGAGGGACATAACAAGATACATAGAAGCATGCCATATATATAAATACTGAATAAAATAAATACAGGGTGTGCTAACCATCTAAGTGAATGCAATGTGAGAACAACTTTGGAACGTATGGGTAGGCGTAGGCATAACGTCCAACACTCTGAAGAGCGTGGTATCTGTAACGTCCATTATTCCGAATAATAAGGTATCTGCAATATATATACGTCCGTATCACTCCGAAGAGTGCGGTATCTGCAATAAAGGAAGTCATTGGATCCGTGGCTCCTCCGGATACTACGTAATCCAATGTGTGTATCCCATACGCCTACTAGTTGTCCTCCCCGCCCAATGTAGATATACAAGTCGAATACACAACGTGCATACCACACAACAATATGCCAAGTCTCTACTGATATAAAATCCTGAATTACGTACTAAACTGTGATGCATGTCACACGTACCGATAGCTAGTCGAGTACGCAAACCCGCATCCCAATATGAATTTGTCACTATAAAACGTGTAAGAGTGTCAGGTCTCGGAAGATATCAGCGTATCCTCCCAATGAGGTGAGTCTGCTAGTGATTAGGCCAAGTACACTAATCATCGACGCAACCATCGACTGCACCCGAGTCAATCTCGGACGCGCACAGTCATATAAAATAAAGCAACAAGATATCGTACAATATATGCATCATTTAATTTACACAGTAAATATGGCAAGGTATCTTGCCTGGGTCCTCAAGCTGTGAATGCCAATAGCCTGCTCCTTCAGTCTCTCCTGGCTGGTCCAATGACCCTAAACACATAATATAATATAGCAAATACTGTCATTAGACACTAAGCAATACATACACACAACTTACGACGCTGCTCTTAGGTACTGACGCAAGATAACGGCTGGTCGACTACAGAGTCGCGTATGCATATAGCTAATATGCACACGTGTCCTGTCCTCAATTACCGTGTCTCTCGCGATAATAAAATTACCAAGTTATGGTTTTACGGAACTACTTACGTTGTACAAAATACTTGTCCTTATTTCTCATGTTACAGTGTACTTGGTCTATGTCCAGGTTTTTAGGTGAATTACAAGTCCTTATAACAAGTCATATTATTAGGGTAATTATTATCTATTAATTACTAACTAATTTAGTAATTTATACAAACATACACACATCTAGGGTTAAACATTATTACTCGTGTCCATGCAATGACACATGACACAATCGACACAACGACACAATGTCAAAACTAAACCTGAAGAAAAGAGGGTTAAACGATGTTTACCTAATTGAGGCTAGACGGGGTCTTCGCTCATCGGCGGCACGTACTCCGATGAGTGGCGGAGCTCCGGCATCAGGCGGCAAGCAAGGCAGCAGCAGCAGCAACTGCAGCAGTTACAGCAGCGACAGCAGTTGCAGCAGCGGCAGCAACAGCTTTGCAGCGGCGGCTTTGGCTAGCTGGGACGCTACTGGTCGGGGGGGAAAGGTATTGCTGGTCGGGTTGGCGGTGCTGGGGGCGGTGATGGTGGCTGAGGGCAGTCGGGCTGCTTGGGGGAAGTCGGCTAGGGATCGGGTGATGATGTTGCGGGTGGTGTAGTTTGAGTGGCCGGTGGCGTTGGGTGGTAGGGAAGGTGGCCAGGCGGCTGTACAGGCGAAAGGGGGTCTGCGGTGGTGGTGGTGGCTCTGTCCGGTGGGGAAGGGAGTAGAGTGCTCGGCAAGGGGGTTTGGGTAGGGTTTGGAGAGGGTGGTGATGATTTTGATTTTTAGGGTTTTAGAAGAGAAAAGATATATATTTATATAGGAGAAGAATTATGGCCTAACCTCGGGATTTAGGCCGGCCTGGCTCCTCGGGGTGGGGGCTGGTCCACATGAAAGGTATACATGGCTTGGTTAAGTCTTGCTTTGAGGTGGGTTTGGCCTCTAATTTAATTTAATTAAAAATAATGCGCATGGCGTTCTTTAATAAATTGAAGACACATGGAATTAAAATTGGGTGGGACACAAGGGTCATGTGGGTAGTCTGGCATGTCTAGGAGATGTGTATTTAATTAATTTGAGGGTAACTACTAGTGTAGCGCTCCAAACGTCGAAGCAACGGTAAGGTACATTAAGACACATAATTATTGTACATTAATCCTAATAGTAACCAAATTAGTCCTAGTCTCTCAATTTAAATTAAATAATCCTAAATTTTGGTCGAGGGAGTTTACAATCTACCCTCCTTAGAGCATTTTTTTCTCGAAATTAAAATATACGTATGGTAAGAACTACTGACTGAAATTGAAAAATGCTACTACATACCTAGTCCTTCGAAGAGATGGGGATAGCATTTTAGAATATCCTCCTCACGTTCCCAGGTCGACTCGCCTGGTGCATGATGGCTCCATGCGACACGAACTAGAGGAATAGTCTGACCTCACAATACCTTCTCACTTCTGTCCAGAATCTCAACAGGCTCCTCTTGGTATGACAAGCTTGGGCCGACTGTGATTTCTGAATGGTCAAGCACATGACTCGGATCTGGCATGTACCTCCTTAGCTAAGATACATGGAAGATGTCATAAACTCCTTCCAAAGTCTGTGGTAAGGCTAACCTGTAAGCAACCTCTCCGATACATTCTAATACATCGAATGGTCCGATGTACCTCGGACTCAGCTTTTCTCTGCCTCCAAATCTGATAGTCCCTCGAGTAGGTGAGATCTTGAGTAATACATGATCTCCAACCTGAAACTCTAGGGGTCGTCGGTGTGTATTTGCCCAATGCTTATGTCTGTCATGTGCTGCTCGCAGGTGCCCTTGGATTTTTTTTACCTTCTTCACTGTAAGAATAACCAACTCTGGTCCAAGAATCTGTCTTTTGCCTATATCGCTCCAACACACTGGGGAACGATACTTCCTGCCATATAATGCTTTATAAGGAGCCATCTGGATGCTCGCCTGATAGTTGTTATTATAGAAAAACTTGACCAAATATAAATGATCCTCCCATGATCCTCCAAAATCAAGCATGCATGCTCTTAATATGTCATCCAACGTCTAAATGGTACGCTCGGACTGGCCATCTGTCTGTGTGTGATACGATGTGCTAAACTTTAGGTGGGTACCGAGACTCTCTTGCATACTCCACCGAAAGTAGGATGTAAACCTCGTATCCCTGTCAGACACTATACTAACTGGCACTCCATGCAGTCGCACAATCTTCCTCATGTACATATCTGCTAAGACCTCTGTAGATTGTCCAACTCTGAAGGGTAAAAAGTGTGCGGACTAGGTGAGTCTATCCACGATTATCCATACTGTATTGCGACCACTAGGACTCCTCAGAAAGCCCATAACAAAGTCTATAGTGATGTGCTCCCATTTCCACTCCGGTATCGGGAGCGGTTGAAGTAATCCTGCAGATCTCTGATGCTTAGCCTTGACTTGCTGACACACCAGGCACTTCATCATAAAGCGGGCTATCTCACTCTTCATTCCATGCCACCAGTAGTACTGTCTTAAGTCTCTGTATATCTTCGTGCCTCCTAGGTAAATAGAGTAGGTTGAACTGTGTGCCTCAGACATCAGCTCCTGACGAAGTTCTTCATTTGGAACATAGAGACGATCTCCGCATCTCAAAGTCCCATCTTCATGTATACGCAATCATGTCTGTATTCCGGCCTCTGTCCTCTGTCGAAGCCTCTGGAATCTGGCATCTGGCAGCAAAGCAGCCTTGATCCTCTCCACTAATGTCGATTTGCAACTGGAAACTCGACAATTGTCCGTCTACTCTGGGCATAACGACCTCTATACCCATCTGTTCTAGATCTTTCAACAGATGTTATTGGGTAGTCAAGAAAAATGCCATGGGTCTTCTGCTCAACGCGTCAGCTACTGCGTTGGCCTTTCCCGGATGGTACTGCAGCTCAATCTCAAAGTCTGTCATCACCTCGAGCCAACGTCTTTGTCTCTGGTTCAGGTCCTTCTGGGTGTAGACGTACTTTAGGCTCTTATGATCAGTGAATATCTCCACTCTTTCTCCATATAGGTAGTGCCTCCAAAGCTTCAAAGCAAAGATCACTACGGCAAGCTCCAAGTCATGAGTGGGATAGTTCTTCTCATGGGTCCTTAACTGCCTAGAGGCATAGGCCACAACCTTTCCATGCTGCATCAAGACACATCCTAATCCTTTCCCGGATGCATCACTATAGATCACGAATCCTCCGGGTCCAGAAGGTATGGTCAAGATAGGTGCTGCAGTCAGACGTTTCTTCAGCTCATCGAATGCCTTCTGACACTCCTCTGTCCAGGTGAACTCCTGCTCCTTACGGGTCAAA
This sequence comes from Iris macrosiphon, assembly GCA_036927795.1. NCBI lineage: Eukaryota > Viridiplantae > Streptophyta > Magnoliopsida > Asparagales > Iridaceae > Iris > Iris macrosiphon. The sequence continues at coordinate 63,762,561 of JAYESA010000007.1, read as the reverse complement.
CGGGTCATCGGCTCTGCGATCTTTGCAAAGTTCTCTACGAACCTCAGGTAATATCCGACAAGTCCTAGGAAACTCCTCACCTCTGAGACATTGGTAGGGGTTGGTCATGTCTCTACTGATGAAATCTTCGCCAGATCTACTGAAATACCATCTCCTGAGATAATGTGTCCAAGAAAAGTGACATGATCTAGAAGGAACTCATACTTGCTCAGCTTGGCATAAAGCCTCTCTCTCCTCAGCGTCTCTAACACTAGTATCAAGTGCTCTTTGTGCTCCTCGTGGCTCTTCGAATACACCAAGATGTCATCGATGAAGACTACCATAAACCGGTCTAGGTATTGGTGGAAGACTCTGTTCATCAAGTTCATAAATACAGCAGGTGCATTCGTCAGTCCAAAAGGCATCACTAAGAACTCGTAGTGACCATAACGAGTCCTGAATGCTGTCTTTTGAATGTCTTCTCTTCGTACCTTCACTTGATGATAACCCGATCTCAAGTCGATCTTTGTGAACACCACTGCTCCTGTCAACTGGTCGAATAAATTATCAATCTGCGGCAGGGGGTACTTGTTCTTGATAGTCAAAGCATTAAGGGCTCTATAATCAATGCACATACGTACTGTTCCATCCTTCTTAGGTACAAACAACACTGGTGCTCCCCAGGGTGATGCACTAGGATGGATAAATCCTTTGCTCTGCAACTCCTCTAATTGTAGCTTCATCTCATCTAGTTTTTTCTTCGCCAATCGGTATATATTAGAACATACCGATACTACTTTGGGTACTAGCTCAATAGTGAACTCTACGTCTCTATCTGGTGGTAAGCCTGGCAATTCTTCAGGAAAAACATCCTCGAATTTTGCAACTATTGGTGGGGGTACCATCTCCATAGCCATGTAAGTTCCAGTTGTCTGTCCTACTCCTTGTTCGATGGTCCCTCGCATGTACTCAAACTCCGGTTGATCTGGTGGTCTAAACGTGACGCTACCCTTCCGACAGTCCAGTACGGCATTATACTGGCTTAACCAGTCCATGCCTAGCACAACGTCAAAGTATGGCATGGGTAAAACCAAGAATCGTGCTCTCATCTCTCTACCATATACGACTACCGAACACGTTCTAATAGTGCTGGTAACCGGCACGATACCTCCTCCGATAAGAATCTTCCAACTCTTAGGTAAGGGGGAAGTAGCTACTCTATGCATTGCTATGAATCTACTAGATATGAACGATAGTGTAGCTCCAGAATCAAACAATGCAGTCGCAGGTAATGATGCAACTAAAATGGTACCTGTGATAGCTTTCCCTTCTGTTTTCTCCTCAGTAGCTGCTAATGCAAAGGCATGTCCGTGCCTCTGCCCTCCGGTCTACTGTCGGGCTCGATTAAACTGTGCCTGCTGTGGGGCCCAAGGTGGTCCCCTCTAAAATCCTCCGGGTGCTGGTGGAGCTGACCTCCTGGTGGGGGCAGTATCCTCGGAACTGGTGCTGCTGGCCTCTGTCCGGTCTGCGGTACCGTATCTTTGTGTTGTGGGCAGTCTCAGGTAAGGTGCTGACTCGCTCTATATATCATGCATAATCTAATCTTCTTTCGACAATCTCTAATGACGTGGTCCTTCTTGCCACAATGGTGACAGGTCCGAAGCTCCTGTTGTGGGTATGGTGCTGCCCTCTGCGGTGTATGTGCTACGGGACGACGGTTCGGTCCTCCTGCTCTGGGCTGGGCTCTGGCTGGTGTGGTCATGCTGGAATGTCTTGCTCCTCTGCCGATGGCCTCCTGGATCCTCTTCTCTGAAAGAACCTCCTCATAAGAAATCCTCGCATGTGTGGTGGTATACCTCTACAGCTTGAAAGTAAGGTCGTGATGGAATCTCTGAGCCTTCTCTAGGTCATTGGGTTTCATGATGGCACCAAATATGCTAAGACGGCTAAACTCGACGTCATATGCGTCAGCAGTCATATTCCCTTGTTCTAGATGTAGGAATTGGGAGTACAAGGCATTTCTGACTATAGTCGGGAAATACTTTGCATTGAAGTATTCTAAGAACTGTTCCCAAGTCTGTCTTGCCTACACTGCACTTAATAGAATCCCACCAGTGATGGGCGTTGCCTTTCAGTTGGGCCCTCACTGCGGTCATCCAAAGGTCTGGATGCAGTTGTGAAGCCTCTAGTAGCATATCCGTATTGGCAAACCAATCGAAGATCTCCTCTACAGTCTCGTTACCTGAGAAAGTATCTGGTCCTATCTGTCGGAGCCATCTTACAGTGCCACATGTCTGGGCTGGTGGAGGTGCTGGTACTGGTGCTGTGATAGGTGTCCTCTCTAGTACTGCCATCAAACTCTGTCTCAACATCTCGGTCTGATACCACTGTGCTTGCATCATAGTCTGGAAGAACTGAAGCATCTGTGGCTGTCCATCTAATTGTGGCATCTGAGGTGGATAAGATGGAGGTGGTGGTAATGGAACCTCTGGCTGTACGGTAGGTGTCTCATCAAATGTCGGCCTCTCAGTTTGCGGCATTGGCATAGTCCCTGAAGTCTGGCCCTCAAAATGCTGTATGGGGATCATCTGGGAAGTCTGTCCCTCGTGCTGTTGGGTAGGATCGCCCTGACAAGTCTCGCGCCAATGTATCAACGGGGCCTGTAGCGGTGGTTGCCCTCCAGGTAGTCCCTGGGGTACCTCCCCTCTTTGGGTGGTGTCGTCTGGTACCACGGTACTGGGTGCTCCTCGTCCACTGCACAAGTTTATCTTGCTACAAGAGATAGGACTTCATTAAAAAGAGTACGGAATCAAGCAATCAGGATGCAGATATTTAGAAGTAACACGAAGGAAGTTTAAAGACGTAATCAAAGTGGATGAGACCTAGTAATTTCTATCATATTGCAGGCTCGCTGGACATGTTACCATACCAAAAGCGAAAACATGACCTGCATGGGCCACCACTAAAACCATGTCACGCCCCAGTCCCAAAATACACGGGACCAGGCCATGTGGCAATAGCCAGCTATCATATCTCCGAGGATATCCCAATTTAATGGAACCAAACGAAGAGTGCTATGCTGTCCTAAATAACTAACAAGTCCAATATCAACATCAAATAGGTAATCTAATCTCATCCACAAAATAATCAGCAAGAAGTACTAAAATAAATACTGGAACATAAACGCCAGTCTCAAATATCATAGTACAACCAAGAATGTCTGGTGGCAACAAACCCACTACTAGGACAAAAATAAAGTACTGAATGACAGATAAAAAGAGTAATGACTAGGGCATCTGCTGAATAGATAAAGATGCTCCCAATCCTAGGCAGAAGGCCAACCAAGTGTTCACGAAAATTCTGACGGTAGCACCTCTAGCTCCTCTATAGTAGCGTACCTCATCTCATGTCCTGGGCCGTACACTGTAGGGTAATATGCCTCGTCCAAATCTGGAAATATACCAGGTCCTTAGAGGGACATAACAAGATACATAGAAGCATGTCATATATATAAATACTGAATAAAATAAATACAGGGTGTGCTAACTATCTAAGTGAATGTAATATGAGAACAACTGTGGTACGTATGGGTAGGCGTAGGCATAACGTCCAACACTCCGAAGAGCGTAATATCTGTAACATCCATCATTCTGAAGAATGAGGTATCTGCAATATATATACGTCTGTATTACTCCGAAGACGCGGTATCTGCAATAAAGAAAGTCATTGGATCCGTGGCTCCTTCGGATACTACGGAATCCAATGTGTGTATCCCATATGCCTACTAGTTGTCCTCCCTGCCCAATATAGATATACAAGTCGAATACACGACGTGCATACCACGCAGCTATATGCCAAGTCTCTACTGATATAAAATCCTGAATTACGTACTAAACCATGATGCATGTCACATGTACTGATAGCTAGTCGAGTACGCAAATCCGCATCCCAATATGAATTTGTCACTGTGAAACATATAAGAGTGTCAGGTCTCGGAAGATATCAGCGTATCCTCCCAATGAGGTGAGTCTGCTAGTGACTAGGCCAAGTACACTAATCATCGACGCAACCGTCGACTGCACCCGAGTCAATCTCGGACGCGCACAGTCATATGAAATAAAGCAACAAGATATCATACAACATATGCATCATTTAATTTAAACAGTAAATATGGCAAGGTATCTTGCCTGGGTCCTCAAGCTGTGAATGCCAATAGCCTGCTTCTGCAGTCTCTCCTGGCTGGTCCAATGATCCTAAACATACAATATAATATAGCAAGTAATGTCATTAGACACTAAGCAATACATACACACAACTTACGACGCTGCTCTTAGGTACTAACGCAAGATAACGGCTGGTCGACTACAGAGTCCCGTGTGCATGTAGATAACATGCACATGTGTCTTGTCCTCAATTACCGTGTCTCTAGCGACAATAAAATTACCAAGTTATGGGTTTTACGGAACTACTTACGTTGTACAAAATACATGTCCTTATTTCTCATGTTATAGTGTACTTGGTCTATGTCCAGGTTTTTAGGTGAATTACAAGTCCTTATAACAAGTCATATTATTAGGGTAATTATTATCTATTAATTACTAACTAATCTAGTAATTTATACAAACATACACACATCTAGGGTTAAACATTATTACTCGTGTCCATGCAATGACACATGACACAATTGACACAATGACACAATGTCAAAACTAAACTTGAAGGAAAGAGGGTTAAACTGTGTTTACCTAATCTAGGCTGGATAGGGTCTGCGCTCGTTGGCGGAACATACTCCGGCGAGTGGCGGAGCTCCGGCGTCGGGCGCCAAGCAAGGCAGCAGCGGCAGCGGCAGCAACTGCAGCAGTTGCAGCTGCTTTGCAGCGGCAACTTTGGCTGGCTGGGACGTTGCTGGTCGCGGGGGAAGGTGTTACTGGTTGGGTTGGCGGTGTTGGAGGCGGTGGTGGTGGCTGAGGGCAGTCGGCTAGGGGTCGGGTGATGATGTTGCGGGTGGTGTAGTTTGAGTGGCCGGCGGCATTGGGTGGTAGGGAAGGTGGCCAGGCGGCTGTGCTGGCAGAAGGGGGGTCTGCGGTGGTGGTGGCTTGAGGTGGTGGTAGCTCTATCCGGTGGGGAAGGGAGTAGGGTGCTCTGTAAGGGGGTTCGACTAAGGTTTGGAGAGGGTGGTGATGATTTTGATTTTTAGGGTTTTTAGAAGAGAAAAGATGTATATTTATATAGGAGGAGAATTATGGGCTGATCTCGAGATTTGGGCTGGCCTAGCTCCTCGGGGTGGGGGCTGGTCCACATGAAAGGTGTACATGGGCTTGGTTTGGTCTTGCTTTGGGGTGGGTTTGGCCTCTAATTTAATTTAATTAAAAACAATGCGCACGACATTCTTTAATAAATTGAAGACACATGGAATTAAAATTGGGTGGGACACAAGGGTCATATGGGTAGTCTGGCATGTCTAGGAGATGTGTATTTCATTAGTTTGAGGGTAACTACTAGTGTAGCGCTCCAAACATCGAAGCAACGGTAAGGTGCATTAAGACACATAATTGTTGTACATTAATCCTAATTGTAACCAAATTATTCCTAGTCTCTCAATTTAAATTAAATAATCCTAAATTTTGGTCGAGGGGGTTTACATATATATATAGAGAGAGCGCGGTGAGTTGCTTGGCCGCGGGTGTAGCCGCGGGTGTAGGGGTGAGCTGCGGTCTTACTGCTGGGCTTAGGAGGGTGGGTTAGGAACTTAGGCTTAAGGAAAATTAGTTTTAAGGTGTTAGTGGTTTAGGGATTAAGGGAATGGGCTCTGGGCCTAAGGCTTTAGACTTAGGTTTAGGTTTAGTCTTTAAGGGATTTTTCTTTTCTTTTCTTTTTATTTATTTATATATATACATCTACATATATATATGGTAATAATTTCCAAAAAAAATTATTGTACTTAAAATAATATTTCATCCTTCTACAACGTTTTCTAAAATAAATTAAAATAGAAAAAAATAGTTTGATCAATAATTTCTAGATGAATATTTACCTAGTAATTAAATTCAATAAATTCTATTTTCTAATATATGGACTTAATACAATTAATTAAATTAAATAATTAATTAAATACTTATAATATGTTTTAAAATAAGGGGTTTTACACTCAAGTCTGTTCTGATACTTGAAATGTATCAGTCCAGTATCAAGGGTCGAGGCTCAAATTTGAGAGAAAGGGGGGAATACTTGGTACCAATGGAAATTTGAATTTGTGTACACCTATATGACAAATCTGTATGTCAGGTTGTGCAAGTATTGTCCATATGGATTCAATACAAATGTGAGAACTCTGTGAGCATCGCCTGCAAATGAGTTATGAGTTGGGGCTTACAGTGTTGATGTTAGAGTTATCATTATGTATGATGTATCAGTAAGGAAGTTAAGATGAGGATTATGGTGTGGTATTGAGATGAAGGGAGCATCAGTTATCTGGAGTATTGGTATTTGGTTAGCAAGTTAAAGTATGATTTTAGTGTCAAGATATTTTTATAGTTAAGGTAAATATATAGGTATGTATATTAATAAGTTTAGATATGACTGTAAAGGATATTATGGGAGTTAGTATCTTGAGTGACAAGGTAACAAGGTAAGTGTTGATTATGAGTATTAGTATCAAGAGATACTTATGTTAGGTATTAATATTGGTATACCTAAATATCAATAGTGGTAGAGATACTAAGGTAATACTAGTATAATTTATATTGTATATAGTATTGTATAACTTATATATATATATTAGATATTGATACTATATTATCTAGTAAGTGTATATGAGTTATATTATTATATAGGGTATAATAGTACCCAATACTAGCTAAGATGACTAGCATCATCAAGATACCAACCTAGAAACCTAGATATAGGTTAATAAAATCTAGAAATGGCTAGTTTGACCAATTTGACTAGTTTGACCTAGAGTTTATCTAGTTTATTTTGACTTAGAGATGGCTCAAAGACCTAGAACCTGACTAGTTTAACTTGTTTATCTTTCCAAAATATTGTATTGATATAATATTCCATATTTAGGTCTTTGTGGTACTGTTTCGGATGTAGTTTTATACTTTACTCCGGATTTCAGGTGAGTACATTCTCTGACAGTTTTTCGTTTATGATATCCTCTATATTTCTTGTATTTAGTGCGTACATCCCTGATTTTTTGACTCTTGGTTACACTGATTGGTATTTCTGAATCCCATCATGAGATGTTATTCCTGGTAGTTCCTGGCGTATTTCTTGTGCGAGCCCGTTGTTCTTGTGCATATATGGACACTGATGCATGAGAAGACTAACACCCTTCTTATGGAATCCCATGTCATAATATGTCATGGTTGGATCCATTATACCAGTCGAGGGTGGAAATTATTTAGTGTCGATATGTGATCATATCCCGCAGTTCATGTTTTTCTTGTATAGTGTTACTCATGCACCGCACGTATGATTAACCAGGCCGTAGTTCTTGAGCAGTATCCAAGCCGATAATATGTTGTTACTAGTACCCACTCACTTAGATGTATTTCTTGATTCTATATATGATATTCGTATCACTTGTATATATTTTCGATATTATCTTATTCCTGTATATTTCTACCATGCTCTATTCATGTTGTATATGCTCTCTATTTACTTTTACATAGTCTTTATCATTTATTGGAATTGCTGTTAGAGGTGTACTTCGTTCCTTTCCTGATTGGATAATATTTTTCAGTGATGGTTGTGCTCTCCATTCCGAGATCCCAGAATGGTGCCTTAGATTGGACTGATATTACCCTGTGTTTCTTCCCATATCCTGTCTAGTTCTTTCCTTATGGAATGTTATTGATTATCTTTCCTGTTCATTCTTCTTTTAGATTATTATGATTGAGTACATGGTAGTACTGGTTATACTAGTATGATAGATAGATAAGGATAATCTAGACAACGTTCTAGCGCCGATGCTGCAGCATAAACTAGACGTACCCACGTACTCGTGCCTCGACCATGCGGGTACGAGTCGTGACACTCGGGACCTCGCCATCCTCAAAATCTCTTTACGCGGCTGCCTATGCACCGAGCTCGCCTCCCCGACTACTTTAACAATGACCCCTTAGGCGTGGAACTACCCGTCGCCCTCTGCCGATCGGTTGTCATGAATTCACTCGAGATCAAGTTGTTGTCAAGAGCTCAGACGTTGAATGGCTGAACCTACCCGCCGATGACCCGGCCGACGAGGCGAGCCGACGAAGGTATAATAGATCTTACCGCGCAGTTCAGACTTCAGACGTCATAGCAAAACTTGCATATTATAGGTAATATTTTTCTTAGCCCTCCAAATTACTAATGGCAAACTATCACCAAGAGTTATATATAAATAGGTAATTGCTTATCGGCCTATAGATTCCTTAAACAACTGTCGTTGGGTTAGAAGCAGTAAAATAAGTATTTCCTTTGTAGTAATGGGGTAATTAGAAGAGGATGTGAGTGTAGTATATCAGAGGTAGTCACTGTTCATGTAGGAAACTGATGGAGAATAATACATCACTTTTCTTCACCTATATTGGTAGTAATTAATAGAAGAGGAGAGGAAAAAAATAGAACATATAGATTTTTGTTCATAAAGAGGATGAAGAAGAAAACAAAGTGTTGCTAGTAACAACACTATACTATTCACGTAGTAAAGTTGCGTTGAAAGAATTCTCCTCTTATAAACTATTCAAGCCTATATAGCTAGCAGACCACTCATGTGACTGTTTGTCCCATTCTTTTTTATTCAAAAAGCAAGAGTTGGCAACTTGCATTTATACCCCCATTTAAATTGGTATTTGCAAATCATAGCTTTTATTAACTTAACTATGGACTTTTAGCATAGGTTTGGTTGTTATCAAAAACTATTTAGGAATCCCAAATATAGAAAACATATGATATTATGATATTTGTATATAAATATTTATTCATAATTAGTACCAATAAATTTTTGCATTTATCTATAGGTTTGAAATAGGTTGTGGCATTCACAATTGGAGCAACTTGGGACCTCAGGCAAGTATACCTTGCCATCAATTATAGTATCTCATGCTTATATCTGCTTCTTATGCCTATTTCATTATTCTATTTCTCTGCTTTTATTTTTATACCTATCATTAGTTGTATGTCTGTCTTATTATGATGAAACTGATTTTTTACACGAGATTTTCATGCATATTAGCTTAGTATCCCTATGCTTATTTGTTTTCATTATGTTTTCCATTGTTTTACTTGACCCATGGATAGTTGGTACTTCTGTGATTATATTTGACATAGACCAGATTTCAATAACTGTATTGGGTGGGGAGGACAATCACTACGCTTGGGCTACGTTGTGTCTACGTCTGGGTTGCTAGTGCCTCATGGCGAGAGATGTCCGTGTATTTGTGACTCTAGAGGAACACTACCCGGTGAGTCTTTGCTGGTGGCTCTGTTGAGCGCTACCCGTGTACCAGAGTCGGTCAGTCCAAGTGCGAAAGTTGCCCTCAATTTCCATTTATAATTAGATTGGCTAGTAGTAGCACACCTTATATTTTCTTCTTCTATTTCCTGCATCATTATAATGTTAGCTAGGCCTGCTTCTATGTATCTTGTTACGTCTCTTTGAGGACCTCGTTCCTTTCCAAGCATAGTACACCAGTTCGGATCGGGATCGAGAACAGACGTAACTTCAGTAGAGGATTACGAGATTGATCCCACAGAGTTTCAGTGAACTTAGACTCTCTTTATCTTCATCATACTTTTTTTTAGTCTATTGGTAGTAGATTTGTCTCCACACAACTTGGTATTATTTCTTACTAGATATTTCACAGTATATTTACTTTCAATATTTATTCCAGTTTGCTACTTAGTTTCATATATTGTTCTTGTGGATGAGATCTAGATATTTGTCGTGTTCATATATTTTCATAGATTCTTGGACTAGAGTTCATATTAGACGGCTTATACGTATTCGAGTCGAGATGGAGTCCACTTGAGTATGTAGTTGGCCATTGCTATGTGGCTCGATCCCGCGTATTTTGGGACTGGGGCATGACATAGTTTTTGTGGTGGCCCATGCAAGTCAAGTTTATCACTTCCGTTACATTATTGTATCGATGTGAGCCTACAAATAGGATTAGGAAGATTAGGATCTCATCCATGTTTCTTGAATATTGCTCTTGAAATTTCTTTTCGTATCGAACTTGGTTGGTTGAACTTGCATCCCATTTGTTCTCTGTCCGTTCTAACAATTATTCTTTCTTACAAAAAATAAAATTTTGTAGTGGACGTGTTGCTCCTCTGGCCATCACCTCGAGTGATATTGTAGCTCAAGAGGGTCAAACACTTCAGCCGATTCTAGAGCTACCAGAGACTCAAAAAATGATAGACGGCCAGACGTATCATCATGCACCAGAGATACGAGATGACCAGTCTCTTCCTCATTACCGGCATCCACCGGAGGCCCCGATACCACCAGCTTCGCAGATATCGTTTGTACTACTTCCCTAGCAGTTCCCACCGATGGACGCCCAACAAATATTCTAGATGTTCTAGGCCATGATGCAAGCCCAGCAACAAGTCCAGCAGGAGGCTTAGCAGCAGGTCCAATAATGCTAGACTAATAGTTTGAGAGGGAGCATAGTGACAACTTTGGAGCATGCAACACCACCAGCATGCCGGCCATCGACTGGGTCTATTATGAATTTTCTTCAACTGAAGCCCCTTCCATTCTTTGGCAAGAAGGAGCCCACTGAGGTATATGAATAACTTAACAACATTCAATACCAGTTGGAGGCGACCGAGCTTCCAAGAGAGAGATGGATGACCGCCGTTAGGATGCAGCTGACCAGGAACGCACATCACTGGTGGATTTCTGAGGAGCAGTGTCTAGGACCAGATCGTGTCACTTGGGAGGAGTTCTCTGGACTCTTCTAGGAGATGTTCATTCCATCCACTACTCGCGTAGAGCTCCGTGATAAGTTCAAATACCTTACTCAGGGTAGTATGTTATTAGACGAGTAAAATATTGAATTTCTCCGCTTGACCCATTTTTCTCCTTACTTAATCTAGACTGAGGAACAGAAGGCCGAGAAGTTCTTTGACGGCCTGATATTTGAGCTACAGAGGTTGATATGATCTATTGGTCTCACTTTTTACTCAGAGGTTCAAAAAGTAGCTAGACGTCAAGAGCGCGTCAACAAGAAAGAGGCTAGCCAGAAGTACCTACATGTAGCAGCAGCACCAGCACCAGTTCGAGCACCACAAGAGGGAGTCATAAAGCATCCCATGACCCACCACCATCGGAGAGTAGTTCTATATCAGATTCTGGAGCGTCCTACCTGCCATTTCTGCATTAAGCCTAGCCACATACAGAGAGATTGTCGTAAGAAGTTAGGTTTGTGTTGGGCTTGTGGTTTCGACCAACACCAAGCGAGTGATTGTGTGAAACAACATGGTGGGCCAGCGTTGATGCACCAGCTAGTTCATATGCCAATTCAGCATATTCGAAGACTAGTTCTACCTGCATCCGCGATGTCATACTTTAGAGATGAAGCCTATATTCCACTAGCACTAGGAGGATATTCGAGAGGACCACTTTCTGCGGACCAATACCAGCATGCCATACGATAGGCATGAGCACGACAATAAGATCATGCCTTAACCATTACAACTGAGGAGACATGGACACCAGAAGCAGCAAATATAGGTAAGATTTAATTTTGTCATAGCTAGCTATAGTAGTGTGTATTCATAGTATTATATTAGCATGTGCTAGTTGCATACCTTATTCTAGTATAGAAAATACCTTGTTGTGTCCTCCATGATCGTTCGTGGCAAAGAGGTGTGAAGTGCAAGGACCAGAAACTTAGAGCCCCTTCCGATAGATGTATCGCCCAGATTTTGGAAACGTAGAGTCTTCAGAAGATCAGCCTATCCCTAATCATGATTCGTTCATCCATCTTGAGTTACTTTTTCTTGATGTACATACCATGCAATTCTTTATCATCCGAGATGTTCATGTCTGCATGAACGAATTATCGTCCTTCTTCCCAAATTATCGTGCTCTAAATTCCATTGTCGTACATTTTTTTAGTGACAAACAATATGTTATATGTTTGTGTCATTTCCTTTTGGAATTTATTGTCGAACTCTTTTTGACTTCTTTACTACTCGTCCGGTCTTTAATTTTGAGGACAAATTTTTTCTAAGGTGGGTAGGATGTAAACGCCATAAAATTTATCGTCAAATTTTATCTTCCCTAATTTGCCTAAAAATTTCAAAATTTAAATTTTTGAATCAATTTGTTATAAACCTTATTATACTTACTATTAAATTATATTATCAATATCGGTTTAATTCCTTTTCTTTTATGTAGATTTTAGAAATTATATCTTTTAAATAATATCAATAAAATTTATGAGTTCTTGTTATTATCATTTATATTATCTTTGTTACTATTATGATAATTGACTAATAACACTTATAATTTGATTCTAATTTAAATTTTATTAGTTAGTAGTTAAGCTTTCATAAATTAATTAGATTACACATATTCAATTTCATATATACTAAATAATACTAAGTAGCATGTCTATAATATTTTGATCATTAGGTTCATTATTACTCTGAAAACATTATTACTCCTTGCCAATCCCTATAATTTCCCATTTCTATCAATTGAGTCCAACCAAAATTAAATTTGGATTTCCTTTGGTAAGCCCAAGTCCAAAGTCCTATTATCATTCCATCTCTTTGTTCGCCATTAATGTAGGTTTGGAAAACCTTCATTTAATAACCAACAATAAGTGTACAAAGAAAACCTAGACAGACAATCTAAGTATAGATTTTTTTATCTAGGTAGTATGACGATGGAGATCGAGTACTACAAGGACTCTTTTACTCCAATGACTGTCCGACAGTAAATGAGGGATGCTTTCTTCTCTTCTCTCTCTCCTGATTTTGTATGCACGTACGTAGCTCGCTTGGAGGGGTATGGTCTCTCTGAAGCAGAAAAAGCCAGCCGTTGGGACGTCCAAGTTGCCTCTATTTATAGCCATCATGTTGATAGGCTATATGTGTCACATGTTCTTCTATTTGGTGGTCCAGGGGGCTCTATCAACAGAATATAATTATAAATATGGGCGCATAGTATGGGTTGAGTCCAGGGCAAGCTGCCATATGGATATTTTGTTGGAATTTGTTATTGTTGGAGATCCTGGAAGTTTTTGCCTTTTGTTTGTGTGGCTTGGTCAACTTGACACGTGGCCTACATTCACTTAAAGAGAATCGCAATAGAAATATTTTGTCTCAGGGAACCTTGCCATGTTGGACGCAATGAGTCTGAGATATATGAAACGCATGGTATTTAGAACGCATGGGGCTAGAGTCACATGAGATGCGTGGAGTTTGGAACGCATAGGGCCAGAGATGCATGAAACGCATGGAGTTTGGAATGCATGAGGCCATAGTCGCATGGAGCGTATGGAGTCGGGGACACATAGGGCTAGAGTCGCGTGGAGCGCATAGAGTCTGGGATGCATGAGGCCTCATACACGTGGCCTTAAACGCTTGTCAGAAGTTATTATTAGTCTAAAGAGAGCTTTTTGTCGCTTAGTGTGCTTACATCTTTCGAATCGTTCAGAAAAACCTTCTTGTTAGGATTCTGTGTCAGACATAATCTTGGTTTCAGGCCTTTATGCTTCCAATATCTGGGGGCGCATGGATGCTGCTTTTTCTTGGCCGTATAGTCATCCCGAAGCCTAATTTCTTCTGAGTCGACTATGGGGCGCATGTTTATTGAGCACATGGATCTAGATTTTTTATGCTTCTATAAGACCCCCTTTAAAGTTTTCAAACTGATAAATTTGGGATACTTTGAATAGGAAGCATCGAGGAGATAACTTTGGGCCACATGGAGGGCGGATCGGATGGACAAGTCTTTGCGAGGCTGTCCAATCTCTATTTAATGTCGAATTTGGCTTGATCCTTGAGTGGGCCTTCTTAGGATTCTGCACCATCTCTTAGTAAGGATCCCGAAGTAACAGTTTCACAAAGGATAAGGTTAAGAGAAAACACCCAAGCATTTTTGTCATAATTAATGCTGACAATGTAGTGCAAAAATCAAGGAGTCACCACCATCTCCATTGCCCTATAAATAAGTATTTTTGCCAATAAGAGAGAAAATTTTCTCTCTACTCAAGTTTTCTCTTTAGTCTTCGACCTTTCCTCTATCTCTGACTCTTTGCTTGATCGCCAAGGCCCCCAAAGCTTCATCATCTTCGTCAAAGTCCAAGAAAGCTGACAATAAGGGGAAGCACCCCGCGTCCTCGTCTAAGGCCAAGGATGAGGCCCCGGCTTTCCACCCAGACGTTCAATAGCCCATCCAAGTTTATGAGAAGAATGGGTCTGGACACTGGGATGCTTTGTACACAGTCCGCCGCATGGAGTAGAACATGTGCGGACTTTCCATATAACCCACCCGCATATTTTATGTACGGGTCTCACTTTAGCCGTATTCTCCGATCTTGACCTGGCCGCATGGATAGCCTCACATACATCTCACTTGGCCGCATAGAGGTCCTGAAATAACTTGGTCGCATGCATCTCACTCGTCCGTATGGATGTCCTGTTATGTGCTTGACATGACTTGGCAGCATATAAGGCATCATATGCGTCCGACATGGCTTCGCCGCACGTACTCCTTTGTATGCCCAAGTTGCCTCTTGGTGCATATGCTATTTTGATGGCTCTAACTGTCTTCTGTCTTCCGATCTTTGCATTAACTTTACCCGTGGCTCCATCAGGGGAGGTGCTTATTAGGCATGCTCGGTATTTATTGGACGTAAGATTTGACCATATAGTGGAACATGTCCAAGCACAGATAAACAAGGGTCAATTTGAGGCAAGGCTGAAGTTGATAGCGGATCAACCTTCATTTTACTTGTTCAGCCAATTGAACTCCAGGTCGATTGCAGATAATAAGAATATTTCCCATTTGAAGCCCATCTTCCTATTCAATGGTGCTCTTACTATCTCGGACCCCAAGGTAGTGAAGCTAAAAGAGAATTGGGACTTCTCTCCTGTCGGGATAAAAATACACATACCTACGATGGAGCACCATTTGACCTTATCGGCATTCAACATGGTGTCTCTTCTGAGGAGGATGTTAGACAACCTGACTCTAGACCAAAAGGGAGTCCTGATCAGTCATATTCGCCACAACTCCAAGCTAAAAAGGGAAGTAGCAATTTTTAAGGAGTCATTTTCTTACTCCATTCGTGGGTTGGAACCCGACGTCTTCGCTAGTGAAATAGGGCCAAATGTTTATTTCTACGACGTTGATACCTTCTTGAACCAGCTTACGGACAAGGGGTCCTAACCAACGGGAAAAATATGCCTTCTCAACTGGGTGCATTATTCACCTTCTTGGATTATTTTGACCATGTGGGTACTGGAGAAGTACGAGTATTTTTTGAAGGAGGCCAATCTCTATTATGCCATGAGGGGTTCCTGTTATGGCCTGGAGAAGAATCTGATGTTATTCGTGGCCTTGATCGAAATGTACAATTATCGTACTAGGACCTTTTTATCCCTGGCGGGGAGATGGGACTCGTCCTTTACGAGATATACGATGTTGTTGTGTCCCTATAGCACCTGTCAGCAGACCTCGAAGAAGAGGGATAAAAGAACGGAGAGGATATTACCCTATACCACTACATAGATCCATCATGTTTTTGAAATTACAGCTTCGGGCCAGGTCACCATTCGAACACCCTGATCTTACACAGTCATCCATGATCTGGTGCGCAACACTAAGAGAATGAATGCAACTGGTGAGGGATTTGGTAGCTCTGGCGATACCTTCAACTATTTTTATTAAGATACCCAGCCATTATCGGACAAAGTCATACTGGCTGGATTCGTGATGGTATGGCTATGAAATTACGTAGTTCCAGGAGGTCCTAGGTCGATTGAGAGGGCTAGCCACAATCTCATTCTCCTAACTGTGAAGTTGGATTTTGGTCACCGCCTTGTCTTACTCCCAGCAATGGTCTACAGCATCCATCGCGAACTTTGTGCTTTTACCAACAAGGTGCTGGACTATGACGATCCCGAGAATTTCAACCGGGTCAAGATATCTTATCATTATTTAATAGGGTGGTTGCTAATGCATTACCTATCTCTAATAAGTCCTAGCCTCGAGGGGATGATGACGAAAGCTGATGCCTTCATTCGTCGATATGGTAGGATGCCTTAGGCTTACGCTGCAGTTCCCGTGTGTCGGCACGCACTCACCTATGTGGCAAACTTTTTTTGTTTCGGTCCCAACATTCATCGAAAATGAGGTGTATAGAGTTCACTGTGATGGTAGTGCTGACCGTCAGGTATTATCTCCGAGGCTCTTCAGCTGGTTACTCTCCATCTGACCTTCATATTTAATATACCAGAATCGAAACCTTGTCTTCTTGGAGCCTTATCTGCGGAGTAGGTTTGTTCGCCAGTTCGGTTACAGCCAACTCATGTTGAGCAATCCCAGCCCATGTCTTAATTTAAGGGTAGCCTTCTTGATGGAGCTCGAGCCTAGTATTATTATTTTGCCACCAATACCCATGTTCTATTCATGTTATCAGATGCTAAGGTTTTGGCCCATATTATTCATGCAGCGGCTAACTTTCATGTAGCCGTGAATGTACCACCACCCGGCTTTGATCACGATACTATCTTCATTGTGGGTACTAAGCTGAAGCCTCAAAATGGTGGGTCCAATAAAGGTCGGAGAAAAGGCAAGGGAAAGGCTACATTATTGCCTACTGACCCTGACTCGATGACGGGGGAAAAGAAAACTTCAGACGACCCATCACCTCCGGTAGACTCTTCAATGAAGCACAGGGCCTCTCCGGTGTGGATCCCTCCCTCCAAGAAGAGAAGACATGAACCATATGCGATTGCGAGGTTGAGTTATAGGAAGAGGGTTGCTACCAAGGACCCCACGCATGCCGTAGGACGGGAAAGAGGAAGAGGTAGGACCCCTTGCATTGGCGATTTGCCAACCGGATTCCATTCTTGATGACGAGGCGGTATCCCTGTGTCCTCTTAGATTTATTGCCATCTCCCCTTTTTATGACCCTCTTCGTCCTAGTTTATCTGAATTTATGCAGAGATTGGGAGTTGGGGTAAGGATACTTCCTTCACGGGCCGTTACGGCAGAAGTTTCTTACCGGGAGGAGGAGACATCATCTTACTGCAAATTGTGTGTTGGCGAGCCTGTCATTGAGACAGTGAGAAGGTTCGACGAGGAATGGGACGTTTCCTTGGCTGACCCCTCAGTTGGAGATGTGGGCGCTACGAAGGCGACCTTGTCTTCTCCGACGGAACCGCCAACCCTAATACCTCACCCAGGTATATTGTTTCATCGTTTCTCGAGAAATAAGATTTTTTGGCTTTAATTCTTCTTCATTTGGATAAAGTTACTTACTGATTGCTTTGATTCGATATGCCCTTCATAGTCGATAAACATATTTAGCGTGGCGGGAGAAGAGAGCATGGAGGAGGAGGTTGAACCGAGGCTCATCAAGGCAAGTCTTAGGTCAGTCCGATCTTTCGCTGTGGGTAGAGAACCACTTAAGGGACCTTCGACAAATATATTGTGATAATCCACACCCAGTGTAAGGGTACGAGTACATGAGTATGTCCAACCTACGCCACAACATCGATGTTAGAACGTTATCTAGGTCAATAATACTATCTAAATATCTCACACAATATATATAATGTACCTTTTAAGATATCTCAACTCCCAAATGGAGGACAATATGATAATGGTAAACAATACTCAATCATAATAAAAACTAGAGAAAGATATGGCAGGATATGGAATAGAAAAAACAATATCATAATACATCACAAGTCCAAGTCTAATCTCAACACAAGACATCAAATAATAATACAATGTCAAAGTCTAACTGACATTTACAATATCATGAATGAACTAGCTATGTCTCATCAACTGCTGGTACTAACTCAACGGGCTCTACGGGTGATAACTCAACTGGCTCGTCATTATATGGCCCATAGTATGTAGGATACCATTCCTCTAATGAATCATGTTAAAAATATATTCAGTCAGGATTGGAGCAAAGTACAAATACAACTAGCAGTTTCAATAATTGACATAAACTATGAAACAACAAAAGCAATAAAAATAAATGATGGAAGTAACTGAACTAGCATATATCACGAGAAGAAGCGTCATGGTAAATAATGGCAAGAATTGAGAACAATATGGTGAGGAAAAATAATGTAATGAACTGGAATAAAGGAAATAATATATAAATGTGCCTTAAAATATTAATAAGATAATATGATCGGCTTGGGCCAAACACGAGCTATATATAAAAGGTGAGCTAGCATGATCATGCTGAGATGCATGATCTGCTAACTATCATGGGCTATAAGGTATGGTCACATATCCACTAATACTTTTCCAACCCCGACTAGTACACGGATCCAAATTATGGCACGTTATAACACGTATATCATACTGCACGGTTTATAATATCATGCATTATGATCATGGTCTATATAATCACTAAGATATCATGGTAATCACTGAGTAATCATGAAATACGACACGACGATCACTGAGTGACCACGATAATAGCATCTCATGACCAAGATCCACGTATACTAATCCGTGAAACCATCCTGTCAAGAATCAAATATCTCAATACTAAATACATGAAATACAGAGGCTATCAAATAAGAAAACTATCATAGAGTGTACTCGTCTGTGGTCCTGAGCAAATGGTAAAACTCGATATCCGAGCGAGTGTCACACACACCTATATATGAATATCATGTCAATGGATGTAAAAAATAATAAATGAGCTATAAATGCACTAAATATTATTTTCTAGGACCATACTAGGTCACACATAGCCCAACTAGGTCAAACTAGGCCAAAGGTTGACTTTTAGTATCAAACTAGCTATTTCTAGGTTGTATGAGTCTATATCTAGGTTATTTGGTCCATACCTTGCTTATCTAGGCTATACTAGCTATTACAAGATACCAGAGTATCATAACTACTAAGTATCAATACATAGTACCATATATATATAACACTAGTTATCCCTTAGCTAACACTAACTTAGTATTGGCTACCTTGGCTTTGAGCCATCTTGGTATCAATATCTATCTACCATCTTGCTACCTAATACCAACATCCAAAGATATGACTAATACCTTAGCATTACCTTGGTGTATCTCAAGGTAAACTAAACTAGTATCAAAACCCTTACTAACCAATACTTAAAATACACTACTAATATCTAGCACATTAACTTATATCTAACCATAGGCTAATTTACTAACTTAACTAACAATATACTATCTGATAACTTACTAACTAATACATATGCATTAACTTACCAATATTAACTAACTGTACTAACTTATAACTAACATACATTTATATATACTAACTGTTAATTCACTAACTTATGTTACTGTTAGCAATACACTAACTAATCACCAACTAATACTAGCTTTCTAATACACTAACTGATACCTACATATTGCTAACACATTGCTGTGTTACTCTCATATGTTCAGACCACTGCTGTAAACCCCCTCGACCAGATTCCAGTATTTTAGGAATATTTTTCAGGTATTTAGGATTTATTTCAATATTTTAATTTATTATCCTATTGATTTGTGCACATGTCCATCACCCAATTATTTGGAGCTTTACCTTGACTGTTATCCCTGAACAAAGTTCACATACCTCTCCTAGACGTGTCAGTCTACTATCCTGCACTTTGTGCAACTCCCAGATACTCAGTTTTGAGCCTCGTATGAGACGCACAAATCTTGTTGCAAACGTCCGTATTTAATTCCTATTTAAATTCCCAGATCTGTACCCATCCCTATTCCAATAGAGATTTGAGACCCAACATGCACCTGTTTTGCCCAGACAAAAATACGTTATTTTTCTACACTGAGTATACTACATTTAGTGTATTGACACCGCATTAAAATTATGGCCCTATCTGCCTCTAAATAATTAGAGAACACCGTGAGCAGTATTTATTTAATTAATTAAATACGATGGCCCGTATCACCCCAAAACCAGGCCCAGTCCCTGCCCAGACTCACCCCCATCCCCCCCAGGGCCCTCACATAGCAATTTCCCTCAGTTCTGTACATTTTAGAATTTTCAGGAATCGGGTGTTTTTCCCAGACAATTTCGTAATTGCGTAATTTCCCAAAATAGGACCTTTACGCAATTTATGAAATTGCAGGGACTTTTCTGCAAAATTTCCGTGTGAGGTGTCACCCCCTCATTGGCCGGTGAACCTGCACCGTCCATTTGGAAGCGGGACCCACCTAAAAATATCCTAACATGTGAATTTACAAATTAACCCTTAATTTAATTTCTATAAAAGAAATTCAAAATAAAACCCTAACCCTGACGCTGACCCTGACCCTGACCCTGACCCTAGCCGCCGGCTACCCCCCCCCCCATCGCCGGAGCGGCGAGCCCCACCCCCCCTTCCCCCCCCCCGCCGGAGAGCTCTGCCTCCCCATGGCCGGAGTGACCCCGACCCCGCCGGAGCAGCAGCTTCTCTCCTCTTCCTCCTCCTCCTCCTCACCGAGGTACTCCTCCCCCTTTCCCTGACCTGGCCGCCTCGAGCCGACCCGCCGGAGAGCTCCGCCGCCGGCCTCGACCTCCTCCGCCACCCGACCCCGCTTCAAACCCCCCAGCAGCCGACCCACAGCCCGCCATCGCCACCCTCGACCGACTCCTCCACCTCTTCCCCTCGATTCTTCTCCTCCTCCTCGGCTGAGCAAGCCGCCCACCACCACCATCATCACCATCAACTACCTCCACCTTCGCCTTCCCGCCTGGACCCACCCTTGACTCCGACCAGCGCCGCCGCCCTCACTCCGGTACAGCTGCACCCGCAGCTGTCCCCCGACCGGCCCCGTGCGGTGCTTTCCTCCCCCCCACTCTGGTTCAGTTCGCCCCCCCGTCGGCCTCGGCAGCAGTCATCCCGAGCCGCTGCACCCCGCCTCGACCTCCTCCTCTCCTTCCTCCGCCCTCGACGATCGCAGCTTCGGCCGCCTCGAGTCCCAGCAGCAGCAGCCTCCCCGACTCCCAGCCCGACCTCCTCCCTGCTCACCTTCTCTCGCCGAACCACCCATCACCACCACCTGTCCTCCTCCGGCGATGCCCTGAGCTGCCACGGCGAAGCCCCGACGATCCTCCGTTGGACTCTGGCCAGGACACGGCAGAACCCAGGACACGACGGAACCCGGACACAGCGACCAGGACACAGCACAGTGACTGGACACAGGAATAATTTATTCCACGGAGCCCTGTTCAGGTAACCCGTTCTATCTCCTCGTAGTTCCATTTTTTAATTCTGTCAGTTGTGACACGTAGGTTATGTAACCCTCTCGATGCCCGTGCAACCCGCTCGGAGCATCGCGTCCTGTGGCGATCGCGAACCGCGATCCAAAAACAGGAAAAACAACGACCCGATTCACCCAGAGCTGAGTACGCCCCGCTAAACGGGATGACTTGGTCGCACATGGTCTTTACCGAAACGTGTGCACCATTGATACGACATGCAGGATTTCGCGGAAGTTGATTTGGATGGACGTGCACACCAGAATCAACGCGTATCCACCGACAACGTCCCGTATCTGCCTGTTCTGGAACACGCTGTAACTTTGTGTACACACGTCGGATCGAGACGAAACTTGCGCCATCGGACTCATAGCAATACGCTGGTCCTATGATCCAAGTTTGGTTCAATTCTGAGAACATTGACAAAATCCCGGATCGTGGGCCCCACAGGCTCCATGTGACGGGCAATTTTGTGACCGGCTCATCGGAATCAAATTCTGGAAGTTTCGTTGGGTTCGTAACATCGTTCCTGACTTGTTGACACTAAGTTTGGCAAATTTGTAGACCTTTGACCCTGACACATTTTTCGGTGCAAAGCGGCCCACATGTGGACCCCGCTTTGACCAGAAACTGTCATTTTTGCCCCTGTGTCCAAGTTGGACTTAAGGACAGGCGTTTCTAGCTATTTGATATTTTCTGAGACTGTTAGTGATATTTATTTCAGTATCCGGAGACATTTATTCTGAGGCCATAGTTCTGGCTTTTGGCTTTTGACATCTGGACATTATATTTGCAACTCTCCTGCCAGGCAAGTATACCTTGCCTTGTTGTACTATTTAAATTTAGTTATTGATAGTTACATGTTTATTTATTATATAAATGTGCACGTCCGAGAAAACTCGGGTGCAGTCAACGAAGGCGTTGACGTTAGGATTATATCTGACCTAGTGTCTAGTAGACCCACCTAAAGTTGTGGAGTTATTGGTATGACTTCCCAGGCCTTGACACGTATCAGTACACGTCACAGAGTGAGTTTATGTAGGGACGCGTGCCTCATGCGTGACTGGCCATCAGTATGAGCAACACGTGTAACGGTATTAGCTTAGTTGATTATTTCTATAGAGACTTGCATCATAGTTCGAGATGTCCACGTCGTTTTTACGACTTGTATATCTACATTGTCGGGGAAGACATCTAGTAGGCGTATGGGACACCCCCTCCTTATATATACTCAAGTTACCATGCTCTTCGGAGATGGGGATTAAAGTATATATATCAAGTTACCATGCTCTTCGGAGATGGGGAGTTGCAATATATTTCGAGTTACCATGCTCTTCGAAGATGGGGAGTTGCAATATATTTCAAGTTACCATGCTCTTAGGAGATGGGGATTAGCATCAATGCCCTTGAAAGGGGGCATATGTGGCATATACTAGCCAGTCCCGATGATTGGTGAATTACGTCAGCATATGTCGAGCCTACACATTCCCATGTGTACTACAAGGTCTTTACTTGCATTCACTTAGATGGTTAGCACACCCCATTTATTTATTCAGTATTTACATTATGGCATGCTTCTATGTATCTTGTTATGTCCCTCTGGGGACCTGGTCCCTTTCCAGGTGTAGATGTTCCTGAGTATTCGTGGGAGCGCAGGTCCGGACAGGCTACTTATTTTCTGAGGAGGCCTTCTCTTCGAGCCTCGTGATTGTCAGATGTGTTCTTATATGGTGTGTATCTGGTTCCTTTTTTATTCTATTTCGGCAGTGGATTTGTTTCCATCCGACTGTCATTCTTTAGATATTTGTTATTGAGATCTAGTTACCTGGTTATTGGTTATTCCTGTATATTTGATTCTGTGGATGAGATTTAGATATTACCCTGTGACTTGTGATTAGTATTACCACTTATGAATTATTGTTCATTATACAGCGTACACACGTATATATGGTTTCCATATATTGGAGTTTCCATATATACGGGCGGCTGGCATGGTTACGTGACCTAGTCCTACGTATTTTGGGACTGGGGCGTGACATGTTTTTAGTGGTGGCCCATGCAGGTCAGAGCATATTGTCTCGGTTACGTTACTGTACCGAGCAAGCCTGCACCTAGGATTAGAGTATAGGATCTCATCCATAATTGACTATGACTTATCTTCCTTCCAGTCTGTCCTACTTACAAAATTGTATCCTGCTTGATTCATGTACTTCCCCGATAATTCCATGAGTATAGCCCCTGCTAGAATATAGGAATCCCTGTTAACAGGATGATAAATTAAGGGTAGTATTCCTACTTAGAATACAACTAGGGCTTTGACACATCATTAAATTCTGACTACCTAATGAACCCTAGCATAACTACCTATAGATTAACTTACCCATATCCCTTGACGCATGACTTGAGAGTAGTATAAAACACTACTAGGAGTAGTTAGGGAATTTACCATAGTATTGACCCTAGTCTGAGAAACCAATAGAAATCCAAGGTTGAATAACTAGGACTGAAACCTCATCCTATATTGGATAACCAAAATTTTACGCCAGAGACCCTTTACCCTTGTTGGCGTAAAACCAATTGACCGTTGTTGGCGTAAGAAGCCAAACCACTGCCTAGTTGGCGTAAAAGCCAAAATTTTGCAGAAGCTTGTCCCCTTTACGCCACAGTTATGACAACCACTACCCACGTTCCCTTAGTCTTCCTTATCCTGCGTATGACACATCATGCAAGCCACGTAGGTAAATGCCCTGCGTAAACCTGATAATTCATGAATAATAAGATAACCAGCGTAGAGTAACCTGATTAGGCGTAACATAAGTATAGGATATGAGCAAAATTATTACAGCCTTAGCTTTCCCCAGTTGACCAAATATTGTGCATTAAATGCAGAGATATGCCTCGAGCCCTGTGCAAAAAGAAACAGCTTTGACGGGACATCTGGTTTTGTCTCACCTCGAGCGTAAAAATGACTTGTATCCAATAAAGTCACTAACGACAACCTGGATCTCCGTGCAAATTTCATCATAATCGCCCACTCGATCGTTGTGCAAGAACTTTTGTCAGATATCAGGATTCATTAACTTGACTGACAAAATACATGAATTACTCGTACAACTTTACGCTGCAACGAATGCTAGACTTTACGCAGGAGATTTCACACGCATACTTTTTACGCTGGCAGATATTACGAAACCCTTTTAGGCAAATACTTCACGCGCAGACTTTATACGCGGACAGCTCTGAAGCTTACTTTATGCTTTTCTGTTTTACGTGGATAACTCTGAAACCTATTTTTCGCCGATAGTTTGAATCCTTGATTTACGCCAAACTACTTTGGATCCCTGCCTTACGCTGGACAACTTAAAATTTTGTTTTACGCAGACAGTTTCGGATTTCTACCTTACAACAAATTATTTTTCTCTCTGCATTACGCAGACAACCTCGAACCCCTACTTTATGCGGACTTTCTGGAAACTCTATTTTAGGCAGACAGCCTATAGTGTTTATTAAGATTATAGAACTTAGAAGGCCATACCTCTTTTGGGTCAACTAGCGACTTAGACAGGGAATTAGAATAATAATTGTAGATTTTGTTGAGTCTCGTCTTTTGTGAAATTAAATTGTTTTGAAATTTCTCACATCATAATCTAGCTTACTTATATTTACTATACTACCTTGACTTATGCCGCTATTATAGCCTAGTTTTGCAAGCTTATTCTTTATCAAGCTTGTTCGTGATATATGTATTATTGGAGTACTACACTAATACATTTCAGAATCAGTGTATTACGGTCTGATCAACCATAGTGCACTTGGTTCGCCCTTCGCATAACTACTTTACGTGGATTGAGATATATAGTGATTAGTAGACAGATGTACTTGCCCGCTAGATATGTCTGAGCATATCGTATCAGCTACATAACTGTACTGATACGAATATGTGAATAGGGATTACCAGAATAGGATTTCAATCCACAATTGCTTTGATAATTCCCGATGAATTCTTTAAACGCCTTGATCCCCACACTTCTAATCTATTACCTCCCCCTTGAACTCTTGATTATCGTTTTCCATCTTTCCTTATTTCGGAAGGACGAAACCTCGTGCTTAGTATAAATACGAGAGTATATTGTTTCTGTAGCCATTTCTGTTTGTTCCTTGGGTAATTACCAAACCCTATTATTAGATTTGATTGCAGTTTAAAACTGTGCTATCCTTAGAATGACCTTCGCTATGTACCATGTTTTATTACGTACCTGATACGTGCATCACCATGACAGCATAATTTTTTTTATTTTTACCTCGTAACTTGGGTCAAGTCAGAACTCAAGTGTTACGATGTAGAATGTATCATTTTGCTGACAAGAGTCTAAAAGGATTTCACCTGGATAAACAATTGATTGATTCCTGAATGGATAGCAGCACCTATGACTAGGTTGACTTATAAGGATTAAGAATTCCTATGGACCGACATACCAGTCAGCATTGTACCAGACAAGGATTCGCGTGACCAGAGTTTGTGGTCAACACCGAAGAGACAGTTAAGTAAATACAAGGACACTGGCAAACAGTATAAGACAGACAGAAGCAGTAGGCAGACCGTCATCATCATCCGTTGGAATTCAAAGAGGACGATCATGTCTTCTTGAGGATATCACCTGCTAGAGGCACCATTCGATTCGAAGGATGCAGCAAGTTGAGTCCAAGGTATATTGGACCATTGACGTGCTAGAAAAAGTGGGAGTAGTGGCATATCAACTTGCGCTACCACCTTCACTTGAGAGAGTACTTGATGTATTCTACGTATCGCAAACTCAGGCGATATGTGACAGACAGCAGTCATGTTCTCAACTATTCGGAGATCACCATTAGATCGAGCATGTCGTATCAAGAGCAAACCATGGGAATCCTCGATCATCGAGAAAAGATATTAAGGAATCAGCCTATTCCCTTGGCCTACGTGGCATAGAAGCGTGACGCGCCAGGAGAATCAACTTGGAAGCGTGTGAACGACATGCGTAAACGTTTTTCGAACCTATTCTTAACCCAAGATATAAATTACTTTGTTAAATTATATCTTATGCCGTCTTTGACTTATACCGTGGCTTAGTTTTAATTTCGAGGACGAAATTTTTATAAGTGGGGTAGATTGTAAACCCCC
The DNA here is from genome assembly GCA_036927795.1 of Iris macrosiphon. Taxonomy (NCBI): domain Eukaryota; kingdom Viridiplantae; phylum Streptophyta; class Magnoliopsida; order Asparagales; family Iridaceae; genus Iris; species Iris macrosiphon. Next base: position 63,735,982 of record JAYESA010000007.1, on the reverse strand, counting down.
TCGACCAGATTCCAGTATTTTAGGAATATTTTTCAGGTATTTAGGATTTATTTCAATATTTTAATTTATTATCCTATTGATTTGTGCACCTGTCCATCACCCAATTATTTGGAGCTTTATCTTGACTGTTATCCCTGAACAAAGTTCACATACCTCTCCTAGACGTGTCAGTCTACTATCCTGCACTTTGTGCAACTCCCAGATACTCAGTTTTGAGCCTCGTATGAGACGCACAAATCTCGTTGCAAACGTCCGTATTTAATTCCTATTTAAATTCCCAGATCTGTACCCATCCCTATTCCAATAGAGATTTGAGACCCAACATGCACCTGTTTTGCCCAGACAAAAATATGTTATTTTTCTACACTGAGTATACTATATTTAGTGTATTGACACCGCATTAAAATTATGGCCCTACCTGCCTCTAAATAATTAGAGAACACCATGCGCAGTATTTATTTAATTAATTAAATACGATGGCCCGTATCACCATAAAACCAGGCCCAGTCCCTGCCCAGACTCACCCCCATCCCCCTCAGGGCCCTCACATAGAAATTTCTCTCAGTTCTGTGCATTTTAGAATTTTCCCGAATCGGGTGTTTTTCCCAAACAATTTCGTAATTGCACAATTTCCCAAAATAGGACCTTTACGCGATTTATGAAATTGCAGGGACTTTTCTGCAAAATTTCCCTGTGAGGTTTCACCCCCTCATTGGCCGGTGAACCTGCACCGTCCATTTGGAAGCGGGACCCACCTGAAAATATCCTAACATGTGAATTTACAAATTAACCCTTAATTTAATTTCTATAAAAGAAATTCAAAATAAAACCCTAACCCTAGCCGCCGGCTACCCCCCCCATCGCCGAAGCGGCGAGCCCCCCCCCCCCCCCGCCGGAGAGCTCCGCCTTCCCTTGGCCGGAGCGACCCCGACCCCGCCGGAGCAGCAGCTTCTCTCCTCCTCCTCCTCCTCCTCCTCACCGAGGTACTCCTCCCCCTTTCCCTGACCTGGACGCCTCGAGCCGACCCGTCGGAGAGCTCCGCCGACGGCCTCGACCTCCTCTGCCACCCGATCCCGCCTCAAACCCGCAGCAGCCGACCCACAGCCCGCCACCGCCACCCTCGAACGACTCCTCCACCTCTTCCCCTCGATTCTTCTCCTCCTCCTCGGCTAAGCAAGCCGCCCACCACCACCATCATCACCATCAACTACCTCCACCTTCTCCTCCCCGCCTGGACCCACCCTCGACTCCGGCCAGCGCCGCCGCCCTCACTCCGGTACAGCTGCCCCCGCAGCTGTCCCCCGACCGGCCCCGTGCGGTGCTTTCCCCCCCACTCTGGTTCAGTTCCCCCCCCCCCCCGCCGGCCTCGGCAGCAGCCACCCCGAGCCGCTGCACCCTGCCTCGACCTCCTCCTCTCCTTCCTCCGCCCTCGACGACCACAGCTCCGACCACCCCGAGTCCCAGCAGCAGCAGCCTCCCAGACTCGCAGCCCGACCTCCTCCCTGCTCACCTCCTCTCGCCGGACCACCCATCACCACCACCTGTCCTCCTCCGGCGATACCCTGAGCCACCACGGTGAAGCCCCGACGATCCTCCGTTGGACTCTGGCCAGGACACGGCAAAACCCAGGACACGATGGAACCCGAACACAGCGACCAGGATACAGCACAGTGACCGAACACAGGAAAAATTCATTCCACGGAGCCCTGTTCAGGTAATCCGTTCTATCTCCTCGTAGTTCCATTTTTTAATTCTGTCAGTTGTGACACGTAGGCTATGTAACCCTCTCGATGCCCCTGCAACCCGCTCGGAGCATCGCGTCCTGTGGCGATCGCGAACCGCGATCCAAAAACAGGAAAAACAATGACCCGATTCACCCGGAACTGAGTACGCCCCGCCAAACGGGACGACTTGGTCGCACGCGGTCTTTATCGAAACGTGCGCACCGTTGACACGAACATGCAGGATTTCGCAGAAGTTGATTTGGATGTGCGTGCACACCGGAATCAACGCATATCCGCCGACAACGTCCCGTATCCGCCTGTTCTGGAACACGCTATAACTTTGTGTACACACGTCGGATCGAGACAAAACTTGCACCATCGAACTCGTAGAAATACGCTGGTCCTATGATCCAAATTTGGTTCAATTCTGAGAACGTTGACAAAATCCCGTATCGTGGGCCCCACAGGCTCCATGTGACGGGCGATTTTGTGACCGGCTCATCGGAATCAAACTCTGGAAGTTTCGTTGGGTTCGTAACATCGTTCCTGACTTGTTGACACTAAGTTTGGCGAATTTGTAGACCTTTGACCCTGACACATTTTTTGGTGCAAAGCGGCCCACATGTGGACCCCGCTTTGACCAGAAACTGTCATTTTTGTCCCTGTGTCCAAGTTGGACTTAAGGACAGGCGTTTCTAGCTATTTGATATTTTCTGAGACTGTTAGTGATATTTATTTCAGTATCCGGAGACATTTATTCTGAGGCCATAGTTCTGGCTTTTGGCTTTTGACATCTGGACATTATATTTGCAGCTCTCCTGCCAGGCAAGTATACCTTGCCTTGTTGTACTGTTTAAATTCAGTTATTGATAGTTACATATTTATTTATTATATAAATGTGCGCGTCCGAGAAAACTCGGGTGCAGTCAACGAAGGCGTTGACGTTAGGATTGTATCTGACCTAGTGCCTAGTAGACCCACCTAAAGTTGTGGAGTTATTGGTATGACTTTCCAGGCCTTGACACGTATCAGTACACATCACAGAGTGAGTTTATATAGGGACGCATGCCTCATGCGTGACTGGCCATCAGTATGAGTAACACGTGTAACGGTATTAGCTTAGTTGATTATTTCTATAGAGACTTGCATCATAGTTCGAGATGTCCAAGTCGTTTTTATGACTTGTATATCTACATTGGGCGGGAAAGACATCTAGTAGGCGTATGGGACACCCCCTCCTTATATATACTCAAGTTACCATGCTCTTCGGAGATGGGGATTAAAGTATATATATCAAGTTACCATGCTCTTCGGAGATGGGGAGTTGCAATATATTTTGAGTTACCATGCTCTTCGAAGATGGGGAGTTGCAATATATTTCAAGTTACCATGCTCTTAGGAGATGGGGATTAGCATCAATGCCCTTGAACGGGGGCATATGTGGCATATACTAGCTAGTCCCGATGATTGGTGAATTACGTCAGCATATGTCGAGCCTACACATTCCCATGCGTACTACAAGGTCTTTACTTGCATTCACTTAGATGGTTAGTACACCCTATTTATTTATTCAGTATTTATATTATGGCATGCTTCTATGTATCTTGTTATGTCCCTCTGAGGACCTGGTCCCTTTCCAGGTGTAGATGTTCCTGAGTATTCGTGGGAGCGCAGGTCCGGACAGGCTACTTATTTTCCGAGGAGGCCTTCTCTTCGAGCCTCATGATTGTCAGATGTGTTCTTATATGGTGTGTATCTGGTTCCTTTTATATTCTATTTTGACAGTTGATTTGTTTCCATCCGACTGTCATTCTTTAGATATTTGTTATTGAGATCTAGTTACCTGGTTATTGGTTATTCCTGTATATTTGATTCTGTGGATGAGATTTAGATATTACCCTGTGACTTGTGATTAGTATTACCACTTATGAATTATTGTTCATTATACAGCGTACGCACGTATATATGGTTTCCATATATTGGAGTTGCCATATATACGGGCGGCTGGCATGGTTACGTGACCTAGTCCTACGTATTTTGGGACTGGGGCATGACAACTGCTGCCAAATATGGCCAAAACCCGACTGTCCATACGGACAGTCCACACAAACCCGACCCCTGACTTGAGCTGCTGCCACATTACCCGATTGCTCCTCATGTTGCAATACAACAGACCAACCAAAGCCATAGTTGTTGCTGTGTTGGATCACATACCCTACTGTTGAACCCTCATTGCTGCTACCAAGTAGCCATTAAGTCACCACATTGCCCCCTTGCCCGATAATCAACATAAGCACTCACAAGTACATGACAGTCCCCCTACTATACTACTAACTGGTACAATAAAGATACTAACACTAATATATATATCACTATAAATACATACAAGTCTCATCCTTATTTATATACATATGAACACATATAACAAAAAGGATATATATATATATATATATATATATATGTATATATATATATGTATATATATATATATATATATATATATATATATATATATATATATATATATATATATGTATATATATATATATATATATATATATATATATATATATATATATATATATATGTATATATATATATATGTATATATATATATATATATATATATATATATATATATATATATATATATATATAGTCATCAATATACTAATTAAACAAGAGAAACAATACTAGCTAGGATATCAAATATACTCACAAGCAATTATACAAACACAAGGAGTGTATCACTCCCGTATCACACTAGATCTATGATACGCTTGTGAAATGCCCTTGAAACTCTCTCAAATCACCATCCAATACACCATAAGTGATATGAACAAGTCTAAAATCATAATTAGAAGCAATACAATGTGCTATCTTGTCACTACCATATTTTCTAGGAAAGGGTATTTTAGTAATTTCATATTTAATTAAATATTGTGCATGGTAAATAATTATTTATTCTATTATTTAATTATTGTTAGATGTTAGTTATTTATTTTGGACTTGTGTTAGTGGACCTAACTAGTTTAGTTTAGACTCATGGACCAACATGTATTAATTGTTAGATTTTAGCCCATTTAGAAAGTCCATTGATTAGGAGGATGATTAATTTAATTAAACCATTAGACTAGAAGCTTCCCTCCTTAATTATTTCTTCATAAGAGGCCTCAAGGGGTATATTGGACATTATATAGGACTTGAGGAAGAGGAAAGGGGGCCGGCCTATATTTAAAGAGGGAGAAAATTTCTCTCTCCTCTTTTCATTTGCAAACTAGATCTAGAATTTTCCTCAACCAAATTCCTTCATTTCCACGTCATTTCCTACTAAATTTCTTCCCAATTCCTTCCCAAATCACCATTGGAGACTAGTGAAGCAAGGATCTAGAAGAAGGAAGCAATGCTCTACAAAGAGGAGCAAGGATCTACAAGTTGGAGGCTAATATCATCACATTTGGAGGTTTCATTGGAAATCAATCTCCCAATAGGTATAATTCAGTTTTTTTTTCTTAATTTAGGTTCTAAATCTGAGATTTAACCATGATAAATCAACCTATATGCATAGGCTACCCATAGGATTTGATTTTGTGTTCATAGGAGGCCTATTGTGAAAGTTATGGTACTTTTTGTGTCAATTTTAGGGGAATTCCGAGATTAACATTTATTGTGTGTGTCAATTGATCCTATAGATTAATTTGGCATGTGCTTGTGTGTTTGGGGCTAGTGTCGTATCTATAATTAGGTACGTGTAGGTCGTATTCTAATAATTTGGTGATACGTGTTAATTTGGGGATTTTCCCTCCGACACGGACTTTGTGCATGTCACATTTTGACACAGGCACGTAGATTTATGTTTGACTCTTCGTATTGTTCATAAATAATATATTAGACTTGTTCGTGTCCTTCGGGGTACGTTTAGATGTGTGGTGGACTCGTGTCGTAAGCGTATCCTAGATCTAGTGGGATACGGGTGTGATACATTCCATGTGTTGTGCAATTTAAATTATAGATCTATTTCTCTTGTCATTGTGATGTGTAATTATATATATATATATATATATATATATATATATATATATATATATATATATATATATATATATATATATTGTTGTATATATATATTTATGTATGGATGTTTCATAGATCTATGTATCTATTTATGTATATATGTATGTAGCTATTATTCTATATATGTAAGAGCTATTTAATATTGTAGTATATGTATATATAATGTAGTATATATATAGTATATATGTTATGTGTAAATATGTATATATGTTGTTATATATATATATATATATATATATATATATATATATATATATATATATATATATATATATATATATATATATATATATATATATTTATAGTTGTAAGTTATATATATGTAATTATATATTATGTTATATATATATATATATATATATATATATATATATATATATATATATTGTGTCTTATATATATATTATATATTGTGTTATACATATAGATATATAAGAGATAGGAAAGGCGACAACAGCTATGGCGACAGATCCTCGTTACAATAGCTGCAACGTTAGCACACAGCAGTCGTAGCAGCAATAGTAACAGCAGCAACAGTTAATAGCAACAGCAGCCGCAGCAGCAATAGCAACAGCAACAGCAGCAGCAGTAGCGACGGCTGCAGCAGCAACAACGACACAACAACGGTGGTTTTGGCGACTGCAGCGGGCATTCATCGCGGTAGCGGCAGGTCCCGCCACAGCAGCAGCAGCATTTGCGATAGCGGCCAGCAGCCTTTAGCGACACTTCTATGGTAAGTATCAAACAAGGTATTGGATATTTAGTATATATTTATTATTGGGTAGTTAGTACAAAAAAGGTATTGGATATTACCTTGAGATACCAAGGTAAGTATCAAGGTATTTGGGGATACCCAAGGTATTGGGTTTGGGTATCAAGATTATGGTTTAGTGTTGAGATACCAAGTTGGTTCAAAACCAAGGTATCCATTTAATGTTATAATTAGGATTTTATATAATTAATATTTGTTTGATATGTATATGTGATGCTTTACCTATTGTTTTACGTATCCTGAGATACGGTATCCTAGTATCCTAAGATATAGCTTTTAATGACCTAGACTCTAGTGTTTGGACCCAACATTCATGAGATAGACTCATGCAACCTAGAAATAGGTAGTTTGACATAATTGACCATAGTTTGACCATAGTTGACCATAGTTTGACTTAGAGTTGACCTAGTTTGACTTCTGACTTAGAATTGGCTTGTTGACCTAAGTTGACTAGTTTAACTTATTTTCTTTCCGAAACCTTGTATTGATATTATATTCAATATCTAGGTCTTCGAGGTACCATATCAGACATCTGTGAGACTATTCATTGGACTTCAGGTGAGTACATTCTCTGATAGTTTTTTATTTATGATATCCTCTATGTTCATTATATCTAGTGTAGATATCCATGTTTCTTGATACAATGGTTACACGGATTGGTATATCCAGATCTTGTTATGAGATGTTATTCCTTGTATATGGTGTATCTTGTGCAAGTCTTGTTTTATTGATTATCTTGTGCATGTAAAGACACTAATTCTCGGGGAGATTTGCTACCTTCCTAGAGAATCCTGTGCCATAGCATACCATGGTTGGATCTACTATACCAGTCGGGGGTGAAAAGTATTTTATTGTAGATATGTGATCATACCCTCCTTGTACATGTCTTGTTCCTTATGAGTGTTGATCATACACCGCACATATGATTAACCAGGCCATTATACTCTTGTGTAAGTTCCCAACTCAATCACATGTTAAAGCTAGTACTTACACACTTAGACATTAGTGTCATATTGTTCATTATTATATTTATTCCAGTATTTCCTTATTGTGTATCTCTTGTATCTATTGTGCATCATGTATATTCACATATATTTACTGTTACATATTTTTTATCATTGATTAGAACTGCTGTTAGAGATATATTCTGCTCCTTTCCTGACTGGATATATTTTCCCCAGATGACACTAAGGAATGGTACCCTACACATTATGGACCTCAGGATATTGTGGGCTTAGAGTCAGAGACCCTGGCTCAGGAGGGACTTATCCCGACTGAGACAGATGACCCGGGACTTGTAGCTTCTTAGTATTCTTTTGTACTGGATTTGTCACGACCCGCACCCGGTTTAGGGGCACGAGTGCGTGGGTACGTCCAGCCTACGCCGCAGCATCGGCGGTAGAACGCTGTCTAGGTCAAGTGCTATCTAGATAATCTCACACTAGTATCCAACTCCATAAGGAGACACGGATAACACTAAAATAAAGCTAGAAATACTCAATCACAACTACAGCACGATAGGAAATGAAGAAATAAAAGAATACAGCACAAGTCTAATGATAACATAACATACCTGCAATCCTTAACTTCCAATCCCCAAGTGTCAGAAACCAGTCTACTAATGTCACAGTCTGGAAAAATATTTTCCAGTCAGGAAGGAGCAAAGTACATCTCTAAATAGCAGTTCTATATAAATGACATAAACTATGTAGCAGTTCTAGATGGAAACATACCAGATGCATGTATAAGTACGGGAGATGTACAATGAGAGAAGTACTGGAAATACTGTAAGTAAATACAGGAAAAGAAACAATATGTCCATGAGCAAGAATTCTATGACTAAGTGTGTGAGTACTAGCTTTAACATGTGATCGGCTTGGGATCTTGATCAGGCTGGTTACATGTGATTAGCTATGGTTCATATAAAGTCAGGCTAACCGTGGGTTAGCTATGGTTCATATAAAGTCAGGCTAACCGTTGGTTAGCTATGGTGCATGTAGAGATCAGGCTAATCACACGTAACAGCTATGGTTCATATAAGTGGTCAGGCCGCACCCGACGTGAGATGTGGGGTGAGCTATGGTGCATATAAAGTTGGGTATGATCACATATCTACACTAACGTACTCCCCAACCCCCGACTGGTATAGTAGATCCAATCATGGTACGCTATGGCACAGGATTCCCTAGGAAGGTAGCAAATCTCCCCGGGAATTAGTGTCTGTACATGCACAAGATATCAAGGAAACAAGTCTCGTACAAGCTACACCATGAATAAGGAATAACATCTCATGACGAGATCCGTGTATACCAATCCGTGTAACCAACGTGTCAAGAACATGTATATTTACACTAGATACAGTGAACATAGGAGATATCATAAATTAGAAACTAATCAGAGAATGTACTTGCCTTGGGTCCTTAGCTGGTAAAACCAATGTCCTGTTCCAGAGTATCCCCTGGGTAAACCAACAGTCCTATAAACATAACACAAGCAAACCACATTCGCATCAGATGCTACACTAACACAGTCAAAAATACTGGTCTCAGGGCCATGTCAGGCAGGGCACTAGTCAACTAGGGTCATCTAGTAGGGATACGTATATAATACACATTACACTTATTAATACTTACTATATTTATACATGCACCAATTTAAATGTATTTACAATATATATATATCTTTTAAATACATATTTGATTTATACTAGTTGAACATTATATATGTATACTCATACATATGCTAAAATACCTTTTTAAAAAAAAAGTATATATATATATAAATACTAAATTGATTACATATACTAGAAATACGTATTTACGTATATAAATCATTTCGAACTTATTTTGAACAATAATTTCAAATAAAAGTTTATTTATAAAAACTAGGATTTATGTAAAAGCTAATATTTTCATTTATGGTAAAATCGGTCACCGATCCAATAAACTAATTTTTGAACTCATTTAGATTATTGAAACTATATTTTTAATTTAATAATGTAACCAAAAATTATTATTATTTTTACATATCAAAACCCTTTTAATTTGTTACATAAAAATAACTAATTACATAAACTAGCTAATTACATATTAATATAACCAAATTATATAAAATAACCAAATTATATATACTAATTTCATGAATTAAACTAATTATATAAAATACTAATTATATATACTCAACTGATTATAAGAAAACACCAAACTAATTAATATAAAATAAACTAATCCATATAAAATAAACTAATTATAAATTCAATTAACTAAATGATTAATTAATTAACTAATTATAAATAATTTACTGATTAAATAATTCACTGGTTAAACAATTTCTAAACTAATCAAATCATTAACTAAACTAATGTTATAATCTAATTAAACTAATTAATCTAATTAATTAATTAACCAAACTAATTAGCTAATTTACTAAATTAATTAACTAATTATATACACATAATAAAACTAAATTCATAACTAAACTAATTTTAATTATACTAATGGATTAATTACTTAACCATTAGTCTAATTAACTACACACTAAGCTAATTAAACACTAATTATAAACTACTCTAATACATAAACTGATTATACACTGAACAGAACAAAAAGGGGAAGAGGGAAAGAGAGGGAAGGGCTCACGATGGTCTCCGGCGTCGGCGGAGGAGAAGTCCGCCGGGCAGGGCGGCGGCGGCGTGGTGCTCGAGGCGGCAGCGGCGTGGAGCTCGAGGCGGCAGCGGCGTGGAATTCGAGACGGCTGCGGCGTGGAGCTCGAGACGGCTGCGCCCGATCGAAGCTCGGCGGCTCGAGGCGCATCCGAGGCGGCGGTGGCAGCGGCTCCAGATCCGAGGCGGCGGCTTCGATTCGAGGAGGCGGTCGGCGGGTCTTCGTTCCAGCGGCGGCTTCGAGGCGGTGCTCGGCTCGAGGGGAGGCGGCTTCGGCTCAGCGAGGGCTCGACGACGGGGAGCTCGAGGTGGTGGTTGCAGGCGGCCAGATCGAGGAGGCGTCGGCGGAGCTCGACGAACCAGCGGCCAACGACGGCGGCGGGTGCTCGACAGATCTGCGGCGGTTTCGAACGCGGCGGCTTGATTCAGCGGCGCTCACCGGCGGCGGCCTGATCTAGGGTTAGGGTGCTGACTGTCAGGGGGGTCGTGTCCGGGCTGCCGGACACGGGGATGGTGTTGTGTACGTGTCCGGGTTGGACACGAGGGTGGTGCTCTGTGGGGACGTGTCCGGGGCAGGACACAGAAATCTGATGTACTGTGGGCGTGTCCGGGTGTGTCGGACACGGAAAGCTGGTTGTAAACTGTAAATCTGGACACAGGAAATGAAATGGATATGGTGGGACACCCGGGGTCGGACCCGAGGCCATCACGGCTGACACGGTGATGCTGGACACACGGACACGAGCACACAAGAAAATGGTGGTGATGGCTTGTTGGCTTGGGAATTGTGGAGGCTAGTTAATAATTAGGAGATTAGGGTTTCTAGGGAAATGTGAGAATGAGAACCTAAATAGGGAGAAGGGTGTGGGATAAAGGGTTGCGGGTTGGCCCAATGAGGAATGGCCCAGAATTAAAATAAAAGGGTTTCTCATGGGAAAGATGAGGGTGTGGGCTAGTTAATGGGAAATGACAACTTGTAAAAAAAAAAAATAAAGATTATAATTTCAAAAAATATTTTTAGGAAAGCTAGCTAATTTCCAAATTAGCTACTAATTAATATATTTTGCAAAATCTTAGAAAGTATAATATTTATTTATTTACTATCCCAATAATTATAAATCTATTTTTATTTTATCAACTAGTCTTTTAAATAACTATTTAGTTAAAACAATAATTTTATGAATCAAGCCAATAAATATTTGAAACTAGAAATATATATTATTATTTATTTACTTATTTTATAAGAAAGCGACATTTATGAAAAACGATTTTTATAAAAGATTTTTAAATTACCTTCTACAATCAAACATCGTTCAAATTCAAATAAAAATTTTCAAGGAGAAATATTTTATAAAACTTGATATTTTAAAATAAATTAAATTTAATTATTTTGGAAATTTGGAAATCGGAGGTTACAAGTCTATCCACCTTAGAAAAATTTCGTCCTCGAAATTTAGGGACGACCAGGATAGAAATTTTTTTTTGTTCATAATGATGAATATATCATTGAAAAAAAACATTTCTATAAGGAGAATATTTACCAAACAGCAGAAAACATGAAAAAAAAAAAAATGGTTTAAGACAGGAATAACTTGAAGGAATTATGGCTCGGCCTTGAATCCTCTAGAAGGTTTAGGTTTAGGGAAGTAGACACGATCACTAAAAAACAGATAATTGGAATAATGCACGTTACCTTTTCAAAGTAACTAAACCAAGGAAGACCCAGTATAATGAATGATATAGCCATGAAAGTTATAGCTAATTCGAAAGATACGGTCGACAATTTGATTTAAGAAACTTAAATACATCCTTCAGAATATAATCAAGAGACATCTAATTGCCTTTCTTAATTTCTAGGAAAAAATAGTCTTTACTACCATCTGAAACTAATCCTTCCTTTTTATCCTCGTTCATTTTACTTTTCTCAATCTTGTGATTCATCATTAACTAATATCAATAAAAGTTTCAAATTCCACAAACTTTATTAGATTAGATCTTAGAATTTCTGAATCAAAATTTATTACATGTCCAAAATCCTTATCATCAAATTCGAGTTTGTTTATCTTCACATCAACTATACCTCGATTATTTTCTTCGATTTCCAATGTTACTGTCATGGTCAAGATTTTAATTTAAATCACAATCTCAATATACCATGATCTTACCTTACAACCTTCAATTATATGATCCCATAATCAATTATATTATAATCTTCTTTACCATGAGCTTCATGTCACTCCATATTTCTTTATCCGTATGTATAATGGTTCCGAATTTTGAACTAATATTTTTTTTTTTCATCCACTGAATTTATTATCCCAATGTAAAAAAAATTTCTACTCAAATCCTCAATATTTTAATTGAATTACAGTCGTATCATAATCTCCTCAAATTTCTCAAATTTTTAATAATCAATTCAATCATATCAAGACCTCCTTAAATTAATAAATCCTCAAATTTTTTTTTTTTTTTTTTTTGGCTCTGTGAATTTCTTAATTCTCCCTTTAAGTAAATGGTTGTCCTCGAATTTCAATCATACCTCGATTCTCATAAAATCAATGATCCATCAACTCCGTTATAACAACCCCTAAATTCTTTATTTAATTTAAATGCTTCCACAAATTTAATCCCCTTGTCTCTTTTTGTCAGTCATAACCTCGTCATAGATCTTTGCTATGGTCAAAACCCAATGATCCTGGTTTAAGAAAACTCTACCTACAGCCATGCAATTTAAGAAAATATAGGTCATGTGTCTTTTGTCATGGTATTTCAGTCTCTGTTAGGAGGGTACTACTAGTTATATCCTAACAAGAAAATCATGCATGTGAACCACAGTACTAGGAAAATCAATCAATCAATCGAAAGGCGAAAGAAAAGGAGCATTAGGAAGGAAGAAGGATCATGTTAACATATTACTTGTAGTGTCTACTATCTCTAACAAACACTTAACTCTAGCACACTAACAAATTCCTATTCATGTACACTTGTACCCATATCAACTAATCATATATTAATATTCATATCTCTCATCTACCAAAAATTAATCCTCAAAATAATCGTCAAGGTTTAACTTCTCGGTCGAATAAATTGTATATACCTCCTCAAAATTAGATACTTCACAAAATAAAATTTAATCACTTCTAAAATCTTTGTAGCCTTAACTATGTTTAGTGAATCAAATTTAAATCCTCAATATTTTAACAACATAAAATCTCAACTCCTTAAAAATTCTGAAAATTTAAAATTCATTTCCACCTTTTAATTTATAACTCCTGAATGTACATATTAGTGCTCACGGTCTCTGATACTCAAGGTGCACTCAATACCTCTATTGTCTAGAACTGTGTACTAAATTTGTACTGCCCGAATCACTTGCACTATTACCTCCAATGATCAAGGTTATCATTAACTGTGTTTTCCTTCATGATTTCAATTTATGTCAACTGGTATATCATCTAATTATCATCACACCGAGTGCTTACTGTTACTAGCACCATCTCCAATAATCCTTGATATAGAATCATCGGCACTCTTGGTATTATATCACTAGCTGCATTAATGGATTATCTCATCAGCTCATTAGACTCATGATCACCTGTATCCTCTATAACACTCATGTTTCTTTACTCTCATGGGTATGTGTATGGTTCCTCATCTCGATGGTTGTATATGTATTTCCTTCAATCCTTTAAAGCCTATTAAACTAATCCGTGATACGCTTCACAACTTCCATTACAAATCCTGATATTTCTCTACTTATGACATCTCATTAAATCCTTTATACATATACATTTCTTTACCTTTAACACTTCCGATAGCAATCACCCAATTGGACATCATGCTCCATAAATCCTTAACACAATTCCCGGATACTTAATCGTTTACATAGATCACTCAATTACATAATCATGATTATCCAGGACGGGTAATTGGCTCTGATACTGACTCTGAGAACTATCACTGATACTCTATACTCTCCTTAACTCTCAGTCTCTAATGACACTACTCCCAGAATCATTGGTACAAGGTACTATACTGAGGGCTAACTCTAGATTAAAGCCTACTGCTCACATGTCCAACTAAGAAACACTTACAACTTACTAGCAACACAGTCAATACTAATACAAGACACAACAAAATTACAAGCCACTAATTATCATACTTAACAAGAAATCCTCAAGGAATAGGAGCTCAAAGACTGAATTGAGGACAGAAGGTATCTTTACTGCTAGTAAAGAAAGAAGCGGTGGAACAAAGTCCTGGAATAACAGAAATAGATAAGTCTTGAAATGATATTTTAAGAACCAATTTAAGATACAATCTGATAATCATACACGTCTGTCTGAAATCATGACACTCAGAATCCTCGCCACGCCAGTAAGCATAGATGCGATAAACGACAAGTTCCGTAACTAAGGTATGCAACCCTATAATCATGTCATCTAGAATACTCGCCACGCCAACCGGTATGGCTGCGAGAAGCTCTAAGTTTCATAACTATAGTATGTACATCCAAGTCAGGTTCCTACGTTCTCGTCACCACAGCTAATATGGCTGCGATAAACTCTAGGGTCCATAACCAAAGTAGACGTTTTACCTTTCTCACTGTCCTCATCAAAATATATCATCAGATGATACCGTAAATTTAGCCCGTAAAAATTCATCTCGATATGAAATCAACTCAACAACGATACCAAGAATTAAATTTAACAACTGGTCAACAAGAATCAAACTCAACAATGATACCAAGAATTTAATTTAATGACTGCTCAACAAGAATCAAGTTCAGTGACAACAAGCGAGAGCGGACGAAATCAAGGAAAAAGATTTAAATTGAAAATAAGATTCTCATGGGGTCATCCCAGGAAATCTTTCAAGAATTTGTGATTGAGTATCCTCTCTCATCCTAGTATCCTATGTCCTATATTCTATAGCAGGTACGCAGTAGTACAACTAAGACGTCGCACTACCACGACATCGCACAACTAGCGAAGTCAGACCTGCATGGGCCACCACTAAAACGTGTCACGACCCGCACCCGGTTTAGGGGCACGAGTGCGTGGGTACGTCCAGCCTACGCCGCAGCATCGGCGGTAGAACGCTGTCTAGGTCAAGTGCTATCTAGATAATCTCACACTAGTATCCAACTCCATAAGGAGACACGGATAACACTAAAATAAAGCTAGAAATACTCAATCACAACTACAGCACGATAGGAAATGAAGAAATAAAAGAATACAGCACAAGTCTAATGATAACATAACATACCTGCAATCCTTAACTTCCAATCCCCAAGTGTCAGAAACCAGTCTACTAATGTCACAGTCTGGAAAAATATTTTCCAGTCAGGAAGGAGCAAAGTACATCTCTAAATAGCAGTTCTATATAAATGACATAAACTATGTAGCAGTTCTAGATGGAAACATACCAGATGCATGTATAAGTACGGGAGATGTACAATGAGAGAAGTACTGGAAATACTGTAAGTAAATGCAGGAAAAGAAACAATATGTCCATGAGCAAGAATTCTATGACTAAGTGTGTGAGTACTAGCTTTAACATGTGATCGGCTTGGGATCTTGATCAGGCTGGTTACATGTGATTAGCTATGGTTCATATAAAGTCAGGCTAACCGTGGGTTAGCTATGGTTCATATAAAGTCAGGCTAACCGTTGGTTAGCTATGGTGCATGTAGAGATCAGGCTAATCACACGTAACAGCTATGGTTCATATAAGTGGTCAGGCCGCACCCGACGTGAGATGTGGGGTGAGCTATGGTGCATATAAAGTTGGGTATGATCACATATCTACACTAACGTACTCCCCAACCCCCGACTGGTATAGTAGATCCAATCATGGTACGCTATGGCACAGGATTCCCTAGGAAGGTAGCAAATCTCCCCGGGAATTAGTGTCTGTACATGCACAAGATATCAAGGAAACAAGTCTCGTACAAGCTACACCATGAATAAGGAATAACATCTCATGACGAGATCCGTGTATACCAATCCGTGTAACCAACGTGTCAAGAACATGTATATTTACACTAGATACAGTGAACATAGGAGATATCATAAATTAGAAACTAATCAGAGAATGTACTTGCCTTGGGTCCTTAGCTGGTAAAACCAATGTCCTGTTCCAGAGTATCCCCTGGGTAAACCAACAGTCCTATAAACATAACACAAGCAAACCACATTCGCATCAGATGCTACACTAACACAGTCAAAAATACTGGTCTCAGGGCCATGTCAGGCAGGGCACTAGTCAACTAGGGTCATCTAGTAGGGATACGTATATAATACACATTACACTTATTAATACTTACTATATTTATACATGCACCAATTTAAATGTATTTACAATATATATATATATCTTTTAAATACATATTTGATTTATACTAGTTGAACATTATATATGTATACTCATACATATGCTAAAATACCTTTTTAAAAAAAAAGTATATATATATATAAATACTAAATTGATTACATATACTAGAAATACGTATTTACGTATATAAATCATTTCGAACTTATTTTGAACAATAATTTCAAATAAAAGTTTATTTATAAAAACTAGGATTTATGTAAAAGCTAATATTTTCATTTATGGTAAAATCGGTCACCGATCCAATAAACTAATTTTTGAACTCATTTAGATTATTGAAACTATATTTTTAATTTAATAATGTAACCAAAAATTATTATTATTTTTACATATCAAAACCCTTTTAATTTGTTACATAAAAATAACTAATTACATAAACTAGCTAATTACATATTAATATAACCAAATTATATAAAATAACCAAATTATATATACTAATTTCATGAATTAAACTAATTATATAAAATACTAATTATATATACTCAACTGATTATGAGAAAACACCAAACTAATTAATATAAAATAAACTAATCCATATAAAATAAACTAATTATAAATTCAATTAACTAAATGATTAATTAATTAACTAATTATAAATAATTTACTGATTAAATAATTCACTGGTTAAACAATTTCTAAACTAATCAAATCATTAACTAAACTAATGTTATAATCTAATTAAACTAATTAATCTAATTAATTAATTAACCAAACTAATTAGCTAATTTACTAAATTAATTAACTAATTATATACACATAATAAAACTAAATTCATAACTAAACTAATTTTAATTATACTAATGGATTAATTACTTAACCATTAGTCTAATTAACTACACACTAAGCTAATTAAACACTAATTATAAACTACTCTAATACATAAACTGATTATACACTGAACAGAACAAAAAGGGGAAGAGGGAAAGAGAGGGAAGGGCTCACGATGGTCTCCGGCGTCGGCGGAGGAGAAGTCCGCCGGGCAGGGCGGCGGCGGCGTGGTGCTCGAGGCGGCAGCGGCGTGGAGCTCGAGGCGGCAGCGGCGTGGAATTCGAGACGGCTGCGGCGTGGAGCTCGAGACGGCTGCGCCCGATCGAAGCTCGGCGGCTCGAGGCGCATCCGAGGCGGCGGTGGCAGCGGCTCCAGATCCGAGGCGGCGGCTTCGATTCGAGGAGGCGGTCGGCGGGTCTTCGTTCCAGCGGCGGCTTCGAGGCGGTGCTCGGCTCGAGGGGAGGCGGCTTCGGCTCAGCGAGGGCTCGACGACGGGGAGCTCGAGGTGGTGGTTGCAGGCGGCCAGATCGAGGAGGCGTCGGCGGAGCTCGACGAACCAGCGGCCAACGACGGCGGCGGGTGCTCGACAGATCTGCGGCGGTTTCGAACGCGGCGGCTTGATTCAGCGGCGCTCACCGGCGGCGGCCTGATCTAGGGTTAGGGTGCTGACTGTCAGGGGGGTCGTGTCCGGGCTGCCGGACACGGGGATGGTGTTGTGTACGTGTCCGGGTTGGACACGAGGGTGGTGCTCTGTGGGGACGTGTCCGGGGCAGGACACAGAAATCTGATGTACTGTGGGCGTGTCCGGGTGTGTCGGACACGGAAAGCTGGTTGTAAACTGTAAATCTGGACACAGGAAATGAAATGGATATGGTGGGACACCCGGGGTCGGACCCGAGGCCATCACGGCTGACACGGTGATGCTGGACACACGGACACGAGCACACAAGAAAATGGTGGTGATGGCTTGTTGGCTTGGGAATTGTGGAGGCTAGTTAATAATTAGGAGATTAGGGTTTCTAGGGAAATGTGAGAATGAGAACCTAAATAGGGAGAAGGGTGTGGGATAAAGGGTTGCGGGTTGGCCCAATGAGGAATGGCCCAGAATTAAAATAAAAGGGTTTCTCATGGGAAAGATGAGGGTGTGGGCTAGTTAATGGGAAATGACAACTTGTAAAAAAAAAAAATAAAGATTATAATTTCAAAAAATATTTTTAGGAAAGCTAGCTAATTTCCAAATTAGCTACTAATTAATATATTTTGCAAAATCTTAGAAAGTATAATATTTATTTATTTACTATCCCAATAATTATAAATCTATTTTTATTTTATCAACTAGTCTTTTAAATAACTATTTAGTTAAAACAATAATTTTATGAATCAAGCCAATAAATATTTGAAACTAGAAATATATATTATTATTTATTTACTTATTTTATAAGAAAGCGACATTTATGAAAAATGATTTTTATAAAAGATTTTTAAATTACCTTCTACAATCAAACATCGTTCAAATTCAAATAAAAATTTTCAAGGAGAAATATTTTATAAAACTTGATATTTTAAAATAAATTAAATTTAATTATTTTGGAAATTTGGAAATCGGAGGTTACAGGATTTGTTTGCAGCTTATTTTGTTTAGTATTCTTTCAGACTCATTGATGTTATTCTTTTAGAATCATAAGTTGAATGGGACTATTCTATTCTTTATCATATTCGTGCTCATTTCCATCTTAGATCTGTGATTGAGTATATTATTATAGTTGGTGGTTCATTATATTGCTAGATAGATTACCCAGACAGCGTTCTACTACCGATTCTGTAGCGTAGGCTGGACGTTGTTCCCGACTTACATCCCTACATCGGGTGCGGGTCGTGACATATCTACCTATCTATGTGCTTATGGCAAAATATGGCATTTGTAGACCCCATGTCAAAGGAAAACCCTCCAAATTACCCTATATCACACCGTATCATATGACACTATGATACGCTCTACTCGTATCCAATTGTGGATACATATCTAGTTCCACAAATTCGCTCTAAGTCTAATTAGATCTAATTGGTCTCATAACACACACTTGATGTATCAATATCGGAATTCCCTCCAATTGGACACAAATCACTATGTAGAATCCACAATACAAGTCATATAAACCTAGT
Organism: Iris macrosiphon; assembly: GCA_036927795.1. NCBI lineage: Eukaryota > Viridiplantae > Streptophyta > Magnoliopsida > Asparagales > Iridaceae > Iris > Iris macrosiphon. The sequence continues at coordinate 63,716,427 of JAYESA010000007.1, read as the reverse complement.
TCTTGATCCTATGGGTAGCCCTAAGCTAAGAGATGATTTTTAATGGTTAAATACATTAATTATAATCTAAATTAAGGGGTAGATTCAGAATTTACCTATTGGGAGATGGATTCTCAATAAAATGCTCAATGGACACAAGTAGGACACAAACTCCTTGTCAATTTCTCCTCCTTCAAGTGCTCCTTACAATCCAAGTTTTAATGCTTCTTGGATGATGAAATTGAGAGGAAATAGATATGAATTAGGTTAAATTTGGTGGAGGGATGAGTGAATTTGGGGAAGAACATAATTGGGGATCTCTAATGGAATGAACTAGTGAGAAAGAGAGAGCGAATACCCTCTATAGTGGCTGGCCCCCTATTTTCCCCTTCCTAAGCAATGTAAAATGTCTATGGTACCCCTAATAGCTAGTCATATGGTTTAATTAGGGAGTGCTATATTAGGAAGCTTCTAATTCTTCATGAACTAATTTAATCTCCTTAATTAATTAAGGGAATAGGTCTAATGGGCCTAGTCTAATATTGGGCTCAATGTGTCATGACAACTAATGGTCCACAAATGCCAAGTCCAAATAAACATAGGCTAGCCTACTAACAAATAATTAAATAACACAACTCAGTATAATAAATTAGTAGCACATAATATAAATATTTAATCACTAAATAATAAATATGCTAAATAACCAAAATATTCTCATCTAGAAATGCGGTAGTGACAAGTCTACCATGCTTAAAAAAATTATTTTCTCAAAATTTAAGGAAGAACTAATACTACAATAAGCAATCACAGCAAGCAAGAAAGAATGATACCTCACGGCTCAAAGAGATAAGAGTATCGATCGTGCATCTCGGCTTCCCTCTCCTAGGTAGACTCTCCCGATGAGTGATGCCACCATGCGACATGCACCTAGAGAATAGTCTGGTTCTGCAGAACATTCTCCTTGTGATCCAGATGCTCCACTTGCTGCTTTGGGTAGCTGATAGTCGGACCCACCTCGATCTCCGAGTGATCCAATACTTGACTAGGATATGCCATGTACCATCTCAACTGTGATATATGGAACACATCATGCACTCCCTCTAGGGCAGGCGACAAGTCTAGTCTGTAGGCCACTGCATCGACCCTCACAAGAATATCGAAGGGTCCGATGTATCGTGGACTAAGCTTCCCGCCTCCACCAAAGAGAATAGTACCCCATGTCTGAGAAATTTGCAAGAACACCAGATCGCCAACCTAGAACAAAATACAGCCTTAACACTCAATCTAAAATAAAATAATCACAAGCAATACAAACAAAATCTATACCTCAAACTCTAAAGGTGTCTGCTGGCTATCGGTCCAATGCCGCTGTCTGTTCTGCGCCACCTGAAGTCTATCCCTGTTGAGCTTCACCTTCTCAACTGCAACCACAATCATCTCCGGTCCTAACAAGACTCTCTCACCAATATCATCCCAAGATAGAGGAGTGCGATATCTTCGTCCATATAAAGCCTCGAATGGTGATATCTCAATACTGGCCTGGTAGCTGTTATTGTAAGCAAACTCTACCAGGTGAAGATGATCCTCCCAAGAGCCTCTAAAATCCAAAACACAAGTATGAAGCATATACTCGAGAGTTAGAATATTCCTCTTTGATTGTCCGTCTGTCTGGGGGTGATATGCGGTACTGAACTTAAGCTGGGTGCCCAAGCTAGCCTTTAAAGTCCTCTAAAAGTGGGATGTGAAGCGACTATCCCGATCCGAGATAATGCTCACAGGAACTCCATACAATCTGACAATCTGTCGTACTTATATCTCCGCTAGCTTCTTCGTAGACGTACCCACTTTGAATGGCAAGAAGTAGGACGATTTGGTCTACTTGTCTACGATGACCCAAATATTGTCTTTTTCTCCTGGTGAACGCGAAAGCCCTAAAATAAAGTCCATAGTAACATGCTCCCACTTCCACTCTGGAATGGGTAAAGGTTGTAGTAACCCACCTAGCTTGTGCCTCTCTGCCTTTACTTGCCGGTACACTAAATATCTCGATACAATGTGCGCTACCTCCTGCTTCATACCATACCACCATACATGCTCCCCCATATCTCTATATATCTTGTTGGCACCTGGATGTATAGAGTACTGCGATCGATGCATCTCATGAAGAACCTCCTTGCGCAATATCCCACTTGGCACACACAACCTGATACGATGCCATAGTGATCTATCCTCAACAATAATAAAGTCCTCAGATAATCCCATCCAAACTTGTGCTCTAATGCTCCTCAGAGACTCATCGTCATACTGCGTATCTCGGATCCTGTCTATCAGCTCAGACTGTATCTGCAATCCCTATATCTATATCTCGATACCTGGTACCAGCACCTTAATACCCAAGCTCTTAAGATCGGCCAAGCACATAGCCACTGGAAACCTGCTCAAGGCATTCGCGAATATATTGGCCTTCCCTTGGTGGTACTACAATGATATATTGAAGTCCTTCATCAACTCCAACCACCACCACTGTCTCATGTTTAACTCTTTCTGGATAAACACGTACTTCAAGCTATTATGGTCTGTGAAGATCTTCACACGCTCTCCATACAGATAGTATTTTCACATCTTTAGAGCAAAGATGCTGCCAACTCCAAATCGCGGGTAGGGTAATTCTTCTCATGAGGACATAATTGTCTGGAAGCATAGGCAATCACCTTTCCATTCTGCTGTAAGACACAACCCAAACCCTTTCCCGAGGAATTACTATAGATACCATCCTCTTCTACTCCTTCATTCCTTAAGAAAATATACCCTTTGTGTGCTATTAATATGATAGATTCAACGAGCGTGGTTTGGAGAACAAAAGTCATAACTTATGTTGAATACTGAGATAGAATATTAAACAAGTATATCAAAGCGTGCATTAGAGCACGAGAATCATAAGAATGCTTTATCAGCAAAGAGAGCAGTTGTGGCATAATGCCATGGAATTGCCAGTATACAAAAGGTATGAGCGTGCATCACTGCAAGAGTATTAGGCAGAATGCATCATCAAGCAAAGTGCGCAGTTGCGATTCAAAAACCATGCAACTATGACAAAATAGGACATGGTGCCCACAGAACTATAAAAAGGGGTATGGCATCCACGGGGCACTGTGTCGAGAAGCGGCATAATGCCTTGGTGTGTAGGGACCTGCGAGTCACTAACCAAAATATTGATCGGTCGATTCCATGAGTATGGTATAGTGTAGCGAGTAGACATATACCATGTCATACTTATATTCGATACCATGCTTGTGTTTTATAGTTAGCTATTTACCCGTTGCATAGTTATGGATAACCAGTGCACAGGGTTCGACTTTCCTCGAACGGGCGCATGGGACTCCGGGACTATTCTGCCTAGGAGAAAATTATAGTGCTTCAGGGCACGGTATATCGGGACATCCATTTAGGTGTTGCAACCTTTGGATGGATGGTGTGCCACTTACCTTGGAACATGCTTCGACCCAGCATTGTAGACCTCCAGTAGGGCTTAAAACTCGGACTAAAAGGGTTGCGTGCAATACCATGTCTTTTATGGTGTCGATACCACCAATGACCTTCATATAGATAAGTGCATGTTATCGAATATTTTAGGCAGGAGGGTGAGTGTCCATCTTTCCTTGGGCAAGAATGTGCACATCGTCTATAATAAGAGTCGTCGTTGAGCGAGGTAGCTCAGTGTCTTTCATGTGTTACTTACGTGATTCAAGTATAACATGCTAGCATGCTTAGTTACTTACGTGATCAAGTATAATATGCATACATGCTTATTTGATTTTACTGCTTACATGCGTATATTCTTTCCTGCTTTCGTAACATGCCATGAATATGAACTAAAATTCATCCAAGTTCTAATAGCAAGACTACCATATAAAACTTTATACTTTACATGATTGATTAGTGTCGGTTTAGGAAAGTGGGTTAACTCTCTCACCAGTAAAAGATATATAATGATACCCAATCCCCGAGGTATGAAGGATCGCTCAGGAGTACCAAACACATTGGAAGCTCAGATTAGCAACATGCAAGTATTCGGACGGGATGCGTGCTTGGATATAAGAAGACATGATGTATGAATCGGTGAGATCCTTTGTGAGCAAGAGATATCAATGAGTGTTCTAAGCTAAATTAGCATATTCATGGGCTATTCAGAGCCTTTGTAACCATTGCAATTATCAATAAAGAGCTTTGCTTCGTATACTCTATGTGTTTTCTTTTATGACTCTATATTTCTTTTGCTGCAACACAGTCGTATCAATGATAACCATTATATTTTATCTTTTTGCCTTATGCGAGTACAATCTAGACTCGTACGACATCACGTCCGAAGAAGGATTATCGACTTTGTGGAGCCGGGACATGACAAATAGTATCAGAGCTCCTAATTTTATTTCCTTGGATACTAATTTGTTTCATCAATTCTAAATTGTGTTCGTGATCAAATAACTCTTGACTCTACTCGATACTATACTGGATGTTCCATACAATAAGTCTATATAAGTTAACTGTTGTATATGTATTTACTGCATATATTTTTTATCGATTGTAATACCAAGTAATACTGTGAGACATTGTTACATCAGTGTAGCAAGTCGATCTGGGAGATGTTTGTTGCATTAGTGCAGCATGTCGATCTGTTGGACGATATAATATATGCGAGAATATGGTATATGGGAAAATCGAAAGGATAACAAAAGTGTTGAATGGATATAAATGATGGCTTGGAATATAGGGAAAGAAATATTGCACAAGTTACAACGAACAAAATCAACAGAAATAGTAAGTGATGGTGTATGTTGGCTGTGTTATGTGTCAGACTTTGAGAAAATGAATATCAAGTTTGAAGTCGGTAGGATCACCGTAGGATGGATAATTCAGAATAGATGTCGGATCGATATAGAGAAAGTATGATGCGAGGAGTGGCTCGATTTCTGTCATGCCCCAGTCCCAAAATACTTAGGACTAGGAATACGTAAGCATGCCAGCCGTATGTATATGGAGACTCTTATATATGCAAACTATGACACATACGTACGCTGTATTATGAACAATAATTCACAAGTGGTATATTTTTATCACAAGTCACAGGGCATAACTAAATCTCATCCACATAATCAAATATAAATGAATAACCAATCAACTATATAACTGAATCAAGTATAAGATGTTTGATAAGAACGAGTAGTTGGGTGGAGACAAATCCACTACCAAACTAGAATATAAAAGTAAACATAATAAGTACATCTACTGATCAATGTGACTCGAAGAGAAGACCTCCTCAAAAAAGAACAAAGTAGCAAGTCCTGATCCGTGCTCCTGCAAATAGTCATGATAGTCTACACTTGGAAAGGGACCAATTCCTCATAGGGATGTAACAAGATACATAGAAGCATGATAATAAAGTACTAAAAATAAATATCCAAGGGTCGCCTAACCATCTATGTGAATGCACTTTAAGAACAACTTTCCAACATGTCGGCTATCTGGCTAAAATGGGATTGGTATGATTCTCTCGGAGAATCAGGGGCCTAAAAAGCATGACGTCTTTTGAATGTCAAAGGCCGCCTGATAATAATAATATATAGGGGTCATTATGACCGCGCATCTCCGACGGAGCATACGGGTTACACAAGAAAAGTGCAAAGGAGCCCAAACGCCTTACTCGTTGTCCTCCCCACCCCATTCTCTAAGCATGTCATATCCATGAAATGATGAGACCTCTTATAACTGCAAAGTCTTCTAATTATGCAAATTCTATCATCAGTTATTCCCTATCGCACGTCCCATACGTACATGTGGCCAACCCGTCATGCAAGTCCGTGTCCTATATGAGACTCACTCTTGTATAACAGATGTGTCACGGCCAATGAAATATAATGATGCCTCCAAATCATGTGTTGGTCACGTAAAACTAGGTTGACATGCATAATATATAATAAAGACAAAATACGATGCCACCGTCATTGCACCCAAGTTATTATTGGATGCGCAGTTTATATAGCAGTTTATATATATGAACTAAATGACAAAAATAAAATACATGCATCATATGGAATGTAAATCATAGTATAATGGCAAGGTATACTTGCTTCCTCTGAAAAAGGATGCATTCGCAACTCAAGGCGTCGTCCGATCTACCCGTCACATAAATTAAACAAGTTAGGTTACAAAAGTGGGTGAATATATTCCTCCATTTTAATCAATTCTAATTCTGAATAAATAACCTAAAATAGTATTTTTAATCTTATTATAATCTGATTTTATTATTAAACCCTAATTTTGGTCCAAAAAAGTCAATTTTATGGATTTGTGATCCGTGGCACGCAAATCGAGGCAATTCGTTGACCAAAAAGTCAACCAACTCAAATTCTTGATTTGTGTGTAGAATTTTATAGATTTAAGTTCTACATGAACATTGTAATTGATGGTTTCATAAAATCATAAGTCGGTAAAGAGTTATGGCCACAAGGACGCACAAATGACAGTTTTTGGTGATTTCCTATTTATGTCTACATTGCACGAATTTTACAGTAGATTAAACTTATATGTTAAATTCTAGAAAAATACTTTTATGGAATTTCATCATGTCAGCTTTTTGAAACTTCAAACGGCTCATAATTCTGAGGTCGGGATCTCCCAAAATCTCAAAAATATCGAAACATGTCTGATTTCGGACAGCTAGCACTTTTAGAATTTTCTGGAAAAATAGTTTTAGAAATTATTAAAATAATTTATATATTCTAAAAATTAACCTTGATATGATTCTAACAAATAAAACTAGAGTGCGTTTGGAGTCCGGAGCTAGGAGATATCGTCTTTTTAAGTCGTCATAACTACTAGAAAATGAGGCTGAATTTATGACGAATTTTGACTATTTTGAACAAAAAAGAGAGAATTTTGGGGGAAAAAAATATGAAATATGAGTTTATTTCATAAGTCTAATAGGTATTTATAATGATGAAGACTATTTAATTGAATATGACTATGATTGGCTAATTTGGATATGATTAGGATCTGTTTAAATAAGGATATGATATGCATGAAGTTGCTTTCCTAGTAGACTCAGGATTTGAATTAGTTTAAAATATAGTTTAAATTTATCTCAATAATTTATAATCTTAAATATAATTAAAGATAATACAAATAATTTATATATAATCTTATTAATATCTATTAATACTAAATTAGCATGTATCTAATATAAAGACTATATATATCCAAATAAATTATAAATGATTCCAAAAATCCAAATAAATTCCTTAAAATTCTAAATATATAACAAAAAAATATATTAAAATATTTTAACCCTAAATTAAATATTTTTTAGTAACAACATGCAAGTATGGTCTCATAGTAAATTATGAAAGTCCTAAAAATTTATGTTTCCTAGGTTTTAATTACCAAAAATTTTAGAAAAATTTCCAAAAATCTAAAATAGCCTAAAAATACTTCTAAATAAATATTTATATAAGTAAATATATCAAGAAATTTATTTTCTAATTAACTAAAAGAATATTCTAAAAAAATTCAACATCTATAATAAATATAATAATATAAAATACACATAAAATACCTATTTTTGGTGAGCGGGTTTACAATTTACCCAACTTAAAAGAATTTTGCCCTCGAAATTAAAAATAAGGCATAATTTGCTAAATCCTTCACAATCGTATATAAGGCAAGTCAATCGTAATCTCTTCCAAAAATTTAAATAATAAAATCTATTCAAATCTATTGCGATCACTTCAAAACTAGAATAATCACTGTTCAAATCAAAATTTAACCAATCATAATCTCTTCTCGATTTTTAAATAATCAACATCCAAATCTAATTCAAATCTATAGGATATCCCACATCAAAATTTATATCACAATTTTCAACTATCATAATTTTCTCTAGACTTTGAACAATACACAATTCTAATCAAATCTTATTTATATTCTCAACTTATGAAATTCGTACTCTTCAAATTTTAAATTTAATTTTCATCCTCAATATTTTAAATAGGTGATCCAACAATCAAAATTTAACTTTTAATTCAAATCATCAAATTATAAAATTTTAAATCAAATTCACCAATTGTTCAAGTCTAAAATTTTATATTTATCCTCAAAATTTAAATCGATGATTCAACCTTCAATATTCAAAATTTAAATTATGTGCTCAAGTTATAAATATTTGGTCCATAATATCAAGATTTTAAAATTTATTAAATCCTCATCATCTTAATCATTCTTCAAAAAAATTCCAAAATTAAAATGACTTATATCTCTCAATCTAATCTTACTTAATCATAATCTAAAAAAAATTTTACCTCAAGTTGACAATACAACTTCTACCCAACTTAAAATTTATCCATCTATCACATAAGGCTATACATATAAGAAAAACTTTCTCAAATTATTTAATCGTGTTATTTAATCCTCAAACACAAAAATATCTCACATATTTTATGCCCTTAATTACAAAACATAGTTACCAAGTAATATGATTGGCCTATGGGGTATATCTAGTACTCTCTGTGTATCAAACATATACCAAGCACGAATATTCATCTTTCCGAAATAGGGGAAGACAGAGAACAAAAATAAAGAATTCAAGAAGGAGGTGATAGAATACAAGTACGGGGTTCAAGGCGATTAAACAATTCAAAAGGGAGTTGTCAAGGCAGTTGTGGATTGAAATCTTATTTTGGTAAATTTCTATTCACTGTTCATATCAGAACAGTTATGTACCTGACATGATATGCTCTGACCTTTCTAGAGGGCAAGTATATTCGTTTGACAAGCTGAGTTAACTATATCTCAATCCACGTAAAGTAGTTATGTGAAGAGCGAACCAAGCGCACTAAGGTTAGCTAGACCATAATACACTGATTCTAATTAGATAATGTATTAGTATGGTTGATCAGACCCCAATAACACATATGTCATGAACAAGCTCGATAAAAGAATAAGCTTGCAAAACTAGGCTATAATAGAAGCATAGGTCAAGGTAGTTCAAAAAATATAAGTATGCTGGATTATGATGAAAGAAGGTACAAAATAATTCAAGTTCACAAAGAAGATAAGACTCATCCGGTGTTGTGCCTCTACAGTTGCCATACTAACTCCTTGTCTAAGTCTCTAGTCGACCAAATGGGGTATGGGCCTCTAAGTTCTACAGTTTGGATAAACAATATCTTCTTATGGAAGCTATAGTTGGTGTCATTCAGTTATACTTTATTAATGGGTCAAAGGGACTATGTAATACTAGGTTGTGAGGCATACTACCCAACTTAAAATAATAAACTAATAATTTAACCGCCTTGAGGAGATTCTACAAAATAACCTTGTCCTTATAAATAAAGTAGAAACTCTCGTTAGGGTATAAGAGGGAAAGATCTTGGTACCTATTAAGGTATCCTATTGCATTATAAAACTCCATAGGTAATGGTCATCTTAAGTCTCAATCATAGTGCTTATAGAACAAAAGTGTTAATATTAAGAATGGAGAAGTTACTGGCTCTCAAGTGAAAGAGGATATAACTTGTATTGAGATATGGATACAAATTACATGATTTAAAACTAAAGGATAATCATAAAATCATAATCTAAATAAACAACTCAAACTATCAAGTTCTCACTACTAAGCACATAATTTTAAAATTCAAGATTAACAACTATAATCCTAGCAAACTAGATATCTTAACATAAAAAAAATCACTTGGCCTACAATCAGAACGGTTAGGTGGCACGAATTGAAAGATGAAAAAAACAAATTTTATCGTCACATACATAGCGAGCGTTAAAGTTTCGGAGAAACAAGATATGAAATTAAATATAATATCATGGTTTCCTAAGAAAAGGTGGTATGCTAATCTCTGTGTTTGAGGTATGATCAAGGAAAATATTCTATTCATTCCTCTTGGTTTCTTAAGGTACTGGTCTGCTAATATCAAGACAAGAATCTAAATTTATAGTTCTCTAACATTATCTCACTATGAAAGTTAGGTTTAGTCCTAATATTCAACCTTGGTTTTCTATTTGTTCCTCAATGGTAGGATCAAACGATATGGTCAAATTTCTAACTAACCCTAGTAGTGTCTATACTACTCTCAAGTCATTCCTAAATATTAAGGGATAATGGTCAATCAATTTATAGGTATTGGATGCCAGGGTTCATTAGGTATGCTAAACTTAGTGATGTATCAATATTCTAGTTGTATTCTTAGTAGGAATGTTACCCTAATTATTATCCCAACAATAAGGATTCCTATATTCTAGGAGAAGGCTATACTCAAGGAACTATTAGGGAAGTACATGAATCAAGCAGGATATAATTATTTAAATAGAACGGATTGGAAGGAATATGAGTCATAGTCAAATGTGGATGAGATCTTATACTCTAATCTTATTTGCAGGCTTGCTTGGTATAGTAACGTAACCAAGACAATATACTCTCGACCTGCATGGGCCACCACTAAAAATATGTCACGCCACAGTCCCAAAATACGTAGAACTAGAAATATGTAAGCATGTCAGCCGTATGTATATGGAGACTCCAATATATGCAAACCATGACACATACGTACGCAATATTATGAACAATAATTCACAAGTGGTATATTTTTATCACAAGTCACAGGGCATAACTAAATCTCATCCACAGAATTAAATATAAATGAATAACCAATCAACTATATAACTGAATCAAGAATAAGATGCTTGATAAGAACGAGTAGTTGGGTGAAGACAAATCTACTACCAAACTAGAATATAAAAGTAAACATAATAAGTACATCTACTGATCAATGTGGCTCGAAGATAAGACCTCCTCAAAAGAGAACAAAGTAGCAAGTCCTGATCCGTGCTCCTGCAAATAGTCATGATCGTCTACACCTGAAAAGGGACCAGGTCCTCAGAGGTACATAATAAGATACATAGAAGCATGCCAATAAAGTACTGAAAATAAACATCCAAGGGTCGCCTAACCATCCATGTGAATGCACTTTGAGAACAACTTTCCAACACGCGAGCTATCTGGCTAAAATGGGATTGGCATAATTCTCTCGGAGAATCAGGGGCCTAAAAAGCATAACATCTTTTGAACGTCAGAGGCCGCCTAATAATAATAATATATAGGGGTCATCATGATCGCGCATCTTCGACAGAGCGTACGGGTTACACAAGGAAAGTGCAAAAGAGCCCAAACGCCTTACTCGTTGTCCTCCTCACCCATGCTCTAAGCATGTCATATCCATGACACGATGAGACCTCTAATAACTGCAAAGTCTTCTAATTATACAAATTCTATCAGCAGTTATTTCCTAAAGCACGTCCCATACGTACAGGTGGCCAACCCGTCACGCAAGTCCGTGTCCTACATGAGACTCACTCTCGTGTAACAGATGTGTCACAGCCAATGAAATATAATGATGACTCAAAATCATGTGGTGGTCTCGTAAAACTAGGTCGACATGCATAATATATAATAAAGACAAAATACGACGCCATCGTCGTTGCACCGAAGTTATTCTTGGACGCGCAGTTTATATAGCAGCTAAAATATATGAACTAAATGACAGAAATAAAATACATGCATCATATGGAATGTAAATCATAGTACAATGGCAAGGTATACTTGCTTGCTCTGAAAAAGGATGAAGTCGTAACTCAAGGCATCGTCCGATCTATCCGTCACATAAATTAAACAAGTTAGGTTACAAAAGTGGGTAAATAGGTTCCTCCATTTTAATTAATTTTAATTCTGAATAAATAACCTAAAATAGTATTTTAATCTTATTATAATCTGATTTTATTGTTAAACCCTAATTTTGGTCCAAAGAAAGTCAACTTATTTGTGATCCGTGGCACACAAATCGAGGCAATCCGTTGACCAAAAAATCAACCAACTCAAATCCTTGATTTGTGTGTAGAATTTTATAGATTTTAGTGCTACATGAACATCAGAATTGATGGTTTCATAAAATCACAAGTCGGTAAAGAGCTATGGCCACAAGGGCGCACAAATGACAGTTTTTGGTGGTTTCCTATTTATGTCTACATTGAACGAATTTTACAGTAGATTAAACTTATATGTTAAATTTTGAAAAAATAATTTTATGGAAGTTCATCATGTCATCTTTTTGAAACTTCAAACGGCTCATAATTCTGAGTTCGGGATATCCCAAAATCTCAAAAATACCGAAACGCGTCTGATTTCCGACAGCTAGCACTTTTAGAATTTTTTGGAAAAATAGTTTTAGAAATTATTAAAATAATTTCTATATTCAGAAAACTAACCTTGATATGGTTCTAACAAAAAAAATTGGAGTGCGTTTGGAGTTTGGAGTTTGGAGCTAGGAGATATCGTCTTTTTAAATCGTCATAACTACTAGAAAATGAGGCTGAATTTATGACAAATTTTGACTATTTTAGAACGAAAAAGAGAGGAGTTTGGGGAAGAAAAAATATGAAAGATGAGTTTATTTCATAAGTCTAATAGGTATTTATAATGGTGGAGACTATTTAATTGAATACGACTAGGATTGGCTAATTTGGATATGATTAGGATCAGTTTAAATAAGGATATGATATGCATGAAGTTGCTTTCCTATTAGACTCTGGATTTGAATTAGTTTAAAATATAGTTTAAATTTATCTCAATAATTTATAATCTTAAATAGAATTAAAGATAATACAAATAATTTATATATAATCTTATTAATATCTATTAATACTAAATTAGCATGTATCTAATATAAAGACTATATATATCCAAATATATCATAAATAATTCCAAAAATCCAAATAAATTCCTTAAATTCTAAATAAATTATAGAAAAATATATTTAAATATTTTAACCCTAAATTAAATATTTGGTAGTAACAACATATAAGTGTGGTCTCATAGTAAATCATGAAAGTCCTAAAAATTTATGTTTTCCTAGGTTTTAATTACCAAAAATTCTAGAAAAATCTCCAAAAATCTAAAATAGCCCAAAAATAATTCTAAGTAAATATTTATATAAGTAAATATATCAAAAAAATTATTTTCTAATTAACTAAGAGAATATTCTAAAAAATTCAACATCTATAATAAATATAACAATATAAAATACACAAAATACCTATTTTTGGTGACGGGGTTTACAATTTCAGAGTGGTATATGCCATACCATAAAGTGATATGTGTATCAGAACATTTGTATAGATAGCGATAAATCTGCCCACAATGGATGGGGTAGTACCGAGACTCATTTGAGAATTTATCGGGCAGTATATGATTCAAGTATTCTTTGATGCATTAGGTTTAAATGATTGGGGACAGACTCGTGTCAACGAATGCTATGTCAGATGAGAATTCAAAAAGTATAAAATGGACGATTGGCTATGAATAACGAAGGGAATTTATATATCAAGGCGATGACTGAATCAGTTGGACGAATATTCTAAATCAAAAAATATAGTTGGGTATAACTAAGAAAAATATATTAGGAGAATGTTACAGATCAAGTAGGAAAGGATGACTGAATCGGTTGGATAGAAGTTTTGAATATCATAATCTGGTCGCACAAATTGGAAGTTCGATAGAATATTTGCTGATACGGACAGTTGAGTCTAAGGAAATATATAGTGGGTATGTGCACGCACGTGCTTAAGGGATTGTTGCATATCGAATAGTATTAAGCACGAACTGAAAAAAAATTTAGCTGAAAGAAAATTATTGGTTGAGCAGAGGGACTCATTTGAGGATGAAAGATTTATATAATTCGTGTCACATAAAACTTTGAGGACATGATCGTTGTTGTTTATGACTTATAATTAGTAACTAGGTTATGCGATCGAGATATTGAGGATGGAGATATTTACGATATGGTGTAACGAATGTGGATAAGTTCCTTATAAAACATAGACGGATGCGATGCTAGTCAAGTTGATGTTAAGGCAGGTTCGAAGTTGACCACCATTGCAGTATCGAAACGATTAAAGGCGTATCAGAATAAAATTGACAGAATTAGGACTCGATGGAATATATTTTGAGAAATAACTTGCCTTAGGATCAGTGAGCAAGTCGACATGATTGTGCGAACACAACAAAATTTGTGGAAATTGACAAAGTGATAAGAAAACCAAATTGGGAGCAAGGATCATAAATAATGGACCTTTGAGAAAACTGAACAGGATTTTTGATGTGGGGATAATTTATGGTATTGCTCTAGCAAAATGGATGTGAAGAAAAACTTAAGCGGGATGTAAGGATACGAAAAAGTGCAAGTCTATAATTCAAAATTGTTGTGAGTAACAATAAGAGAAGTCGTATGGGTAGATCAAAAATTTACGTGATGGATTCAGTACAGAACAATAGAGTTAGTGGGATGAGCTAGCGAGGATGAAGAATCAATTGAGGATGGTTTCGTAGAGTATCACGTCTCAAATATTGATCAAAGGGTAGATAGACTCGGATCTTAGATGGTTAACTGTTTTCTTGGTTAGCGGATATGTTGATTATAGTGCACGTATTTTTCGGAGTTAGAAGCATATTCTCTGATTGGGGAAGAGTCCCATAGAACTCGTCGGGTTATGTTTGGCTTCGGGATAAGATATAACATGGTTCTTAGTATCTGTCCATCATTGATGATCTATAATTATCGAACGTAACTTCGGGAGAACTAACCCTAGAGACTTGACCGCATAATCAAAGTGATCGTTGGAGGCCCATAGGATGACCCTAATAATTTCCTGAAGTAATTGCGTCGAGGATAAATATTGAGTGGTGTATGTTGAAGATAAAAGTCTAGGCAATCGGATATTGGTTTTAGAATTTGATGGAATAGCCTTCGACTGAAATAATATAGCAGAATTTTGATGGTTAGTAATTTCATACTCGATAGAGATTATAACATCAGATGTGCATAAAACTTTGGTGTTGGGTTAATTATTTCCTTTGTACATCATCGATTTTATAGCGAGGACCGGAATATAAGTTGGGAGAAAATCAACGAAATTTAATTCATTGAAAAGTTGTAGATATTCGAAGCGAGCGATGGGAAACATTGAGGAATTTTATAATAAGTTATAGCTTTGAATTTGATAAAGAGAATCGAAGGGTAGTTGGTGTTGGTTATCAATTCAATCAATGCTAATAAGATGTGTTATGAAGGTGTCACTACCACATTTTCTAGGAAAGGATATTTTGGTAATTTCCTATTTAAATAAATATTGTGCATGGTAAATAATTATTTGTTGTATTATTTAATTGTTGTTAGTTATTATTTAATTATTTTGGACTTATTTTAGTGGACCCAACTAGTTTAGTTTGGACCCATGGACCAACATGAATTAACTAGTTAGACTTGGCCCATTTAGAAAGCCCATAGTTAAGAAGATGGATTAAATTAATTAAATGATTAGACTAGAAGCTTCCTTCCTTAATTATTTCTTCATGAGAGGCCCCAAGGGGTACATTGGACATTTTACAATTGCTTGGGGGAGGGGCTATGGCCGGCCTATTAATGAGGGGGGGAAATTTCTCTCTCCTTTCATTTTATTCCAAATCTAGATCTAGAATTTTCCCACTACCAAATTCCCTCCATTCCCAATCCAATTCCCTACCAATTTCATTCCAAATTCTTCCCAATTCACCATTAGAGAAGAAGAAAACAAGGATCTAGAAGAAGGAAGTAAGGATCTACAAAGAGGAGCAAGGATCTAGAAGAAGGAAGCAAGGATCTACAAAGAGGAGCAAGGATCTACAATTTGGAAGCAAGTTCATCTCAATTGGAGGTTTCATTGGGAATCCATCTTCCAATAGGTATAATTCAGATTTTTCCCATTTAAATAGCTTCTAAATCTGGGATTTAATCATGTAAAATCAACCTATATGTATGTACTACCCATAGGACTTTGTTTTGTGTTCATAGGAGACCCATGAAGAAAGTTATGGTGCTTTTTGTATCAATTTTGTTGGAATTCCTAATTTACATTTTGTTGTGTGTGTCAATTGATCCTATAGATCAATTGGACATGAGATTTGTGTTTGAGGCTAGTGTCGTGTCCATATTGGGATACTTGTGGTTCGTATCCCAACTATTTGGTGATACGTGTCATTTGGGGGTTTTCCTCCGACACGGGGCTTTGAACATGTCGTATTTTAACACGGACACATAGATCTACTTTTGACACTTTAATTTATTCATAAATATTATTTGTGATTTGTTTGTGTCCTTCGGGGTGCATTTGGTTGTGTGTTGGACTCGTGTCGCATGCGTATCCTAGATCTAGTGGGATACGGTGAGATACTCTCCAATTGTGTGTATTTTGCATAGATCTAATTAATTATGGTTCAATTCTTCATTTATAATTAGTAAATATATATGGATATTATATATTTATTTTGTGTATTTATTATAGTAATTATTGTAGCATAGATCTATATTTTGTGTGTGCTAATATAATATACAATATAATATGTAGCTTTCTTGCATGCAAATATATATGTTACTACTTGTTAAATAATATAATTTATACATAAAATATTTTATAAAATATATTTATGTGTTTGATTGTGTAATTGTATTATTTATAATTATTATGAACTTATTGTATATTAATGTATATATTTTAGGTGTGCTTCTAGCCATATAAAATATGTACATTAATATGTACATGAGTTTGTAACAATTGGTATTTAATTATAAGTGTAGATGTGTATATATATAAGTATATAATTATTAGTTATTTAATTATATTGTATTGTGATTTTATTGTATATATATATATTGTTATATATATATATATATATATATATATATATATATATATATATATATGTATATATTTTGATTGTTTTAGTAACAGTGAATTAATGACAGTAAAACTGTCATTAATTAGCCGATACAGCAGCCGCTGTGACTCTGTGCATTTAAATGCATTTAATGACAAATCTGTCATTAATTAGCAGTGGGCGGGTCTGAGCGGATTTTCTGCGACAGTCTTTCTGCGACGGTTTTAAACTGTCAGCGATCCAGTCGGCAGTAGGAATTGTATTCAGTTTTTTCTGCGACAGTTTTTCGGTGACAGACGAAACTGTCACTATTAGCCGTTTTAATTAAATTGTATTCTTAGCTCACTGTTTTCAGTGACGCTTTGACAGATTTAATGTATATATTATATATTGTATTTGTATATATTTATATGTATATATATATGTGTTTTGTGAGGTATAATAATTGTTATAATATAGTATTTTAATTATATGAATATTGGGTTGTATATATATATTTTTAAGGTATATATTAATTGTATTATTAGTATACTTTGTGTGAGTTTCTTTTGGAATCTAATTTGATTCCTAAATTATTGTATTTTATTTTTATATTATTTTATGGATGTTTTGTGAGGTTGACTTTGGGTTTGACCATGTTTGGCTTTAGTGGACTTTAGAGTTGACCATAGTTGACTTTTGTCTTAGAATTGAGTTATTGACCTAGAAGTTGTCTAGTTTGACTTATTCTCTTTCCGGGACCTTGTTTTAATATTGTATTCCATATCTAGGTCTTCGAGGCACTGAGTCAGACATTTGTGAGACTGTTCATTGGACTTCAGGCGAGTACATTCTCTGATAGTTTCTCATTTATGATATCCTCTATGTTCGTTGTATCTAGTGTAGATTTACATGTTCTCTTGACACTATTGTTACACGGATTGGTATATCCGGATCTCGTCATGAGATGTTATTCCTTGGTATATGGTGTATATGGTGCAAGTATTGTTTCATTGGTTATCTTGTACATGTACAGACACCGATTTTCGGGAGGAGTCGCTCTCTTCTTGGGGAATCTCGTGCCATAACGTACCGTGGTTGGATCTATTATACCAGTCGGGGGTGGGGAGTATTTTAGTGTAGATATGTGATCATACCCTCCTTGTGCATGTCTTATTCCTTGTGAGTGTTGATCATACACCGCACGTATAATCAGCCAGGCCATTATACTCTTGTGCAAGTTCCCAAGCCGATCACATGTTAAAGCTAGTACTCACACACTTAGTCATTAGTATTCTTGTTCCATCAGCATATTGTTCATTATTGTATTTCTTTCCAGTACTTCCTTATTGTCTATACATTTCTTGTATCTATTTATGTATCTTGTTTATCCACAGCTATTTACTGTTACATAGTTTTTATCATTATTTGAGAACTGCTGTTAGGGTTGTACTCTGCTCCTTCCTGACTGGAAATATTTTTTCAGATGACACTGAGGAGTACCCTACCTACTATGGACCCCAGGATGTTGTGGGTTTAGATTCTGAGACCCTGGCTCAAGAGGGACTTATCCCAACTGAGACAGTTGACCCTGGAGTTGTAGCTTTATAGTTTTGTAGTATTCTTTTGTACTGGATTTGTCTCCAGCTTATTTCTGTTTTTCTTCAGACTCATTGATGTATTATTTTAGACTCATGAGTTGTATTGTGACTATTCTATTCTTTATCTGATTCGTGCTCATTCTATCTTAGTTCTGTGATTGAGTATTTTATCATTATTGGTGGTTCATTATATTAGATAGATTATCTAGACAGCGTTCTACCACCGATTCTGCGGCGTAGGCTGGGCGTTGTTTCCTACTAGTACCCTTACACCGGGTGCGGGTCGTGACACGTTTTTGGTGGTGGCCCATGCAGGTCAAGCTTCACAAGTATGTGATGTCGTGGTAGTGCGACAACTTAGTTGTACTACTGTGAGCCTGCAATAGGATATATGATATAGGCTGAGATACTCAATCACATCTAGGAAAATTCTTTTGATTCAACTATTCTCCTTTGATATTGATACTTGATCCCTTAAACTGTCCTTTCCTTGATGTCTTACATCTTGTGCCATATTGATTCTTTCTTTCGCTTTTTCTCAGGATGCCGCCTAAGACTAGATCACAGCAAGGGAGAGCAGTTTCTGAGAGGTCTGCGTCATCCCGAGGGCCTGCACCAGTCACTTCTCCGGTGATTGGAGTGTCAGCTGCTTTCGGAGGTCCACCACCTACTCAGAGGACTGTGCCAGCTGTATCTGAGGGGCTTCCACCTCCACCTTCTGTGCCAGCAGAGGCGTCACAGATGTTTACACTGTTTCGTGAGATGCTCGAGGCACAGAGGGCTCAGTCGGAGGCACATCAGAGGCAGACCGACGTTCTACGGCAGGGCATCGAGAGTGCTCATCAGCTTGCTCGTGCTGTAGTCGAGAGAGGAGTTCCGATCCAGCAACAGGTTGTTCCTCAAGTTGCTCAGCTTCGGCCAGGCAACATTCAGGACTTCAAGAAACTGGAGCCTAGGGTTTTCAAAGGGACGGAGGGCATCGTCTATGCTGATGATTGGCTCGAGGACATTGAGCGTCTTATGAGGGTGTCCCGTCTTTCTGAAGATCTGAAGGTTGAGGCGGTAGGACTTCAACTGTTCGACGTCGCTCGCACTTGGTTCAGGAATGAGCCGGTTCTGGTTGACGCAGGACAATCTTGGGAGGTATTCAAGGACCTTTTCAAGAAGAAGTTTTTCGCTCGGATAGACAGGCTTGACTTGGGGAGACAATTTGAGAGTCTCATTCAGGGGAGCATGTCTGTGGAGGAATACGCTGCGGAGTTCGGTAGGCTGAGCCGATTTGTAGAGTATCTGGTGAGGGAGCCGGAGGTTCGAGCTATTCATTTCTGAGAGGGTCTAAACTGGGAAGTGAAGATTCTCATTCCGTCTTTTTATGAGACATACTCGGAGATACTTGCGGAGGCACGCAAGGTTGAGCGGGATCTGGGTTTGAAGACCAAGAGAGACCGTGATTCTTTTTTGGGGGCCAACGGCAGTGCAGTATCTGCCAAACGTCCTCATTTCCAGTCCAGACCTTTCCAGCAGCCACAGCAGAACCAGACTCCAGCTAGAGCGCCTTTTCACCAGGCACCTCAGCAGCAGAGACAGTTACAGCAAGCTCTATGCAACTTCTGCAAGAAGCCCGGCCACATCTGGGAACTTTGCAGAAAGAGGCTAGGAGTTTGTTTATATTGTGGTACTGAAGGGCATCAATTGAGGGAGTGTCCTCGTCGTGCAGTTCAGGGAGCAGCTCCAGCTCCGAGGGCACAGACGAGACCACCTGCAGCACAACCGAGGGGACCGCTTCCGACACAGCAGCAGCGTTTTGTCCAGCATCAGCAGGGAGGTGCTCGGCAGGGACGAGCGTTTGCTATGACCGTCGAAGAGGAGGAACCCACCGGAGATGTCATCGCAGGTTCTATTCTTCTTGATTCCATTCCAGCTTTAACTTAGTTTGATAGTGGTGCTTCCCATAGTTTTGTATCTGTTTCTTTTGCTCTAAAGCATGGTTTGGTAGCTGAGTCTTTGCTTAGGACTTGCAAGATCATGACCGGGGGAGGCATTATCCTGGTTAATGATATTTGCAAGGATCGGAGAGTTACTCTGGGAGGCCGGGAGTTGAGTGCGTGTCTACTTGTAATGCCACTTCCGAGCTACGATATTGTACTCGGGATGGATTGGTTGAGTAGGCACCGTGCTAGCATAGATTGTAGAGGAGGTAGAGTTTTGTTTGGTTCGCCAGGAGAGCCAGAGTTCGAGTTTGCTAGAGGAGCTGCAGAGCAGGGAGAAGGCATTATTTGTGGAGCTATGGTGGAAGACAAGGAGTTGCCGCATCCGTTGATAGCAGAATTCTTGGATGTGTTTCCTGAGAAATTGCCAGAATTGCCGCCAGATCGAGATGTTGAATTTTCTATAGACTTGGTGCCAGGTGCAGAACCAATTTCGCAGCATGTCTATAGAGTAAACAACAGCGAGCTGGTCGAGTTGAAGAAGCAGGTGGACGAATTGCAGGATAAGGGGTTTATCAGATCGAGTTCTTCACCATGGGGAGCCCCGGTATTGTTTGTACCGAAGAAGGATGGATCGGTGCGTATGTGCATTGATTACAGGGCTTTGAATAATCTCACTATCAAGAATAAGTATCCTTTGCCACGGATTGATGATATGTTTGATCAGTTGAGTGGTGCGAAGGTATTTTCTAAGATAGATTTGAGATCAGGCTACCATCAGGTGAAGGTGAAGCCGGAGGACATACCGAAGACTGCTTTTAGAACTCGGTATGGTCAGTACGAGTTTATGGTGATGCCGTTTGGTTTGACTAATGCACCGGCGGTATTTATGAACTTGATGAACAAGGTGTTCCACCAGTACCTTGACAAGTTCGTGGTGGTGTTCATCGACGACATACTCATATACTCGAAGACACCGGAGGAGCATGAGGAGCATTTGAGGATTGTGTTGGATGTGCTGAGAAAGGAGAAGTTGTATGGGAAGTTGTCCAAATATGAGTTTTTCTTGGACAAGGTGGAATTCTTGGGGCATGTTGTGACTGGTGATGGTATTTCAGTGGATCCGAAGAAGATTTCAGCAGTGGAATTTTGGAAGACTCCGAGTTCGGTAGCAGAGATCAGGAGTTTCTTGGGATTGGCAGGCTACTACAGGAAGTTTGTGCAAGATTTTTCGAGGATTGCCGAGCCGATGACCAGACTCACAAGGAAGGATGTGGAGTTTGTTTGGACGGAGGATTGCCAGGTTGCTTTTGAGGAGTTGAAGAAGAGGTTGACGTCTGCTCCTATTTTGACGTTGCCATCAGGGTCCGGAGGTTTCACTATTTATAGTGATGCATCGGGGAAGGGTTTAGGTTGTGTTCTTCAGCAGCATGGGAAAGTGATTGCCTATGCATCCAGGCAATTGCGTCCTCATGAAAAGAACTATCCTACCCATGATTTGGAGTTGGCAGCCGTCATTTTCGCTCTGAAGTTGTGGAAACATTATTGTACGGAGAGCGTGTGGAGATCTTCACAGACCACAAAAGCTTGAAGTACGTTTTCACACAGAAGGAGTTGAACATGAGGCAGCATCGGTGGTTGGAACTGATGAAGGATTTTGATATCTCTTTGCAATATCATCCTGGGAAAGCCAATGTAGTTGCCGATGCTTTGAGCAGGTATCCGGTAGCTATGTTCTTGACGCAGGATCGATATTTGTTGGAGGACTTGGAGAGCTTGGGCATTGAGGTGATTGTTCCTGGTGGTGCTATGCAGATGTGGGGATTGCAGATATATTCAGATTTGATGGATAGGATCAAGGCAGCACAGTATGATGATGTATCCTTGAGGAGTATCAGAGCTCAGGTGAGAGCAGGATTGGAGGATGATTTCACTATTGCAGAGGATGGATCTTTGAGGCATGGAGTTAGATTGTGTGTGCCTAGTGGGGAATTGCGTGAGGAGGTATTGCAGGAAGCGCATCGCTCTCAGTATTCCATACATCCAGGTGCTAACAAGATGTATCGGGATATGCGAGAGAGTGTGTGGTGGTATGGCATGAAGAGGAAAGTGGCACAGTTTGTATCCAGATGCTTAGTGTGCCAGCAGGTGAAAGCCGAGAGGCAGAGGCCAGGAGGTTTACTTCAGCCATTACCCATTCCAGAGTGGAAGTGGGAACACATTACTATGGATTTTGTGTCCGGACTTCCACGATCTCCAGGAAGGAAAGACGCGATTGGGTCATTGTTGATAGGTTGACCAAGTCGGCCCACTTTTTGCCTTTCAAGGTGGGTTTGTCTACGGAGAAGCTGGCAGAGATGTATGTGAGGCAGATCGTTAGGATACATGGAGTTCCCGTCAGCATAGTCTCAGATCGGGATAGTCGTTTCACTTCTCATTTCTGGAGGAGTTTGCAGGAGAGTTTGGGCACTCAGCTCAAGTTCAGTACTGCATATCATCCCCAGACAGATGGGCAGTCAGAGAGGACTATTCAGACTCTCGAGGATATGTTGCGCACTTGTGTACTAGATTTTGGGGGTTCTTGGGAGGACCATCTCCATTTGGTAGAGTTTGCTTACAACAACAGTTACCAGGCCAGTATAGAGATGTCACCTTTTGAAGCTCTATATGGTCGGAGGTGTCGTACTCCTTTGTCTTGGGACGATATTGGAGAGAGAGTTTTGCTTGGGCCAGAGATGGTTGTGGATGCAGCAGAGAAGGTTCAGTTGATCAGAGACAGACTTCGAGTGGCGCAGGACAGACAGCGGCATTGGGCCGATAGCCATCGGAGACCTTTGGAGTTCGAGGTATAGTTTAGATTTTTGTTTGTTCTTGGTTGTTAGTTATAGATTAAGTTCTTAAGGTGGTATTTTGTTCTAGGTGGGCGGTTTGGTGTTTCTGAGGATTTCTCTGACACGAGGCACGATTCGCTTCGGTGGAGGCGGAAAGCTTAGTCCGCGATTCATTGGACCTTTCACTATTCTAGAGAGGGTCGGTGCAGTTGCTTATAGACTAGACTTGCCACCTGCATTGGAGGGAGTGCATAATGTGTTTCATGTGTCGCAGTTGAGACGATACGTGGCAGATCCTAGTCATGTATTGGATCACTCAGAGATAGAGGTGGGCCCTACTCTTAGCTATCCAGAGCAGCCAGTTGGGATTCTGGATCAGAGAGAGAAGGTGCTGAGGAACCAGACTATTCCTTTGGTGCGCGTCGCATAGAGGCATCACTCTCCGGGGGAGTCTACCTGGGAGAGAGAGGATGAAATGCGAGAGCGTTATCCATATTTGTTTGTACCTTGAGGTATGTTATTTTCTAGTTATGTTCTGTTCATTGTTATGTTCTTTCGTAGTTAGTTGTGATTCTTTAGTTCTGTTCTGTGATTTTCTGGGGGTAGTTTTCGTCTTTGAATTTCGAGGACGAAATTATTTTAAGGAGGGTAGACTTGTCACTACCACATTTTCTAGGAAAGGGTATTTTGGTAATTTCCTATTTAAATAAATATTGTGCATGGTAAATAATTATTTGTTGTATTATTTAATTATTGTTAGTTATTATTTAATTATTTTGGACTTATTTTAGTGGACCCAACTAGTTTAGTTTGGACCCATGGACCAACATGAATTAACTAGTTAGACTTGGCCCATTTAGAAAGCCCATAGTTAAGGAGATGGATTAAATTAATTAAATGATTAGACTAGAAGCTTCCTTCCTTAATTATTTCTTCATGAGAGGCCCCAAGGGGTACATTAGACATTTTACAATTGCTTGGGGGAGGGGCTATGGCCGGCCTATTAATGAGGGGGGGAAATTTCTCTCTCCTCTCATTTCATTCCAAATCTAGATCTAGAATTTTCCCACTACCAAATTCCCTCCATTCACAATCCAATTCCCTACCAATTTCATTCCAAATTCTTCCCAATTCACCATTAGAGAAGAAGAAAGCAAGGATCTAGAAGAAGGAAGCAAGGATCTATAAAGAGGAGCAAGGATCTAGAAGAACGAAGCAAGGATCTACAAAGAGGAGCAAGGATCTACAATTTGGAAGCAAGTTCATCTCAATTGGAGGTTTCATTGGGAATCCATCTCCCAATAGGTATAATTCAGATTTTTCCCATTTAAATAGCTTCTAAATCTGGGATTTAATCATGTAAAATCAACCTATATGTATGTACTACCCATAGGACTTTGTTTTGTGTTCATAGGAGACCCATGGAGAAAGTTATGGTGCTTTTTGTATCAATTTTGTTGGAATTCCTAATTTACATTTTGTTGTGTGTGTCAATTGATCCTATAGATCAATTGGACATGAGATTTGTGTTTGAGGCTAGTGTCGTGTCCATATTGGGATACTTGTGGTTCGTATCCCAACTATTTGGTGATACGTGTCATTTGGGGGTTTTCCTCCGACACGGGGCTTTGAACATGTCGTATTTTGACACGGACACATAGATCTACTTTTGACACTTTGATTTGTTCATAAATATTATTTGTGATTTGTTTGTGTCCTTCGGGGTGCATTTGGTTGTGTGTTGGACTCGTGTCGCATGCGTATCCTAGATCTAGTGGGATACGGTGAGATACTCTCCAATTGTGTGTATTTTGCATAGATCTAATTAATTATGGTTCAATTCTTCATTTATAATTAGTAAATATATATGGATATTATATATTTATTTTTTGTATTTATTATAGTAATTATTGTAGCATAGATCTATATTTTGTGTGTGCTAATATAATGTACAATATAATATGTAGCTTTCTTGCATGCAAATATATATGTTACTACTTGTTAAATAATATAATTTATACATAAAATATTTTATAAAATATATTTATGTGTTTGATTGTGTAATTGTATTATTTATAATTATTATGAACTTATTGTATATTAATGTATATATTTTAGGTGTGCTTCTAGCCATATAAAATATGTACATTAATATGTACATGAGTTTGTAACAATTGGTATTTAATTATAAGTGTAGATGTGTATATATATAAGTATATAATTATTAGTTATTTAATTATATTGTATTGTGATTTTATTGTATATATATATATTGTTATATATATATATATATATATATATATATATATATATATATATATATATATATATATATATATATATATTTTGATTGTTTTAGTAACAGTGAATTAATGACAGTAAAACTGTCATTAATTAGCCGATACAGCAGCCGCTGTAACTCTGTGCATTTAAATGCATTTAATGACAAATCTGTCATTAATTAGCAGTGGGCGGGTCTGAGCGGATTTTCCGTGACAGTCTTTCTGCGACGGTTTTAAACTGTCAGCGATCCAGTCGGCAGTAGGAATTGTATTCAGTTTTTTCTGCGACAGTTTTTCGGTGACAGACGAAACTGTCACTATTAGCCATTTTAATTAAATTGTATTCTTAGCTCACTGTTTTCAGTGACGCTTTGACAGATTTAATGTATATATTATATATTGTATTTGTATATATTTATATGTATATATATATGTGTTTTGTGAGGTATAATAATTGTTATAATATAGTATTTTAATTATATGAATATTGGGTTGTATATATATATTTTTAAGGTATATATTAATTGTATTATTAGTATACTTTGTGTGAGTTTCTTTTGGAATCTAATTTGATTCCTAAATTGTTGTATTTTATTTTTATATTATTTTATGGATGTTTTGTGAGGTTGACTTTGGGTTTGACCATGTTTGGCTTTAGTGGACTTTAGAGTTGACCATAGTTGACTTTTGCCTTAGAATTGAGTTATTGACCTAGAAGTTGTCTAGTTTGACTTATTCTCTTTCCGGGACCTTGTTTTAATGTTGTATTCCATATCTAGGTCTTCGAGGCACCGAGTCAGACATTTGTGAGACTGTTCATTGGACTTCAGGCGAGTACATTCTCTGATAGTTTCTCATTTATGATATCCTCTATGTTCGTTGTATCTAGTGTAAATTTACATGTTCTCTTGACACTATTGTTACACGGATTGGTATATCCGGATCTCGTCATGAGATGTTATTCCTTGGTATATGGTGTATATGGTGCAAGTATTGTTTCATTGGTTATCTTGTACATGTACAGACACCGATTTTCGGGAGGAGTCGCTCTCTTCTTGGGGAATCTCGTGCCATAACGTACCGTGGTTGGATCTATTATACCAGTCGGGGGTGGAGAGTATTATTGTAGATATGTGATCATACCCTCCTTGTGCATGTCTTATTTCTTGTGAGTGTTGATCATACACCACACGTATAATCAGCCAGGCCATTATACTCTTGTGCAAGTTCCCAAGCCGATCACATGTTAAAGCTAGTACTCACACACTTAGTCATTAGTATTCTTGTTCCATCAGCATATTGTTCATTATTGTATTTCTTTCCAGTACTTCCTTATTGTCTATACATTTTTTGTATCTATTTATGCATCTTGTTTATCCACAGCTATTTACTGTTACATAGTTTTTATCATTATTTGAGAACTGCTGTTAGGGTTGTACTCTGCTCCTTCCTGACTGGAAATATTTTTCCAGATGACACTGAGGAGTACCCTACCTACTATGGACCCCAGGATGTTGTGGGTTTAGATTCTGAGACCCTGGCTCAAGAGGGACTTATCCCAACTGAGACAGTTGACCCTGGAGTTGTAGCTTTATAGTTTTGTAGTATTCTTTTGTACTGGATTTGTCTCCAGCTTATTTCTGTTTTTCTTCAGACTCATTGATGTATTATTTTAGACTCATGAGTTGTATTGTGACTATTCTATTCTTTATCTGATTCGTGCTCATTCTATCTTAGTTCTGTGATTGAGTATTTTATCATTATTGGTGGTTCATTATATTAGATAGATTATCTAGACAGCGTTCTACCGCCGATTCTGCGGCGTAGGCTGGGCGTTGTTTCCGACTAGTACCCTTACACCGGGTGCGGGTCGTGACAGAAGGTACGATAGCATATCAGAGAAATTTTGAGAGACGAGATGGATGAAAAGTGTATTGAAGAATGGAATCGCATTGCAGATTTAGTGAACATGGGTATGGTCGGTTTAAGTTAGTCCCTTACGTCGGGAAGATTTAGTGTGGTGTAGGTAAGTCGCCTAGTATGGGTGATCCCAGGTGTCGATGCGTCGGTAGTTCAAAAAATAATAATCGTAAAAATAGATTTGTGTGAGCGGTAGTATGATTAGAGGCAGAGAATTCTTGGATATGTTGGACTCAATCTGTATCAAGAAAGACTTCAAAAATAGCTAGATGAGATATGGATTTACAAGAGGTGGATAACAGTTAGACGAGAGGGCATTACGGAAAACTCGTTGCAATCAGATGCGCAAGGGCTTGATGCAACACATATGTAGGATTATCGATACGAAAGATTCGAGTATGATGAGGCATTGCGAAGACTCGTTGTGTTCGGTTGTACAATGACTTGATGCAATGCGCATGTTGGATTTTCAGTATAAAATATATAAAGTTGGAATGCAGTTATGAATCATGTTGTGCGCAGAGATTGTTGGCTGAAAATTTTGTGTTCGAAAATAGTACACATTTGAATGAGTTGTGTGAATGGATGCTAGGACCAGTTCAGACGAGAGTATAAATGGTTGGTATTTCAAATATGAAGTCACACATGTAGCTTGTCCAATTTTGCTATCACTAAGCTTGGCTGAAATGCATATATTTTAGGGATGCCTAAAATATGTGTACGATCCAATCAAATTGATATACATAATTCGAATGGAGCTGTAGGGAGGATGGCGTGTTGTTTAGGAATTAGCAAGAGTATTGCATACGAAATAGATAAAGTAAATTGGAGGTAGTGTTTGAAATAATGGTTCGGTATTATCGAACAGGAATAATGTCCCGCGCTACATGGTGCATTACAAAGGTGAGTTGACTCAAAGAAGGACTGATTTGGGTTTGGTTTTAAGTGCAGGCTTTACGCAGAGTTCTCTAAGGTCGATATTTAGTCCCGTTGAGGACAGAAGCACGGTGTTGGCATTGTGGATGGGATCAGTGGGCTATTTGGAATAGGACACGAGAGATCGTGCAGCAGATCGTGTAGTCAGACTAATAGGCTGTGTCAGCTCGACAGAACGATAGGCAGATAAGTATAGGTGGGAGGGCTCTGACTCTTCTCCTCTACTTCTTTATGCCTTAAGAAAATATACCCATTGCGTGCTAGTAATATTATAGATTCAAAGAGCGTGGTTTGGAAAACAGAATTCGTAACTTATGTTGAATATTGAACAAGTATATCAAAACGGGCATCAGAGCACGAGAATCATAAGAACACTTCATTAGCAAAGCGAGAAATTATGGCACAATGCTACGGAACTGTTAATATATGAAAGGTAGGAGCATGCAACCATGAACACGTATCAGGTAGAATGCTTCGTCAAGCGAAGCACATAGTTACGGTTCAAAAACCATACAACTATTACAAAAGGGGACATGGTGCCCACGGAACTATCGAAAGGGGTAAGGCACCTACGGAACACTGTGTCGAGAAGCGGCATGGTGCCTCAGTGTATTAGGACTTGTGAGTGTCCAACCGAAATATTGATCGATCGATACCATGAGTATGGTATAGTGTGACGAGTAGACATATACCTCGTCGTACTTATATTTTGATACCATGCTTGTATTTTATAGTTATCTATTTACGCATTGCATGGTCATGGACAACCTGTGCATAGGGTTCAAATTTCCTCGAATGGGCACACCGTGGTGTCGGAACCATTCAGCCTAGGATAAAATTATAGTGATTAAGAGCACGGTAGAGCGGGATATCAATTGAGGTGTTATAAACTTCGGATGGATGGAGTGCCACTTACCTCAGAACATGCTTTGGCATGGGGCATTGCAGACCTCCAATAGGACTTACAACTCAGACTGAAAGGGATGCGCACAATGCCATGTCCTTCATGGTGTCTATACCACCAATGACCTTCATATATATAAGCACATGCTATAAAAAAATTTGGACAGGATGATGTGTCCATCTTGTCATGGGCAAGAGTGCACATCGGCTATGATAAGAGTCACCGTTAAGCGAGGTGGCTTAGCGTATTTCATGTGTTACTTACATGATTCAAGTATAACCTGGTAGCATGCTTAGTTACTTACAGATCGAGTATAACATACGTACATGCTTACATGATTTTACTGCTTATATGCGTACATGCTTACGTGATTTTACTTCCTACATGTGTACATGCTTTCCTGATTTCATAACATGCCATTAATATGAACTAAAATTCATCTAAGTTCTTATAGCAAGACCACCATATAAAACTGTATGCTTCACATGATTACTTAGTGTCAGTTTAGGCGAGTAGGTTAACTCGCTCACAAGTACAATATGTGTGCTTATACCTAACCCCCCGGGTACGAAGGATCGCTTGGACATACCAAAGGCATTGGAAGCTCAGATTAGCAACATACAGGTGTTCGGCCAGGATGTGTGCTTGGATATAAGAAGACGTGATGTATGGAATGATAAAATCCTTTGTGAGCAAGAGAGATCAATGAGTGTTGTAAGCCAAATTGGCATATTCAATGGGCTATTTAGAGCATTTGTAACTGCTATAATTATCAATAAAGAGCTTTGGTTCGTATACTCTGTGTTTTCTTTTATGACTCTATATTTCTTCTATTGCAACACGATCATATCGATAATAACCATTATATTTTATCTTCTTGCCTTGTGCGAGTACAATCTAAAATCATATGGCATCATGCTCGAGGGACGATTTTTGACTCTGCGAAGTCGTGGCATGACAGTCCATGCGTAAATGATGCATTCACACGTATGTAATACATAGATATACGAGATATGCGTTGATTATGCGCTAAACAGATGCCTCAAATTTTGTGCCCATGCACCGACGTCGGTTTAAGATTTGAAAAGATTTCAAGTCTACATAGAAATCGATAAGTTTGACAGCTTGGATCATGGAAGCCTATGCGCCAAACTTCATATATGCATATAGCCTAGCTAAAAGATTATGTGACCGAGGTTCTTTCATGCGCATAATTGATTTTTAATCCATGCTTCTTTTCAAAGTATTTTGAACTTATTCAAATTTAGAAAACTTTAAAGGGGGTCTTATAGAAGCATAAAAAATTTTAAATCTATGTGCGGGAGAGCTATGCGTAGAAATCATACTTTTTAGCCTAGAGTCGACTCCTTGCTCA
The DNA here is from genome assembly GCA_036927795.1 of Iris macrosiphon. Classification (NCBI taxonomy): domain Eukaryota; kingdom Viridiplantae; phylum Streptophyta; class Magnoliopsida; order Asparagales; family Iridaceae; genus Iris; species Iris macrosiphon. Next base: position 63,685,885 of record JAYESA010000007.1, on the reverse strand, counting down.
TAGTCCCTATGCGCATATTTACTAAAGTTAGTGAGATTTAGAAAAAAAATCCATGCGCTATGCGCTAAGAGTTATGCGCCATGCACCAAAGATAGTAAGTTTGGCATGCAACCATGTGTTTATGGTCATTGCACATACTGATAGCTCATTAAAATTTATGCCCATTCATAATCTTTGTAGACGACAGTTACATACAAAATGAGGAGACATCAGCAACGAAGTCAGGATAATTATTATATTTTATTTATTTACAGCAGGGCAACGCCACATGGCACTAAGCACGATCGCTCTGTAAAACTATGCACATAAGGATTCATGTGCATGTAATCCTTAAAGTTCTCTCTCCTCATCATGCGCAACTAAGAAGTTATGAATATGAGGGCATGCATATTAATGTGCATACGTTCATATGCATATTAAATGTGCATATGTTTCAAACGACAGCAGCCATATTAATATTGACTTTTGAATTTTGTGTAACGCTTGCCACACCTCTGGTAGACGTGATATGCGTATACGTTCAGATCCACTATATATGTTGGAGTTATTGTAAAATCTTATGCACAAGTAGTTCCCATGTCCATACAGACATAAAATTATATTTTTTTCAGCTATTATGCACTATAGCTTTTACAGTGTGAATGGCTATAAATAGCTGGTTTATGTGCTTCCCAAACCATCTTTTGTATCCAATAAGATCAAAAGCTTCTAGTATTAAGCCTTCTTGCTGTCCGTTTGTGCCCGTGAGCTAGATTTAGCAGGTTTTTTATTTTTTGCATTCGGATCATCAACGGAGTAGAGAAGTCGATCGCAGACTTGATCTTCATCGCTACACTTTTCCATATTTTTATTTTACTTAGAATTTCTTGTATTCTTAAGGTTCCTATATAGTAAACAAGGTTTTATATAAAAAGAAAAATTCTTTTGTAATAGGAACAATTATGTATAGTTCTATGAATCACATCAGTGTGTGAATATATATATATATATATATATATATATATATATATATATATATATATATATATATCTCCTTCTTTATTCAGTGACGTGGGAGAAAAGTTACAAAAAAACCTTGGAGCAAAAGAAAATACATTAATGCATATCATGCATAAAAGAAGGTAATGTCTCCTTCAGGTGATAGCACCCCATAGTGGCCTTCTTGATCTGTCACTACACTTCAACAGTGATCGTCTGACCCTCAAAACAATACTCGTATCTCCATTTGTTACGATTCTTCCTTAACACCCAACAAATGGCACCAACCGTGATCTGCTTTAGGTGTTTGTGTGTCTTTCTCCAATACCTCTGAAATCTATGCAGTATCCCAACACCCCTATCCTGCATTGAGAAGATATTGACAAAGTAGGTCCAACAAATCCTCTTCGATGATTATGTGGGTCGTCGTCTCTTCCCCTGACAGTAGGTAAAAGTGACATCGAGATGCTAAGGAATGACCAAGTCTCTAGGTATTATCATCTGTTGGGGGTTTATTGTGAAGAATTTGCCATAGAAGGATGGACCACTTGGCGGGAAGACAGTAACTCCAAATTTTTTTGAAGTGCGCCACTTTTGGTTGTGCTACCCTTGTCAGCTGCCAAGCCGAGGAGACTGAGAATTTGCCCCCCTGCGTTGTCCCCCAAAGAAGAACATTCGTTCCTTCACCAATTTTGATCCCACTGTCCCTGATCTCCTGACCAGTAACTGACGCAAATAAAGCAATAATAAGCGGCACATCCTACCTCCCCTCCATGTCTGCTAGCTTATGGCTAAGATGAAGGTGATTGTTCCCCTCAGCTTTTTGTATCAAACCACCCGAGAGCCACTTTTCATAGAAAACCACCAGGGAGCCACTTTTTATAGAAAAGTAAAGAAGCACCATCCTTGATCTATAAATGTATATGAGCCTCTCCCAGCTCCCTTCCTTTGAGCAGTCTTTTCCAAATCTGGGAAGCACGAGATGTCACCTGAACCTGATTAGGATGGCACCAAGGGGAGTACTTCGCCTTCATAAATCTAGCCCACAAGGAGTCTGCACGTCAAAGATTCCACCAAAGCTTGACAGTGAATGCATCTATAATTTCTTGCAGCCTACGAATGCCTAATCCACCCTCGTCCCTAGGCCTAGCTACCCTCGACCAGCTCAGCCATGAACATTTCTTAATACCCTCCTTTGCTCCCCCAAAGAAACCATCAAAGAGATTCTCCAGTACCTTTAACACCCCAATATGAGGGTTACAGGCTGCCAAGGAGTAGACTGGGATGGCAGTAAGAACAGCGTTTAATAGCACCATCTTACCGCCATAAGATAATATCTTGTTATGTCATCCTTCTATCCGAGCCCGTACCTTGCCAATGAGCTCAGTAAACATTCCTGTATTTCTTCTGCCACACATAAGAGGGAAGCCCAAGTACACAAAGTGTGGATGTTTAACCTCCAAGCCAATATGGAGCTCGAGCTTAGAGGATCTCTCGAGGGGGAATGACTCTGCAACATACATAGCTGACTTTTGTATATTAATTTTTTGACCAGAAACCCTCTCATAACGCCTAAGAACCTGGAGAAGTTTCATCACATACTTCTTGTCCCCTCCTAAGAAAATAGCAACATAATCATCATAAGCCAAGTGAGTCACCCTTGGGCATCCACTAAGGGAGTAGTAGCTTTTAAAACTGGATGATTCCCCAAGCCTTTGTAGGTTATGGCTAAGAGCTTCAGCCGCAATCACAAAGAGCGTTAGGGATAGAGGATCGCCCTATCTAATCCATCGAAAGCCCTATAAGAAGCCCGAGACCACTCCATTCAATAAGGTGGAAAACCATACATTATTAACAAGGTGCAATATCATATCCAGCCAATGAGCGTTAAAACCAAACCTCTTAAGCACTCTGAGAAGGAAAGCCCAGTTTACTTGATCATAGGCTTTGCTTATGTCAAGCTTAATAATTGCATTCCTCCCCCACCTGTCTTTATTGAGTATACTCACCATCTCCTGCGCCACGACAATGGTATCAACAATCTCTCTGCCTTTCACGAACCCACTTTGCTCCAGGGATATAATATTAGGAAGGATAAGAGTAAGTCTTTGAGCCAATATCTTTGAGAAGATCTTATTTATGAAGTTACATAGGCTGATGGGGGCAGAAATCAACAAAAGTGGTTAGGTTTTTCTCCTTAGGAATGAGCATTAATAAAGTACTCGTGCTAGATTTAGGAAAAGTTAACCCATCCATAAATATTTTGATCGCCTCTAGCACATCCTCGCCAATAATACCCCAATAATTCTGGAAGAACAGGCCTGAGAAGCCATCTGGTCCTGGAGAGCTGGATTTGTCCATAGATTTTACAGTCTCCCACAACTCCTTCTCTGTCAGGTAAGCAGTCAGGAATTCATTTGCCTCCTCCAAGATGTGGCAAGGGATGGCCGACATAAAATCATTATCCTCCTCCGTAAGCTCGACTGAGAAAAGAGCGCTAAAATGTTCATGAGCTTCTGTCTCCATATATGAAGCTTCTATGATGCGCTTCCCCTCCTTAGACATGATGTTGTGAATGTTTAAATGCCTCCTCCTACTAGAAATGCAGGCGTAGAAATATGATGTGTTTCGATCTCCCTAAAGATTCCACTTAACCCTTGCTTTCTGCTTCCAGTAGGAGTCTTCAATAGGAAATGTCACGACCCGCACCCAAAAAATCGGGTATGAGTCATGGGTACGTCCAGCCTACGCCACAGAATCGGCAGTAGAACGCTGTCTAGGTCCGCTCTAGGTTACAACTATATACATCTCATAATAACCTGTCAAGATAACCTCTCCAAAAGGAGGGCAACATCACAATATATATAAACCCAATCACAATAACTAGGGGAAGAGTAAAAGCACGATCAGATCTCAACAAAGAAACAAAGTACCAAAGAGAGCAATACAATATCCAAATATACAGTCCAAGTCTAAAAGTCTACAATATCTCATAATAACAAAATAATAATAATACAGTCATCCAAAACACCAACTAGGAACAACCCAGTGAAACCCACCTAGCTACACTAGGGCGCTAGCAGCATCTCCTCTGCTGGGACGGGCTCCTCCTCAAAATCAGGGTCGCAACACTCCTCGACACCTGGCCCATAGAAGGTCGGGCAAAAATTCTCAGGATCCTCTGAAAAAATATGTCCAGTCAGGACTGGAGTGAAGTACATAACTCTGAAAGCAACTCTAAATACATGGTAAGGTGTATATGACTAGCAATAGAAAAGTATACAAGATACACAGGAAAGTAAATATATGGTAAAACAGATAAAGTAACTGCAAGGTAAAACTGAGGAACAATACAAGTAGTAGAGAAGTAACTGCATGTGAGAAAATAGGAATACTAGCTAAGTGCCTTAAGCACAAGTTCGTTATGTGATCGGCTTAGGTTGCACATGAATAATCTATGATAACTTCGTTATGCGTGAGTTGCATAACCGACATACACATGAATACTGTTTGGCTTTGATCACATAACCAACTCCTACTCCCCTCCCCCACTAATACTCTTGGATCCAACCATGACACGCTACGTAGATGATAAATAACTCGCGTACATAAAGGCGAGAGCACACGAAGCACATGATAGCACATGAGAATCAATACCCGAAGCACATGATGAAATACACGTGATAGAGTACCCGCTGAACACGGTAAGGGGGATAACATCTCATGACGGGATCCAACTAGTACCAGCTCATGAAACAATGTTTCAAAAATCAAGTATTACAGTTCTAGAATAGGTGATATATACGCTATCATGAAATAGAAACAATCAGAGATAGGTACTCGCCTGACCTCCTGAGCAACTGGTGAGGATCGAGATCCGGATTGGCGTCACAAGAACCTATTGCGAAAAGCAAGGTTAAACGGGGTTCTAAAGAGTTAAACTGATATAAATTAACTAAAAACAAGCTTCTAGGGTTATTCTAGGTCGAACGGGTCAAATCGGTGAAATTTGGGTCAAAAAGTCAACCCGAGGTCCAAAAAGTCAACTCTGAGTCAAAACTAGGTCAAACATTGACTTTTGTGGTCAACAGGGACAATTATGGTCAACTCTGGGTCAAACTAGGATGCCCCTAAAATTCTAGGTCAAAACTAGCTCATTAAGCTAGTAAACCCTCAAACTTGCCTCCTTGAGATATCGGGATACCTCGGTATCCGATATCTCAACCTAAGTTATACACCCCGCAAAAACCCAGTAACACATACCCTAACACGTATAAATATATACACATATATATATAAAACCAACTCTAACCTCAATCCTAGGCAAATGCTCAATACCTCGCCCCGATACCCAATACCTTGAGTATCTCAAGGTATTGAGATACCTTGATATCTCAAGGTATCGAGATACCTACTTACCCCTCTCTAACACTACTAACTAGCTAACTATCTGTGCATATATATATACCTAGCTATATATATATAGGCAAATATATATATATATATATATATATATATATATATATATATATATATATATATATATATATATATATATATATATATATATATATATATATCACACATACACACACACACACATATATATATATATATATATATATATATATATATATATATATATATATATATATATATATATATATATATATATCACACATACACACACACACACACACACACACACACATATATATATATATATATATATATATATATATATATATATATATATATATATATATATATATATATATATATATATATATACCTATGCTTATACTTATACATATATATATAGCTCTCTCCCTGCTGCTGCTACTACTTGCTGCTATCGCTGCTGATGCCTGAAGCTGCTGCTGCTATTAGTGCCTGCTGCTATTGTCACGCCCCAGTCCCAAAATACGTAGGACTAGGACACGTAAGCATTCCAGCCGCATGGATATGGCAACTCCAATATATGGAAACCAAACCCATACGTACGCTGTAATATGAATATCAAATCCACAAGTGGTATAACATATGTCACAAGTCACAGGATATAATCTAAATCTCATCCACAGAAAATCAAATATAAATAATTAACCAGTATCTATAAAACTAGATCTCAATAAGAAGTATCTAAGGATGATAGTTGGATGGAAACAAATCCACTACCAACTCGAATGGAAAAGTACAACACAACAATCACAATATATGAGTACCAGCTAACGACCACGGCTCAAAGAGAAGACATCCTTGAAATATATGTAACCATCCAAATCTGCGCTCCTGCAATTACTCAAGAACAGATACACCTGGAAAGGGACCAGGTCCTCAGAGGGACGTAACAAGATACATAGAAGCAAGCCAATTTGAATACAGTAAACATGCATAATATTTGAAAATAAATAAGTACGCTGTACAAGACAATCTATATGAATGCAAATGAGGACAACTTTTCGACGTATGAGCAAGGGTAGGCTACTCGATCTAATCCTCACAACTCATGCACTCGTCAGTGGACATCATCAGCCGACATACCTCGGGGGTAGCGACCCTCGGACTCCATCAATCGACATACCTCGGGGGTAGCGACCATCGGATACGACCACCATAGTGCGTGCTAGTGACTACGGTTTACCAGAGTGGTTAAAAGCCCATACGCCTAATGATTGTCCTCTATGATACTAAGTGTCAAGTGTGTGTCAACATATCTAATATATAGTAATGACTGAAAGGAACTACACATGCAATAAACAGAAATATAATAAATATACAGAAATATACTAAGCATGCAAAATACTGTAAGCAATTTGGCAAGGTATCTTGCCTGATCTGAAGAATAATGAAGTCCCAACTCAAGACGTCGTCCGATCTACCCGTCACATAAATTAAACAAGTTAGGTTACAAAAGTGGGTGAATAGGTTCCTCCATTTTAATCTATTTTAATTATGAATAAAATAACCTAAAATAATATTTTAATCTTATTATAATCTGATTTTATTACTAAACCCTAATTTTGGTCCAAAGAAAATTAACTTTACGGATTTGTGATCCGTGACACGCAAATCGAGGCAATCCGTTGACCAAAAAGTCAACCGTCTCAAATCCTAGATTTGTATGTAAAATTCTATAGATTTTAGCGCTATATGAACACCAGAATCGACGGATTTTATAAAATCATAAGTCGGTAAAGAGTTATGGCCACAATGGCGAATAGATGATAGTTTTTGGTGGTTTCCTATTTATGTCTATGTTGCACGAATTTTACAGTAGATTAAACTTGTATAATAAATTCTAGAAAAGTAATTTTATGTAAGTTCATCATGTCAACTTTCTGAAACTTTAAACGGTTCATAATTCCGAGTTCGGGATCTCCCGTAATCTCAAAAATACCAAAATACGTCTGATTTTGGACAGCTGACACTTTTACAATTTTCTGGAAAAATAAATTCATAAATTATTAAAATAATTTATATATTCAGAAAACTAACCTTGATATAGTTCTAATAAAAAAACTGGAGCGCGTTTGGAGTCCGGAGCTAGGAGATATCGTCTTTTTAAGTTATCATAACATACTAG